>JAHLJT010009419.1:52509988-52775893 GCA_031308135.1 Acheta domesticus
GATCGATGGCGTTTCTCAGAAATACTTTTAGCTCATTTCCACTGGTACTACACGGAAATGTACAAAATTTATACGGAACACGGAAATATTAAAATTTTTCTTTTCAAAAATTGATAGATATGTTTTTAAAATAATTATTTTGAAAATTGTTGTGACTCATTATGTCTAATTAAATAATCTAATACATCGTTCATGACTATACAACAATGTCACATTCGACTTCATTTATCCAACCATATTACTTCTTCCCCGTAATTATAAACCTAACTATAATTACACTTCTCCCATATTCACCATACCCAGTTTTTACTGCTCGTTCTCACAGGGGATAAGCCTGTTCTGAGTTTCCTTCCCAGATAGCAATTGCTGCTCTAGGCTATGTAGGGAGGGGGTGTCAAAGGTGATCCATTTCCCCCAATGACGGCAGAAAATTTCATTAAACGAAGTTATATGGTATTGCCCCTGATTGACAGGCAACCCAGCACGCTTTGCTGTTTGCCAGGTTACATTCTCATGCGAAGAGATTTCGTACTCCCCGTTAAATACAAATGCCTGATAGGTTGCAATCAGGGGTAAATCTCACGTGTGTAACTTCGTGATATGAAATTTCCTACCACATGTTCATTGGTAACAAGTAATTATCTCGGATTCCTCTACATCCTTCGAGTTTTAATAATTTATTCTGAGAAACTGCATTAATCAATAGGACCAGCTGACATTGTTCAGAGCATCAACTATATTTCGATTATTATAAAGTGGCCGATGAAATTATGTCATTGTTACACATCCTGCGTTATTAAATGAATCTTTGAACAGTGGTAAGCACGCTTCTGAGACGAGTCTCGTTGAGAAGGTCGTTCGCGAATTAATTAAATAGGGAGGAAGTATAACAATGACTAAATGTCGTCGGCCACTTTAAAAAATCGAAATATAATGTTACTGCTGTGTCTCTGATTGGGAGGTGTTAGGATTCGAGTTCCGTCGGGTGGCACGATTTTAACCCTAGCTACTTTGTATAGGAGTTGGACAAAAGAATATTAATACTTGACACAAAGTATTTGTTTATTAATAAGGTGCTGTGACACCATTTGCTTTAGAAACTCTGCAATTAGTCGCGGAATAGATTTGTGATTGAATTGTTTCCAATGTAATGTTCTCCCATTCTTGTATCAAAACATCTGCCAATTACTTCAACGATGTTGGAGCTGGAAATTTTCTCCGCACTCTCTGCTCTAAAGTGTTCCATAACAGTTCAATTAATTTGAAGTCTGGCGATAGTGCTGGCCAGGTAAGATTTTTTATTATTATTTGATGCTCCGGAAACCACAATTGAAGCATTTCCAATGAGAGAATGGGGGCATCATCATCATGGAATATGGCAGTGTTTGACAACAATATGCCAGTCATTGTAAGCACTTCATTGTTGAGACGGTCGGTCGTGGACGATTATTTTGCCACAGAAAGCAGAGCGCAATCAATATACCGTGCGCAAGCACTGCGAGTGGCTGGCTCACCTGAGATGATGTTGGCGACCCAGTCGAGGTAGTAGGTGACGCGCGTGTTGACGCCAGGGTTGTTGGTGGCGCAGGCGATGCCGTGGCTTACAATGCCCACCACGTGCGTGCGGCCCGTGTATGGGTCCGGCCAGAAGAGCGGACCCCCGGAGTCCGACTGCAAAGGGCACACGTTTCGTCAGTGAGCTTGTAGTCAAAGTAGTAAAGTAAATAGTAGTAAGAAATAAACAGTACTAGTTATTATGAAAGTAGTAATGTGTTAGATATGTAACTGTGTAAAAATGTAGTGGTGTGAACGCAGCAAATATAGCTTCATATTCAGATTCAGATTGAGATTGGGAGAGCTATGGATTAAGTTATGGCGAAACGAACGTTCTGGACAACGCTCGCTCGATCGCTCGATCTCTGGAAAGACACAATGTTCCCCTCTTATTAGAAGATAATGTGAGGAAATAAGCAATCATTGAATAAATCGTTCACTTTTTTTTACCTCCTTCTCAAGTGAAATCAATCGCCCATTCCTAATTTGTATTGCACCGAGCTTTCACTGATGACTTTACTCGGTTCCCGCTTAAAGCGGTTATTCTTTGAAAAAACCAGTGGAGGGGTGGCACTAGTACCAACTTTGAGGGCTTACCTGTTCTCATGGAACGTGCATCCACGCTCACTGAAGCCCTTTTCTTGGGCGGAGCAACTATTGTAAATTGCCTGTTTCGGCGTTTGAATTTGGCGACAATGATGTCATAGGTTAAAAACGAAGATCTAGTGTGTCTAAATAATCTTCTATGTACACGAGTGCTTGGCGGCGGAACCCGGTAGGAGCTGCCCCCTGTCGAAGGGAGATGAACTAACAGGTAGCCCGCCAGATCAAATGCAAGACGTCGAAAGGCAAAGAAGACAAGGAAGTTTTATATACCCGCTCTTTTCGCAGCCAGCACGCGGTTTTGGAGGGAATTTTTTAAAAGTCCGACGCGGTACGTTTAAAATGCAAATTCTGAGCTGTTAATAAAGGCCAAAGATTGTTATTAAAAACCAATCTCCCGCCATGGTGCCAAATTTGAATCATTTTTGATGCCAATTGCCAGTCAACAAGTGGCTAAAAGTGTAAATGTAACGTAGGCGACCACGTAGCCTCAAAACTTTTTATTCTAAAAAAAGTTCGTGTGTTTGAAGTTGGGACGAATCAATAACGTTAAGTGGCTCTGAAAAAAATTCCTTCTCTGCCAAAATAACGATTCTCATAATTTTTTAAAAAGGTAGCTTCTGTGCAATTCTGGATAAATAAATAAAAAGAAAACAAAATTCTGTACGTGCAATAAAACTAAATAATAAGTAACTAGTGGTGCTAGAGAATAGAACAGACTCTCCCGTATTAGTTTTTATTTCCTTTGGTCTCGGCTAGCTATTCTGACTTGACATATTCTCTTGCCAGCAGCCATGTATTGCCGTCCAAAGTACTTTTTTTTTTTTTACATTTTCTGAATTTTTCGGATTCCTAATTGTAGAACCGAAATATCATTTAAGAATATTAAAGAACAGTAAAAACTGGTCCTAAATGGCCACTTACTTTGAAAAATTTTTAGCCGTTTTTAAGAAAATGATGTTTAAGCGCCACTGCAAATGCGAAATTTCGAAGTTCTTTTTCACAGAAAACTTATGAGTTTTTGAAATACTTCATGAGAATTTATTTGAAGCACTTTAACTCACAAATACAACAGTGTTTTCAAATTGCTGGAAATGTGCATATTACCGGTCTGAGAGAACTTTCAAAAAAATTACGTTTATGTAATTTTTGAAAAATCAAAAAATACCTCAAACAAACAAATCCCCCAAAATGAACTTTACGTCTTACGTGTGATTGTTGTGACCTGACGGGGATGTATGAAAAGGAGTTATAATTATCTCAATTTATGTTGATATATGCATGAAAATATGTAATTTTCGCTCCAAGTGCAGTACCATTTGTAGTGAATAGAGTATTTGTTGCATGGCTTTAAAATACTCTTCTCTGATCATGGCCCTAAGGAATGCATTTCTATATTGTCCAGAATATCAGGTTTCTTTTTCCAATAGAGATATATAGGTTTACAAAACTTTTGTATTATATTTTGTGCAGTTGTAGAATTCACATATTTCTGGCAATACTGCAATGGAAACAGTGAGTTGTACGCTTCTTGGTTGAATTGGACGTTTTCAAATAATAGCTAAGATGTTAGTAGCGCATAAAGTCCACTATTTCAGTACTACGTAGCTGTTTCCTGTAATACGGGAAAGTAAGTGCTGTTGTAGCACCACTAGTTTTGTAGGAAGGAGCCGAAAAAGTCAAACTTTTGCAATTTTCGAAAATTCAGATTTAAGCGTGAAAATAGGATCTATGACACTTTTATAAATATATTTTTCTCTATTCTTACAAGAAATTTAAAGAAAAAATTTGGAGCCGTTTTTGTGAAAATTTTGAAAATGTGCGGGGGACTTCATGTAAATTACGCCCCAAAATTGAAGTTTTTTAATATCTCAATGCTTCAAATCAATCCAGATGGACAAGATTTTCTTCACTTTGGACAATATCCTACACATGGTTTAGGCGCTAGTGTTGTTCACATACACCGGACAGACGAACACATTGGCAGACAGAAACATTAGCGTTTTGAAACACAAATAAATTATTCTGTTGGCCATGTTTATTGTTTTTTAAAGAGAAGTCCGTGTGGACGCAAGGAGGATTTCATGATCTTCACAATATTCACAAAGCACAGGCTCGCCATGAAACTTCAGTTTCTCACATCTTATCCCTAAAAAATTTCAAACTGTTCGGAAAACAAAGAATTGAATGCAGTCTAAGTGAGCAGTTGCGGTTGTATGTATAACGTTACAACGTAGAAATTAAAAAGAACAGAGGTATGTTGACTCATATTATCAGAGCGGTTTGTCTTTTAGGAAAACTAGGATTGGCGTTTCGCGGGCACAATGAAATTGTCGAGTCTCATAATCGAGGCAACTACATTGAAATTCTTAAATTTTTGGGTAATTATAATACTGAACTTTTAGCTCTTATTGAAAGCAACAACATGTTTCGTGGAATATCTCCTGACGCCCAGAATGATATTATCGCGGCAGTTGCGGACGTTATGCACAGAGAAATTGAAAAGGAGATTTCTGAGGATCCATTTGTGGCATTAATATTTGATGAAACGACTGATGTGACCATGAAATCGCAACTCACAAGCGTCTTGCGGTATGTTTCAAAGAATGGCGTTCAAGAAAGATTCTTGCATTTCACTGACTGCAGCAAAGACAGATCCGCATCTGGATTATTAGAACACGCAAAAGGAGTTATTAGCACGTACAAGTGCGACATAAAAGTAATAGCGCAAACGTATGACGGCGCAGCAGTTATGGCAGGGGAATACGCTGGATTTCAGGCCAAATTAAAGATGATTTGTAAAGAAGCAATATGTGTACATAGTTATGCCCACAAATTAAATTTAGTCTTAGGACAATCTTCTAGCTGTATTAAAGAAGTGCGAATATTTTTCGCCTCTTTATCAGGATTAGGGGCATTCTTTTCTAAATCTACTTGAAGCTTTAGACACTGTGGTGAAAAAGCGATTGCCATCAGCTGCACCAACACGTTGGAATTTCACCAGCAGGCTTGTACTGACTGTGAAAAATCATACCAGTGATCTGCAGGAATTATTGGCTTCAGTAACAAAATTCAAGTGACAGGGACGCTGAAACTCTGTGCTCTGCTCGTGGCCATTTTAATCTTTTGAAAGATTTTGACTTTAATTTTTTTCATAACTTTGTTTTCATGCATTTTTCCTCATTCTGACTCCTTATTTAAAATTTTACAAAATAAGTCCAATGGTATTATGTACTGCATGAAAAAATAGAAGATTTTGCGATATACCTGACGCAGTTTCGAGACACTTTTGAATGCTTTTGGGAAGGTTGCAACAGAGAAGGAAGCGAATTTCAGTGCATCAAGTGAGCCAGAGTAGAAAATACAGAGAATGAAAAGAATGTGTACAAGACAAGTTATAGACAACTTAATATGTCATGTATCTGATAGATTTTCTGATACTTCTAAACTGAAATTCCTAGGCCTTCTTAACCCAGATCTCTATTTCACTTATCAGTCGTCACTCCTCAGTCAAGCTTTCAATTGTCTAATGGATGTTTATGGAAGGCATTTTGATTCTGCGCGATTGAAATGTGAGCTCACGGCCATTTATTTTGATAATGAGTTCCACAAGAGTGTCAGTAAATTAAATGATTATATCAAGCAGCATGAACTCGCAGATGTCTTTCCCCAAACCTACATACTGACCGCTTTGATTCTCACTATACCTGCTACCAGTGCGTCGGCGGAGAGGTCATTTTGTGCTCTCCGGAGAGTAAAAAACTATCTTCGAAATTGACAGAGTGATGAAAGACTTTCTCGTTAGTCCTTACTGAATATTGAGAGTCAGCTTTTAGACACGATGATGACAAAGCCATCGTTTTTTAATGATGTCATTGATGTATATGCCCGTAAACCAAGAAGAATTGCACTTAATTTTAAAATGTAATTGTTTCAAAATAAAAGTTCATATATAATAATATGAAGGTTTTTCATATGAAACCTTCCAATATGGCTCCTTTAAATTTAGAAACGTGAAAAAAGGTATATAAAGGAGCAAAATGCTCCTGCGTCATTATTTAGGGGTATTATTTTTGTTTGTTGAGTTGACTAAATTTGAGATTTATACAGTACGCTTGGACTTTCTCATCTAATGTAAAGACGTTCTTGAGGGAAAGTGTATCATGTAATAAGGAATAGTAAAGCACCTACTCTTTAGTGAGAAAATTAGCATTGAGGTTTCCAGATTATCCTGTTAGTAGGACTGACTGCAGTGTGATGGCTATGTACCTGTCGAATTTTTCTAGTGCAACACATGAGGGAAGATCTATGTTTATTAGATAAACATTTTTTTACCAAAACAGATCATTCGGATGAAACATCTCTCCAGAATGTAATTTCGTTCTATTCTCTTGATAGAGAAATATTTCTGTGTATTTCTTGTGTCGCTTATCGACGAGTAAAACTAACTAAAACATTTCCAAGTACTGAAAGAAAGATATTTATTTTCTGATAACAATACTGAGAATAAAAATACTTTTATCAAGAAATGTCCTATGAAAAGTTCCATTAACAAGGTACTTTTAATTAAATAACTCCTCGAACCATCCGTGAACGACGTAGGTTGAATGCCGCTTCCCCTCTTAAAAAATCCACGCTACGCCCCTGCTAAAGAAAGTCTGAAGAGAGATGGTCCCCTATGTTACATTCAGAATTAGCTGACAAGTGAAGTTCGGTTACCATAACTCATAAGTAAATATTTCTCCATTCGCATTAGTAAAATTATTGATAAAACGGATTAGACGGATGAAATAACTTGTTAGTTTACATACATTTTCCAATATTTTATACTTGAATGGTAAATTAACGTAAGTACGTATATTCATGTTCCTCACGGTAGAATTTAAATGCGTTTTTGTATTTCGAGACTCTTAACAAGCTGACACAATTTTAGGAACGGTCTATTTGTCCTTGTCTGGCTCCTGATAAATGTTTGGTTACTACAAGTGCAAGCAATATGTTCGTTTCAAACATGCTGCACTATATCTTATTGAAAAACATCACGCGTATCGTGTAAGCCGACCACATTTGTACATTTTTGTCAATCATGTGTAACATAAATTACACCGTTGGTGGTGTAATTGTCCAACACATTAACATCGGCCTTCACCTGTCGTCCATATCCCCAAGGACAAGCTCCAAAATTGAGCGGCCGAATGTTTAGATTGCCTTTGGCTTTGTAATCTGCTAATGTGTTGAACAAATTTATTCTTGACAAAAACTACTGATCAGTGCTTGTGGTGAGCAGATAGTAATGTTTGGCACAAAACGCGAAAATGTTATTTTGTTTGCGAGTGAGAAACTTCAGTTTACGAGGTTACGATAAGAGCACAGGAAACTAATTCCCGAGTGAATAAATATTACGTGATATCTCAAACAGACCACTTCATTGCTTTAACAAGAGTAACCATTGTTGAACGATTCACGACCATCTTAGTAAATGGAAGAATTTCCATGTCACGGAATTTGGTTATAGTTAGACTCAAAACATTAAAACACTTCAGTTTACCGACGTTCGAAATATTTAATTCCATCTTCACTCAAAACAAGAACACTGTTAATTTATTGAATTAAGCATTAATAATTAAACATTTATGTATCTGTTCTTCTATTTAATAAAATCATTACCCGGAGTCGTAAACGAATTCATCCATAGCGATGCAGCAGGTAAATTGAATGAAATTCACAACCTTGTAAATGAAAGAGTTAAGAGTTGCCAAAACAATTAAATTAATTGTGGCTTACGTAAGTATAATGAACAATTTGTTTGTAATGCCATTCAAGCGCTAATTGACAAATGGATATTAAGCTGTTTAACCGTCAAACATTTCCACACTATTTTCAGCAATAATTTGTATTCAGTGCTTTTATTAAACTCGCATTGTATAGATACATTTTTGTTAAGCCATTTGATTATATTTCTAACGAAGTTAGATTGATGGAATGTTAAAAGCGTAAATATTTTCGGTGACAAAATACAATTTTTGAAAAATAAGTAAAAAGAAGTTCGTTAAGCTTACGAGCTATTGTTCCAGTAAGAGCACAACTACCGGGACCGGACCTTATCCCATATCAACGTATGTCTGTCCATCGGTCAGCTCGTCTTTCCGTCAATCTGTGACGAACATTAACTTCTAAATCATGACTTAGCTTTGTTCCTTTAATTAGAAGCGACCTTCAGTCTTTAATATTCATTCAGAGTAAACCGATTCAGAATATTATTACAATGAATGACCCAAATAGAAGGACTATGTTTTTTGTTGTTTATTTCTATCGCAGTACCACTTTGTAAACCCAGACATCCTGTAATGGCTTGGGACATTTGGGAAATTGTGTTAAAAATTTCCCAGTCTCCGGATCATACCTGCATTAAATTCTGTTATAGACTGTAAAACCTACATCCAATACAATCGAAGTTAAGAAAGTGGCTCCAATTTCCATGTCCCTCTTGTTGGATCACCTACACCTGGTACGTCTAAAGAGCTAATTTACAGCGTTAAACTATATAGAGCAAACAGAGAAATTATAACCATTCATGGCTCATGTACTAAAAACATGTAGCACAATGGCTTCCTTCAAAACTTCACGTTAACATAAGTTGTTACAAATGAAAACGTCAGAGTGCACAATACTCGACCGCATCTTGTTGTATGGCAGTTCCCGTTTCGCATTAATTTGATTATGAAAGTAGTTTAGCAATAGCAACACACTCTGCCGTTACAAGTTGCGGCAACATCCATTAACGTAACGCCTATCGTAAACGCTACAGGAAGTGATAAACTACGTGAAATATCAACCTGTGCTGTTTACATCATGTGTCATTGGAGTTCGACCATGTGCAAAAGGCTACCAACTTGGTATAATGTGTACACTTTACCTAGGTTCACGCTGTGCAAAAACCCTTAATATTTAGCAGAAGTCAAGTCCATTACCTGGCAGGCGTCCTTGCCGTAGTTGTACGTGCACATCTGGCGGTAGCTAACGGTGTTGCCATAGACTGCAGTGCACTGCGCTGGAGACTGGACGTACAGATCCGCTTTCAACAGGACGTCGGACTTGGCTCCGCCGAACTCTGTAGTGCCCCAGCCTGGACCAACAAGTACATCCACACGCTTACAGAACAAATCGCTTTTTGTAGCATTCCAGGAATGTCGGCAGTGTTTTCATTTTGGGGGAGGAAAATTTTTGGCCAACAATACTCGTCTACCTCTTTTGAAGCAAAAAATTTTAATTTCCACTCAGTAGGGTATCGCTTGCTAAAAGAGAAAGTAACTGTTTGTAATGAACACATGTAAAAGTAATTTCTTTAGAATTCTTGCAACCTTATTTCCGTGAACCTTAGTTTAGTATCGCTGCGAGGATGAAAGAACACATTACTCACGTATACAATCACATGTGTGTATCGCCGTTCTTTTTGCGTCACATACCACATACCACAAGGCAATCGCAGTAACGTAAATTTAGCCTCGCGTGCGGCTTTATCAAAGTAAACAGAGCGAACTTGCAAACAAATGGACCCTCTTTGAGTATTGAGCGAACACGATTGACCTCCAACAACGTAAGACCCTGTAACATATGGTCAACATTTAAGGTTTGTAATGTGATGATAAAATGTATGTCGTGAATTTTGTTACTTCATTTCTATACCCTCAAACACCTACACTCTCTGCACCATAAGAAATTTCACGTTCTCTATTGCGATAAAAATCCACGATATATTCGTAGTCTACTAGAATTTTTACATATAATATGAATTTATTATATGAGACAAATTCACAATAACATGAATTTGCCTCTGCAAAACGAAGAAAAAGAAATAAAGAAAGTAAAGGAAATAACTCTTGAAGGCACTGTAACATGATCTCTGCGTCTCTGACGTTTGTGACGTGACAGACACAGAGCAATTTGTCTAATCAATGTAAGAAAAATCGGTAGTTAAAATCTACTGTTGCAATTAACCCTAATATTTGTAGCAAGAGTCCATTTGAAGGCAGAGTGCAGGGAACATTTTTAAAATATCTGGCAACAAAGCAATGCAGAAATCAAGTTATAAGACTACACCTCTTTCAAGGTTTACTTGAAGGGCTTAGTGCAGTACAAGAAAAGCTCCACCAGTCAGAAAAAGCCTCCTGCTATTCGTAAATGTTAACTCTATTTTATGTGTGTCTCTTCTTACAGTCCAAGCCCTTCATACATGTCCTTTGTAGTGTAATGAAAGACTATTGTACATTAGAATGTTTTTAAATTCCCCGAATTCCATATATGTTGGTTTTTAAATGAATCTTTTAACTCTGTAGCGATATATCGTTATCATTATTTCCTTCTCTTGGTTCAATATCAGTAGAAAGTGATAAGAAAATTACTTGAAACTAACCAAAAATATCATGCAATAGTCCATTTCAAGAAGTGTTTATTTGAATTGATGTGTGGCAATTCCCTCTTGAAGGCAATATTTCGCAAAGAAAATAGTAACAGATGCGTGGGCGTGAGATACTATGGTTCGAGAAGCGTGGTATGTAGTACTTGCTTACAGTGTTATAAACTGTTCCGTTAAAACTTAAATTTGAATTGAATTAATAATAAATCAAAATATTATAAGTCAACTGTAAAAAAGTTTCCATCAATGTATCACTTCTTCATCAATACGTTTTAATTATTTATACAACAATGAGCTTATATAAAACTTTATTCACGAAGGAGAAACGTTTGGTGTACTGAACATAATAGCGCGAGGAACATATTACTTCCGTGTTACTGAAATTATTAAACACATATCGTATACAGGATTTGATTGTTAATTTTGTTTTGAGTTTGAAAACGTTTACAATCACATTTACATTATAACACTCTTTATAATCGTTATGATTACTGTTAGTTTGAGAGTGTTGGAGAGTAAATTTAGAGAGTGAGAGTTAAGTATTGATGAGAGGTTATATGTAGTGTAGAAGTACTGAATCACCAGTGAAATATCTTCTGTTGATATTTGTTAGATAAGTTTGTTTCTTCAATATATGAAAAATGTATGAAATAATAACATCATAGCAAATTTATTTGCAATATACATTCGTAGCTCAAATCATCAGCATTCATTTGCTTATATTTATAATTATTACCAACACCTTATATTCTCCATCTGTTCCGGATGTCAATAGTTTTAAATGTGTTTTTACACTTTTTTATCGACAATTATATTTGAATCTAAGTCTTCCGACTTGCTCCTTCTTTTCCGATCTGATGACGGCAAAAGCTTCCGATGTGATGTTTTTGAAGTCACTAACAATAAAAAGGTTGACGAAGACAACGATCTCAGTTAAGAGTATTTAGTGTCATTGAATAAATGAGCATCACATAAGGCTAAGAACTGTCAGAAGTAATGTAGAGTGCGGTGAAAGTTCATAAAGATTATGAAACTGTCATTTGAAGTACATCAATAAAATAAGGACAGGTGGTTGGTGTTTAAGCTTGCCTGTTTATTGTAGTTGCCCAATGAGCCTCTCAGGAGTCCATGTGATTAGTGTCAGGAGCTGAAGAAGTGCCTCTGGCAGCTAAGTGTACAATCTCAGGCGGGTCACACAACATCTAAGGAAACGGGGTTTGGTACTAGAGGCTGAAGATGTGCCTCAGGACGTACGTGTACGAGTATGGTTAGCTAGTCTCTTAGAAGGAGTGTTCTTAGTATCGGAGGCACAAGTAGTCCTTCAGGAGGTTAACATTAACATACTTCTCTTGAATGTAGTGTATTTAATACAGAAAATACATACAACAATAATAGATACTGCTAGTTCGAGGATTATAAAATGAATTTGTGATATAATGAGGATTTGAATTAAAGTGGTTGCATTTAGGGTTATGGATCCCGCATTTCCTAGTAATGTTAATAGGAGGTAACCTTCAATTATATTTGCTGCTAGACGGACGGTAAGAATTAGTGGACGAATAATATTTCTTTTAGGGACATAATAGGATTAAAGCATGTTGTATTATTTATATGTGCTTATTATTCATGGTTTGATGATCTTCAAGATATTCGTGGAGTGTGTGGTGATATTGACCAAAAACCTTTAACTTCTATATGCTTTTTTCATTTCTCATTTGGCTCTATGGGGGGGGGGTCAACGAGTCAACTGTCGCTGCTGAAAGGGGCCCTGCGCCAGGGCTGGAATGCTCACCCGTCACCTCCACCTTCGCGCTGGTGAAGTCGTAGTCCTTCCACCGGAAGGGCAGGCAGGCGGGCATCACCTCGCGGCTCATTGTGATCGTTCCGTCCACGCGCGCCAGTGCGATGTCGTTGTCCTTCTCCACGTTGGCGTTCTGGTTGTAGTACGGGTGGATCTTGAAGGACTGGAGCTTGTACAGCGCCGCCGCGTTGGTTTCACCGCCTGTGGAAGGTAGAGCTCATGTTATTGAGGAGTTTCGTGTTGATTTGTCTTGAAGGGATGGTAAAGAATTCAAGTGTTACTTTCAAACAAGATAGAGCCGGGATGTCCAACTTGCAAGGCTACAAGGGACACAACTAAAGTCTTAAATATGGTTCCGGGCCATAGATTCGTTATTCGGGCAATCCACGCTTGACTTCCCCGCATTGTTGATCTCGGCACTTGGCCTGGCTTCTCTGAATTGGGGAAGAGGAAGGGCAATGGAGCCATGCGTGATTTACCAAACCAGGCATAACGCAAAACACATTGCAAAGATTTTGAATTTCTGAATTTAGTAGAAAAAATCCTTAAATGTAAACTTAACTTTTACGTTAAAGGGTTGTTGACCCCGCCAGGGCGCGTGCGCAAATGTGTCAAAACATAGACGAAAGGACTTTCCCTTTTCACTAATAACCTTTCGCGAGCCACAATAAAAGGAACCAGTTGGACGATCCTCAGAGAGAGGAAATAGAAAACGCTTTCTTTGTTTTAATTCGGGACTTTTATATTTTATGTTCTTAGCAAACTTTTATCTATAGACATGATGGGTTTCCTTTAATAACCAGTGTATCATATTACGGGGGCCACAATATCCTTCTTGGAAACCTAAAAAAAGTACTTTTTCTTTACTCTTTCTCGACACAGGACTTAGCTAGTGGTAGACCCAGGTGCTAAAGCCCCTTTCGAAATAAAATAAATCCGCCTACTGTGGGTAGTTGATGGTGTAATGAATCCGTGATTAATGGTACAGCCTACTGAAGGAAATGATTACTACATCAGCAAGGCATGGAAGATGTACTGTAGATATTTATGTAGTAAGCCATGGATGTCATGACGACTGAAGAGATAAACGAGAAAAACAATGGTCAGATCATTATCGTGAGCAAACGTAAAAATAAATTTTTTACTGATTGAACACAAACGAGGAAGATTGTGAGCGTATTTTGAAAGTATTGTGGTTTATGTTGACTATATCAACATTTTTTAATTTTTTAAATTTATTTTATTTTATGTCGCATCAACTGCTGAGGTTATTAGCGACAGACATATTAACAATATATTGTAGCGGTACGCTATTTTTAATATTTTTTAAATTTCACAAATAACTGTCGATGCGAGGCGTCCACCTCCCGCCGCCGCCAGCCGGGTCGGCGCGCCCCCTCCGCTAATGGAAGGGATGACAGCATGCGCCCCTCTAAAGTTTATGGCCATCGTCCGCGAGTCGACCCTCATCCCGTCACGCACCCGGGCGCCGAAGAAGAGATTAGAGACGTGTGCCGATCCCGCCGTTCCGGGTATCATGCGCACTGAGTACCCAGGCCGTCCTTCGCAGCTTTCTCCGGGGGTCCCAACGGACATTCCGCGTACCCTTTACTGACCTACTTCCGAAGTCAGACGGAGAGCGTTTTCCAGACAGAGATAGGGCTACGGAAAATTCCTAGAATCACCAGACCTGGTTGGCCGAGGACAAAATTACGGCGTAGTAGCACTTAGCCAATCAGGGGCAAAATTCCGTGGGGTGGGAGCGATTTTGGGGCACTTTTGAATTTTCGGGGTGGCGGAACGAGGACACCTCCACGCTAGCGGCGTAGGGGAGAAGATCACTTCTTCTTGTTCGATTGAGCTGGGGGGGGGGGCGAGCGCCGCGGAGCGAGTAACAGCTCCGGCGCCGCGTTCGAACACTACGTTTACTCGACTTGTCTTGGGTGGCGAGCGCCGCGGAGTAAGTGATAGCTCCGGCGCCGCGTTCGAGGGAGAATTATTATTTTGGGACTTAGTTCGTGGACTCTGAGCTCTGCCGTGGGCAGTGACCGGTGACTAGTTTTCTCCGAGATTCGTGACCGTGAAAACTCCAGAGAACTTTCCGTAAGAACTGCTGATTTGTGTGAACGGAATTCGCGATCATTCACGATCCGGGCCAGCTGACCGTCGCCGTCGCCGCCGCCGCCGTCACCGCCGCAGCCGCTTTCGCCG
This sequence comes from Acheta domesticus, assembly GCA_031308135.1. Lineage (NCBI taxonomy): Eukaryota > Metazoa > Arthropoda > Insecta > Orthoptera > Gryllidae > Acheta > Acheta domesticus. Next base: position 52,524,574 of record JAHLJT010009419.1, read on the forward strand.
CCGCCGCTCCTTTGGTAGCTATTGTGGAAGGACGTTTCTCGGCCTGGCAGGGCCATCTCAGCCGCCGACCCAGACGGAGAGAAGCCGACGCCGCCGCGACCCCCGCCGCCGCCGCCGAGGGCCGCCTACACGCCGCCCCATTCAGGCATAAACTTCGGTCAACGACCGCCAAAGAACTGTTGTGCATTGCTGTGCCGCGCTTAGGCACTTGTTTCCTCATTATTGTCAGCCAGAAGGCGAATGGCCTAGAGTTTGTTGGGGCCTGTAAAGGAATTTGATTGTAATTCTCGTTCTTTACTTTTTTTTAGATTTAAGTTTTATCTCATTTTTTCTTTCGTTTCTAACTGAGCTCATCAGGTAGGGCCTTTCTTAACTCTTTGAATCACTGTAACTTCCCCGGCCTATTATTAGGCGGGAATAAACCTTTTTATTTGCTTTACCAACCACTGAATTGTTTCTGTAGTTAGCAAACGCCTTACGACTCCTTCCATCCGAGTTAGATTCTAAGCAGGTGACAAAGTTGGCCGACTGAGCTAGGCCCGGGCCGCCCTCGTTGACTTCGGCGCACACCCACGCCGCCGGAGCTCGACGCTGTGGTTGACAATCGACGCCACCGTGTGGCTCGATAACGAACCTTGGGTGTGACAATATACATATACATTTTTATATTTACTTATACATTTACATAAACATATACATTGTTACATATAACTATATCAACATTGTCTATACTTATGGAGAAATGGTACTTAAGATGACATTATAAAGGTAAGATGACTGAATTTTAGTATCATTAAAGGAATTTGATAGTATTGGAATCGACAAACGTAGAGAGAGAGAGAGAGAGAGAGAGAGAGAGAGAGAGCACGAAATTGACGGAAAGCTTGATGCAAACTATGAGCGGGTGTTGTGATTAAAGGAAGAGAGGCTTATATGAACTGTATGAGTTTTGTTTTCGGAAAACTTCGAGTGGCAGAACAGTCTTTAGTGCGTTTCTTTTCTTTATTTAGTGACTTTAATTAATTTGTTTCGATTTGGTTACTATCATATTGAATTTTATTATTTTTTTTATATATTTCATTTCAATTTATCACAAGAAGGCAAGAAGATAGCAGATATTGGTAAATAGTAGTGTGTTTAGCTATCAATTTTAATTATTTTTCGTTAATAAATTCCCATTTCGTTGATCCTTGTATTTATTTTATCCCCATTGCCAGTGAGATTATATTTTAGAATATACAGTGTATACTGTAATATTATCTGCCCTATTTTTGTATATTTTTCCAATTACTATTTTTATTAACTTTAATATTATTGAAAAAAGAAAAATAGTACAATGGTAATGTCTTTTGACGGTTTTACGTTCAATTGAACCTAAAAACTATATTATTTTTTTTTAAATTAAGGTCTTCACACCTTGTTATGATGAAATTTTTTCAAAATTTGGTAATTGGGTTTCGAAGAATGTTTCGAAAGAACATCTCCGTCGGGTTATTCTTCAATGTCCTTATGTTACACGTTCCTTTTCGTCTGAAAGACACCTATGTCTGTTCATATCATATAGTTGAGTTCACATCATACGTATGATGTATGATCTGAACTCATGCATCATACGTATGATGTATGATGTGAACTCATACATCACACTATGAGTTCACATCATAACAGTTTACTTAGTTTCTGAAAGTGCCCTGCTTAACCGGAATGTGAGCACGAGTTTGGAGGAAATATCGCGAACTATTCATCGGAATTAATTTTCATCACTTCAAAACCTTTTTTGTTCAACCTGATGTGAATTCAATAGACAACGAAATAGTATGTTTGAAGAGTTGAGTAAAAACACGTTTGTACTGTTAAGACCACTAAGGGCTAATAAAACAAAACATTTCTGCAATACATTGACGTCTGATTTTCCACCAATAACAACTCTCCCAGGCATGGAATATTTTTGAGGCCCGTTCATTAGATGTGTTGTGCACAAAATCATATGAACTCATTAGGTTCATCACTGCTGTTTACACAAATGTTTCACTGAGTTCCACGTTGTGTTTTGGAATAACTGGAGGTAGCAACGACCTTTTCTCACGCACAATTCATTTAAAATTTGCACGCTATGTGTCTATTCTTCTTAGTAATTAGTTCAACCCGAACTAAAATTCGGCTGGTTTGAAGTCACATTTAATTTCCTCATGATCAAACGAATATGTAAGAAAAATATCTTGTAGTGTATGCACATTATATCTGAAAAGGTGTATTTACGGTCATGAACATAATAAACAACGACTTTGAAAACTTTCCCTTGCAGTTTTATTAGAGAAATTCAACAAAAAAGGCTTGTTATAATGAATGATGTAACACCCCAAGACATTCCAATTCCTGCTACTGTACATGTCCGTGTCACAATATATTTGCGGGCACTATATTCTATGCCTGTTATTAGCTGACTCTAAATGTTGAAATAATGATAATACTTCATAGCACACGAGTTTGAATTGTTGCTATTGAGATAAGATAGTACTAGTTTAGCAGTTAGTGTTCAGTCATGGCTAGTCATGGTTGTAAGAACAGTCCTGACAGTTTTTATTATATTTGTCCCAAATTTACGATTAAAAACACCAACGGAACGTTACAGACTTTGTTAGAATGTGTATTTAGTACTTTCCAGTATACGCACGTATAAACGGAGAATATACGTAGTATAGGAAAAATTATGTAATGATGCGGAAAATTGATTTCGAGTATTCAACGGAAATATAGGATTTGGAGTCCATTGATACCGGAAAACTGTTTTGTTTTTATCCGTCCGTCCGTCTGTCCGCACATTTCCGTTTTCTGTGAAATATGATTCCGCAGTTTCACAAACGCTCAAACAAACCATATTCATGTAAATGGCCCCAAATTTTTTCTTCAAACTTTCGAAGGGATAGTGCTAATTGCAGTATTTAATATTACGTAAAGTTCATTTTCGGGTACATTTTTGTTTTTTTCAAAAATTACACCAATTTAATTTTATTGAAAATCTTTCACACCGTTAATATCCACATTTCCAGTAATTTATAAACACTATTGTATTTGTGAGTTCAAGTGACTTTAAATTACGTTTTTCGAGATCTCAAAAATTTTCTATGAAAAAAAGCTTCACATTTCGCATTTACAGTAGTGCTTATAAACCGTTTTTCTTAAAAACGGCCCAAGATTTTTCAAAGAAAATTGCCTTTTAGGACGAGGTTTTACTGTTCTTTCACATTCTTAAAGTAATATTTTTTCTACTATTAGGAAAACAAAAAATTAAGAAAAGGTCCAAAAAAATAATACTTTGGGTGCGATAGATGGCAGTTGGCATGAGAATGTGTCATATCCCAATAGCTAGCAGAGAGCGAAGAAAATGAAAAAACTAATACGGGAACGTCTGTGCCATTCTGTAGCACCTCCAGTTTCTTCAAACTTCTCGAGCGGATAGTGGTAATTGCACTCTTTAATACGATGGAAATTTCATTTTGAGGTATTTATTGTTTTTTCAAAAATTACTCAAATGTAATTTTTTTGAAAGTTCTCTCAAACATTTAATATGCACATTACCAACAATATGTAAACAATCGTGTATTCGTAGGTTAAGGTGCTTCAAGTGATATGGTTCGAAAACTCAAAAATTTTCTGTGAAAAAGAGCTTCAAATTTCGCATTTCTCGTAGCGATGAAACGCCATTTTTCTTAAAAACGGTTCTATTTTTTAAGGTAAATTGCCAGTTAGGACGAGGTTTGACTGTTCTTTAATAATCTAAAATGTATATTCTTGTTCTACCATTATGAAACCGAAATATTAAGAAAATGTCAAAAAAATTGTACGTTGGGCGGCGATAGATGGTAGCTGGCACGAGTATGTTAGAATTCCGAATATACAAGAGCCAATGAAATTGAAAATTAATACGGGAAAGTGTGTGCCATTCCGTAGCACCACTAGTTATACAATCATTTACGATTCTTCTCGGACAATTTAGGCGATGTAAGAGAAGAACAAGGTGAGGTTTTCTTCTAGATCTGAAAGTGATGAAAAAACATTATCAGGGACACTGGAACACCAACATAATGGGAGGTTACTGTTGGTCAATTCACCGAGTCAGCAAACGGCGCAGAGAAGAAAAGCTATATCAGAGTCTTTAAAGAAAACAAAGAAAATAAACATAAATGGACACGTAAAGCCTTTGTAGAATGTAATGTTAAGAATATAAAGCCACTTCTATGTTAATAAAGTTCTGTGGGTGGGTATTTTAATTGCTTATATACATGTGCTATATATAGCATATTTTCCCATATCTTAATACAACAAATTGTGACTAAACTATGAGTGATGGAAACAAATAGGAGTTCAGATGTGGGTTCAGCACCCAAAAAACTATAAAAATGAGCTATCAAGATTTAAAAACTTTTTTGAAACCTTTTTTTTTGGTGACCAGAATAATTCGTTTGTAGACCCTGAAAATTCTAATAATTTCTCAAAAAATATTTTTTTAGATTTTTTTGGTATCACAAATTCGTTTTGGAGAATTTATGGCTCCCACAGACGTGACTAAGAGATCCGTCTGTTCCTCTTGACGCGAAAAATCGATTGGCACAATTCTTAGTCGATTCTTTCTAGGGTATTCTGAAAGAATTCTAGAATGACACATAACACGTGTTTTTTATGGCTTCAATGAAACAATCGAGAACATTGGTCTAATTCTGTAAATTTCTATATATTCCTTACGGTATTTATACGTACGTCACGTCGTGATTAAGCAGATAATAAAACCTAACTATATAATGAATTATTGAAAAAAATTTGGCGTAGGTGATTAAACACCTAAACACCTTTGGCAGAGATTTAAAGTCACGTAGGAAGGTGATCACATTCGATTCCTCTCGGCACAATCGAATCCCTTGGCTCTATTTCTCGCCGCATCTTTCTAGAACATATTCTGAAAAGGAGTATGAAAATATGATTTAAAAAAAAACACAGGAATTTAAGGTATCTGCTGTGGATTAATAGGATTACGCGTTTCCGGCTTAACGTGAACCATAAGACATGATTCATTATACTGACAATAGTATTTTATTATGTTCACGATTGTCCAACATACTAATGCAATGAATTTTTGCCTTGATTTAAACTAGTGATGATACAACAGCATATATTTTCTCTCAATATTTCTAATATTGCAATTTTCGAAAATTCAGGGAGTTCAACAAAAGTAAGACCACCGCGCCATTCTTTTAAGCATGTCTTCTTTTATCCGCGAAAAAACATCAGAAACCAATTTGGAGCAGTTTTTGAGAAAAAAATGTTTACACTTTTTTAAAATTGCCTATTTTTGCGCCAAACAATGAAACTTCTCATTTTTGAATAATTGAACATGAGTTTATTTAATGATCCGTCTGAAAGGAACAGCTTTCCTTAAGGAAAAAATCTCTATCTTCAATGTTATAGTTGTAGGAAGACGCCTAAAACAATTGCAATTTGTCAATTTCCAAAACCATTTGGGATTTCTACGAACATCAGAAATACATAATTGTTTTGATAATTTTTATGCTATCCAAGAGCAAATAATATGCATCTAATAGCATGTGGATTACTAAACTGCCTTTCCTGCTCAGCGGAAATCCTGAAAACGCGATTCATTACATTGAGGGTAGTGTAATATTGTCAACCGTTAAACCTAATAAAGTAATGGAACACAAATATTTTTAAAAAGTAGTACTTCTATTGATATTCTTTCATTCAACTCCGTTTCTGTGGATTGATTGATCCAGGCCAATTTATTGTTGAAAAAACTTCTTTATAAAAACTTGCGTGGCACACACAAACGGTCAAAATGAAAGCAGCCCTCGCCGGATGCCCCAGGCTAAGCTACTTCAAATGTTCACCAGATTGGGTAGAACAATTTATTAATATTGTTATTATTATTATTATTATTATTATTAATAGCCATTAACACCCCATGTGGGTAAGGACAAATACTATAAAGACAATACAGGACACTTTCGCGATATATCGAGAAACATCCATATGGTGGCAGAACCTGGTAATAACTCATACACCCTAACCTCAGTGCTCTGTTGGTGTTTGTTGTCTGCTTGATTTCTTTTCATTTGATTGTCTTTCTGGTCGATTTCTGGAAAACATATTTTACAATACTGTTCCTTTACATCATTCTACGTATGGCAGGAAACAATTCTGTAGTTTTTGGCTTTATTATAAATACAGCAGAACTCGCGTTCGTTCTTCACATTCATCACGAAAAAACAGGTAAAAATTGAAAGAATCTTGAACATGAATGAAGTTAATATAATTTGACTTCTCTTTGTAATAAAATGCATTAAAAACTATAACATTACTTAATTGGGAGACTACTTGCACATTGCCATTCCCAATGCCATGTGTAACGAACATTGAAGAATGGATACCCACTGAAGATATTCCTAAGTTTCGTTTACAGGAAATGCTGAGTCCTATGTATGTGGCTGGTTTGTGTAGTACCGTGCCTTATGATGGTTGTAGAAATGCTTAACAGAATTTGGATGTATAAATTAAGAGACTTAAAGTATAAATTAAGAAACTCGCATATTCTGATTAAACAGTATGTGAATGCCACGCCTTTTCTACCCAAATAAATTCGCTATTAGTTTTATAAGACTTAATATGTTTTCAATAAACAGTTTTTAAATTGTTTACGTCAAAGTAAACTTGACATAGAAAAACAATTAATGCAAATCATTAATATTCACTTGCAGAATATTTTATATAAGGGGTGTAATAATCTGTATGAAAGCAGAGGTATCAATGTATTGATACAGTGCTTTTTAAAGGAAGCAAATGTAAAAAAAAGCCAAATGTATCAGGCATGTTTAGGCAAGAAAAATCTTGCATTTGTAACAACTTTATTCGTGAAAACAATGTTCATTAAATGTTCAACGTTCTCATGTCCATTATAACACATTGTACATTATAATTTTCCTTAATTTGAGCCCGTCAATATAATTCAATCACAGCGAGAGTAGGTAAAAATAAGTCTTATTTCGTTAGGTAGATTAAAAAATATTTATTTCTTCCGTAAGAATCACATTGACATTTCTATTTGGCGCTACATTACCAGGTTCTGACACTAGGATCGCCAGTGGGAACTTGTTTCCATCGGTTGCATGGAAGAACGGGGAACTGTCCTGTATTGTCTCTATAGTATTTGGTAAGGACCTCTTGCTAGGGAGGGTAGCTTACACAGGAAAAGCTTCTCGGTCAGCCACTTTCAGAATGGTACAGTAACGAATATTGTAAGTTAAATCAGAACGGAACGCCTGCGAGAAGCCTAGTACGAATGGAGGTGAGGGGTTGGCGCGATCCGTTGGCGAGTGCTCACCCACGGTGAGGTCGTGGTCCCCGACGAGCAGCCCCACCTGCGCGACGTTGCGGCCGACGGCGCAGTGCGCCGCCGTGAGGGCGTAGCGGTTGAGACGATGGTGGCGCCGCAGTACACCTGCTTCAGCACCGAGTCCACCAGCCCCGCCATGAACGGGAACTCGTTGACGCCCGTCTCCTGCCCGCCCACGATCCGCGACTGGAAGCAGCGCGCGCCTGTCGCTCAGCGCCGGCTCTCCGCTTGCTCAGCGCCTGCATACATCTGCTCACCGCATCGGCCCGGTCTCTGCCGTCTCTCCGCCTGATCCATCGCCTGCATGCATCTGCTCATCGCATGCTCGACGCCTGCTCGTCGCCTGCTCACGGCCCGACTCACCGCCTTCTCATCACAGACTCACCGCCGTCTCATGGCTAATTCACTACCGTCTCATCGCCACCTAACAGCACCGATAATCGTCTACTCATCGCATACTTGTCGCCTGCTCCTCGCCTGCTCACCGTCTGCTCGTCGTCTGCTCAGTGCCTGCTCCCCGCCTGCTCGTCGCCTTCTCACCGCCTGCACATTGCCGGGTCACCACCTTCACACCGCTTGATTATTGCCTGCGAACATTTGCTCATCGCTTACTTATCGCACACGTCGTCAACTGCTCACTGCCGCCGACTCAGCCTCTTCTTACCGCCGTCTCACCACCTTCTCCCTACCGTCTCATCGTCGTCTAACCCACCTGATTATCTTCCACTCTCACATACTCGTCGTCCTGCTCGTCGAATGCTCATCGAATACTCGTCTGTTTCTCGTCACCTACTCGTCCTTATCTATTCCCTTCGCCGACTTCATGCATTTGCTCAGCGCCTGGTCACTGACTGTCCCACAGCCTGCTCATCTCCTGCTCACCGCGTTTTCGGTAACTTTCTCCCAGCCTTCCACCACCTCACAGCCTTCTTCCCATCTGCTCATCGCCCACTCGTCGCTTAATCGTCACCTTCTCACTGTCGAATTACTGCCTTCTCACCGCCTGCTTACATCTGCTCAGCTCCTACTAATCGCCTAATCATCACCAGCACGTCACATGATCACCGAGTGTTCTTTATCGGTTCATCGCCTTCTCAATGTCCGCTCGCCTTTTGCCCAACCGTTGGGTTCTTAATAGATCGAGTTCTTAATGCTTCTAAATAGATTGCATTATGATGGGTGATATTTTTCCTCTGATGTCGCAGGCTTCTGCGAACAGAAATGCTGACATTTGGCAACTCTAAGTGACATTGCAACCAATCCAGCTCTGCGTAAGTTTCTGCCGGACACACTGCGACATTCTTCAGTGTTAGTGTCAGTGTTTCAATGTGCGTGTGTATTTCTTAAATTCATGAAAAGTGTGTAAGGCTAGAACGCGATGTCTCGGAAACAACCAGAAATTGATGACTTTCCTTGCACGTGCAGGAGTCCAATGCTGCTCCATTGGTACGATTAAAGTGACTGACTGTCATAATCGAAACGCTTTCGAAAATTAACAGTTTAGTGAGTGAAAGACTTGAAACGATTATTCAACGAAACCACTCCTTAACCTCCGAATTTATATTTTAATATTTCAATTAAAATATGATCGGCTATTCTACTTAGGACTATTCCCTTTATTCAGCACCTCAAACGTGCAATGCAGGGTCTAAAATTTTAGTATCTACATTGGTGGGAGATTCAAATATTATAATCATAATTTGTATCACGGATGCTTTGCGCGGATACTACTGTTGTCTACCATTTCAGTTGCCTTTCGTATACTCCTAACATGCAAACTGATTTGAGTGTATCTCTTGACCAGGTTACTTTGCGAATTTACAAAGATTAAGAAATTTATCTTTTAGGACGATTCATTGCATTTAGAAAACACGCTATCAAAATGTTGCCGCTAGTTCAACTGGGAAAATAGATAAAAAATGAGAATTGTAGTTTAAATAAAGGAGGAGCTTCAAACAGTAGGGCTTCAACCACGCTTATGTGATAATGTTGTCGCTCTATCGTGTTTGTGTAGCCGAAACCGTTCATAAGCAACATCTAATGATCTTTCAGTAACGTAATTGTGTTTTTAAGAACTAGAGATTCTGCAGGGGTACAGTGTGTCGTCACAATGCAAATGCTGAGAACGGAGTACCCCTAAAGCGATAAATGTTTCTAGAATATCGCAAATATGTAACATGGAATGAGCGGCTTTACTTCCCTTTCGAAGGAAAGCATGCTAAAAATTTTAATAGGCAGCCTAGAAACACCTAAAGCGTTCATTTAAAACATGAGCACAAGTATTAATGAACTACTTAATTCACTTATTTCTTGCAAAATGGGTGTAGCATGTCTATAGTAGCAAATTGTTCGTTTATTAACGCTAGTTAACTTCTAAATTTAATTTATTTTCAAAAACGAGTGAGTTTAACAAGTATTGCTAAATCAATGAAGTTAAACAATGTTCAAGAACTCGTCAAACTTTCTACTAAATCAACGGCAGTTGATAAAACGTACTGTCTCCGTTTCAAGGTCAACTTGAGAAACCTTTCGACAGAGAGATAACTTTTGGTATTCCTGCACTACTTCCTGCTTTACCGAATGTGAACAGTTATCATTTTTACCCATGTGTTGCAATCTCTTGTTGCACAATAATCATTCATTATCTCCCAAATATTTTAATAGCATTTTAAGTCACATTGTACAGCGCAAATATCCTACAGCATTTTTTCTGTTTTTTGAAATACGTGTGGAGGGTTAGCATATCGCTGTGTTTATCAACATTTTTGAATCTGCGACACGCTTAAGATGAAATTAAAAATGTCTGGGAATACCCAATTGATTTTACACATAATACAATATTAAAATTAAAACTACTTAAAATTGATGTAAATTTATGTAGTTTTAATGCGAGAAAGCATGACTGAAAAGTTTGGCCTATGAATGTCTCCAGAAATTAAATGTAATGTAAACGTGTAAATACAATGTTATATAATAATAATAATAATAATAATTCGTTCAAATTTTGTTTACGATCGATAAAACATAGCAAGATTTATTTCTTTTTTAAAACTGAATGTAAATATGATAGATGTTTATACCCTTCCTAAATGTCATTGCAAGTTAAGTAATATCATTTTCCAGTAATACCTTGAAGAAACATTTTTCTAGTATTTTGCGAGCTGCCTGATTAGATTGTTCTTGAATTCATAATTAGAGTTTTCGAACGTTTGCTTGAAGAAATTCTCATGCAAACCAATTCTGTCAAGATACAGTTAACAACCATGTAAGCTCATTTAGACGAGCATTTAAAGTGACTAGTGTTCATATTTCGTTTTCAGTCAATTGGCTTTTGATAGCTATCTTTATCAGTTGGATATGCTTCAAGAAACTTGAAGATAATAAAACATTGCCAAAGCTTCTAGACGCTTGTTTTCACAACTTTACCAAGTTGTGAAAACTAGCGTCTGAAGTTCTTCGTCTCCTGAATCGCCATAAACATATCGAACATAAAAAAGCAGAATGCCCGTGAAAACTGAAATATTAACAGAAAAAGAACATACATTTAGTGTATTATGAAATAGGTGTAGTTATTACAATTTGAGGTGAAATAACTTTAAAAATTCATTCATTTGGGAAAATCTTTACAATATTAATCAGGTTTAAAGATTAAAAGTTTGTAGGCAATTCATAATTTAAGAACTTGTTTTCAAAGTGACATATCTCAATGAAATACAATTTTTCAGGAAGAGAAAGTATTCACATTCAGCCTTATAGCTTCAACGTAGGATTCAACGGTTTTGAGATGCCGTCTAACATCAGAAACCAGTTTTTGAACGCGATATTTTGCAGATGGAGAAGCGACTTAAGAATATGTTAATGCGTAAAACAAGCGAAAAACGGAAATGGAAGTACGTCGTTTTAGATATAAACTGTTTAATTGGGAATTATCATAATATGAACATTATGAGGTGCATTACTGAAAGTAATCGACGTATAATCAAACACTTCGGATGAAAAATTATTTACGAATAAACACATAACCAAGGATGATGTTATGAAAGCAAGGACTCACCTGCTTCTTCATTCCACATAAGCATGTATTAGATCGCACGGCAGTGATGTTGCACAGGAAGCGCCCCCCAGTCGAGGTGTACAAAGTCTCCAGCACCATGGTGAGCTTATTGGCGTCAGACAGCAACGTGAAAGTCCCTTGGCCGCAGTACACATGGGCGTCGTTCAGATTGTCGTCTCCAGACAGCGAAATGCGAACGCGGTCTCCCTGGCAGTTGGTGCTCTGCAACACAAATTCACAAGATCTTTACATGAAAGAAAACACTCACTGACTGACTGAATAACATATTAGCGCTGAGCGAAATATAGTGAAGCTACACACGTGAAATTTGGAATATACTTTTCTGTTACGATGCATGTAATTAATAAGTAGAGCCAGGGCCGTGTTAACGCAAGGGCCCGAAAGGCCCGGGCTCAGGGCTCTCAACGTTCCAGGGCCCCCATAGTTCTTAAAAATATTTACTATTTTTTTCAAAAATAAAAAAACGTATACAAATGTAATGTATTATTCAACTATACACAAACATTGGCATAACGGAGTGATGTGTCGCGCATCATTGGATAAAATTTATAATATGGAATGTTTCTGGTTGATGCGTTTCAATTTTAAATTGTACAATTCAATAAAAAAGGTTACCCACAAATAACTAATTACATTTCTTTCAGAGTCGTATTTTGTTTCAGCCCCCTCTTGTTTGCGTCTTCTTATTCTTTAACAGCACTTTCACATTCTTTAAAATAAATTGTTTGAAATTTGCATTGTCTAATGTTCATACAATCGAGTCGTGATGTGCAAACTCGTACATCTCCGTTCTTCTGTTTAGCGGGTATCGTGGGAGATAGCGGCATAAACATAGAAATAACACTTGGTCAAATTTCTCATACTTTTGGCCACAAATAAGATACTACATTTCATACAGAACTTGGTAGATTGTCTATATATTTATATTTGAGCTAAGAATTTATTGTGTATAAAATGAAAAGAAATTGAATACAATACCTACACACACGATGAAAAACCTTATATACTCCAGTAGGTCGCAGCTCATAAATATATACTTCTTGTAAAGTTTGCATTGTATAAACAGATTATTTCAGGTTTGTATGTATTACATAGCTGCTAAATCCTTGCTGTAATTTTATTATACTGCTTCCTCCTGCTTCGTCTCGTATTGCCTAACCCACTTATCATCCCCACCTGTCATCCCTCCGTACTCCACCCCTCTCACTCTTACCATCCGCCCACTCCCCACCCCGCCGCTCCTCGCATCCCGATCTGCGCCGCCCTGCTTCGCATTGCCTCGTCATCTCTCGCCTGGCCCCATCCCGACAACGCCACGCCTACCAGCGACCACCCCCCCACACACACACTGTTGTGCTGCTCCCTACTCCTAAATCAGTGCGCCAGGAAAGTCTCTCCTCACCGAGCCGAATCAGGGCCTCCTATTAAAAATTGCATTAATGTTGGTAACAAAGAGATCACAGGGAAACGAGTGAAAAAGAACCACACTTCCAACATCTATTATGATTATGGCAAGGAGGAAGATACAAGAGAAGGGGAAACTCTCGCTGTTTGAGAGTATGGACTAGAGGATTCGTCGTTTCCATGTGGGCGGCATCTATTTTAAGGTTCATGCGTAATTTCAAACATTGCTTCAGTAACTTGCCCGTCAGGTAGCGGTGCGAGCTTACGAAACTTCTATAAATTCAATTTCATCCTCAAATTTCATTTTTTGTTGAAGAGACGGCGATGTTTTAGATAACATAAGAGTTACATGCCATTATTTTATAGGCCTTAAGTTTAATAGTGTACCACCTTGATGGTTGAGAATTTAAAGTGTGGTGTTCTTGCATTAGATTTTTCAAAAATATGTTTTCATTACAAGTGACTCAGAGGCACCGATTCTGTAACCTGAAGCGTAGAATCCGATCAGCGGGAGAAGAAGAGATCTGAAATGCATGAAAATATCCTTGAGTTATTCACTTTGGAGGAATAACACTGATTCATAAATAAAAAGTCAAAGCAACGATAGTATTCCAACCTCAATAAATAGGTTTTTATTTATACAAATTTTGTCACTAACTTTCCACAACAAATGGATACTCCTTTGCAATCCTTATTTTTAAATTTAAGCTTTTAAGTCTTGCCAGTTTATTATCCTCGAATTACATGGTTAAAATGGGAAGAATTAAAAGAAAGAACATGTGTTTTAAACTAATAATATTCATATTGGAATAAATAGCTTCTTCAGACTATACTGCAGATCTCGAAGAGATTAAAAGATCAGGTTTGAATGACATGTTTCTGGATGTATTACTATATCCCTATATAGTATTTGAGTAAACTCCTATACCGTGCGTGTGTGGAAATTTCCGTGCCTCACGGTTAGACTATTACTTCCCGTGCACCAATCGAGACATATGAGGTGTCATTGAACGCGTCTCGGTCACCTGTTGGGGAATTGATAATTTGTTTTTCGATCCGGCCATAAGATTCCAAGAAAGTCGCAAATGTGTTTTTTCGTGTTTTGGATATACGATCATTGTATGTCGGGAATTAAACCAACGTCATCTAAATATATATATGCAGGTGGCGTTGATTAAACCCCATTATTCCGTGGTTATTTTCAGTCCGCGACACCAGAATTTTCTTCCATGAGGATGGCAACACTGATTTTTGACGAATAAAAATTAAATGAATATCGCCCAGCAGAATGTGCTCAAAATTCTGAAGTATTTCAGTTGGGAAGTGTTTAATGCGTATTTTGTATAAAGAATTTGCAACTAGCCTTGGAACATTAAATATGAAGTACGAGAAGTGAAAACGAAGGAAATAAAAACTGTAAATACTAAACAATAAATTTCTTAAGCGTGCAAAAATCGATTTTCAATTTAATGCGACTTACAAATTATAAGCATAAACATACAAAATAGTAACCTTTTAATGCTTACATAAATTCGCCTTCAGAACAAAAATCAGACCGAGTTTGTGGAGTTTTAAAATATTAAAATAGGGGATAAAATATGGAAGTGTACAGCAACTTAGGGGAATAAAATGTAATTGTAGAAGATTTTACGTCAGAATTTTCCGAACTAATGGAGAATGATATTATATTAGCATTAGAGAATACGCAGAACAACAGATTGCAGGTGATAATTTATGTTCATATTAGAAACCAAAACGTAAAAAATATAGCTATGCTGTCGCACCATTCATATACCTGTAAGTATTTTTCACAGCTATTATAATTTTGAAATTGCAATATGATCAGTTCATTTCCCGTTTGGAGTTAATATATAAGGCCATTGAGTGTTGGAAATTTTTGAACTGGAGTATAACATACGATTCATTGGTAAGTCCAATGCCAGATAGTCTAAGAATATATTTGAACAAAGCTACGCATGAAAGAAATAAAGTACAAAAGAAATGTTCAACACATGAATATACTTTTAAAACAGTTTACAGCTTCGGCGACGCCACATTCACTAGTATATAGTAAGAATATCTGCTCCTATCTACAATCTAATGGAAAGAATTTCTGTAGGTTTGTAATAATTTTTAATGGTGTCGTCAAAATAATTGACTATGTATGTAATTCAATAACTAAACATTTAAAAATTACCATTTAATCAGGATTAATAAAATGTATAAATATGTTACTGTTGCTGTTATAAAATTTATACGTATTCCTAATGTAATTATTTTAATGTTCTTACGTAAATGTTAGGTCTAATTAAATTATTTTTAACTATTGAACATGAATTATCACAAAAATACAGGTAATACACGCAAATATACAGTTAAGATTGTATTTTCCTTGCAATAAAAGTATCATGAATGCAGTATTTGATTCTTCGCTCAATTTATAGAGATGCATAACGGAAGTTCTGAACCCGGATCCATGAGGTACCAAATATTTGCTCTTTGTGACAATCTATTTCTAGTATGATTATGTGGTGTGTTAGTAGTTTCATAGTCATGACAAAGTGATACTAAAAGAAACTACATCTGCTCCAAGATGTAAATAATTTTATTATGTTGATATAAAACCAATTCTGCCAATTTCACCATTAATAAAATTGATTTGTTTTGTGTTATAACATGAAAAGATGGTGGGAACATAATTATGATTTTATTAACACATACTAGATTTGTATGTCAAGAGATTTTTAAATAGTAATTTGATGTCTACAATACCAGATTATTCTTCTGTATCTGTATTCTACCTCTAGGATCATACAAGATTGTTTTCAGAATAAATTTTATGAATACTATACGGAAAAAAGTTTGCTTTTAATATTGCCAATTTATTCTTTCCCTGCTCAAATTATTTTGTTTTTTTATACAGCGCGCAAATATCGAAGTACGTGATGTTATTTACATTGTATGCCCAAAAAGTAGATAGAGTACGGTGCACCTGAGTCAGCTGGTTCAACGATCAAGAAGTATCCATTCTGGCCACAGAGTGCAGTGTTATCGATTTAACTCCTGTACCTTATTGTAGATCGTGCCACACGAGTTTCCCCTCCTCCATGATTATGGTATGAACGGAATTAACGGTTTCAATCTGCATCTCGGGCTACCAACAAAATTTCTGTTGCGAGCTTTCTCACAAGCAAGGTGCCACTGCGGAGAGATCTTCCTGGCGCGCTATACATTGTGGATTGTATTAAATCAGATTTTGTAAAAGAATAGTATTGATGGAATTTAGAGATAAAAGTGACTATTCTAAACTGCTGATGAATTAGTACAGAACAAAACTGTGAAAAGTGCGTTAATGGTTGAAAAACGTTTTGCAGAACACACCGGTATGCATTAATATTTATGGTATAAAAATAATATTCTAGTGGTCAGAACATATTTAGGAAAGGACTATTTACATTTTATTCGTTTTATAATGTACGTGATTATTCATTAAATATTCTGGAGTTCTGGATTTTTGAAATACATTCATTCTTGGAACACGATAAGATTTAAATACAAGACATTTTGTGTTAGCGTTTCCAGTTTCTGATAAATACGCCTAATAAAAATAGAATATTTAAATATTTTACTTCTGAAGACAAGGAAAAAGAAGAATGACCTTCCTGTTTTGTTTTGTTTTTATCACCTTTTTTGCATTTTGACAACGTATTAAAATAAACGGCAATATTTTATAATATTGCCGAAATGCGTGCAGAATAACCTTCTAATGGGATACCCTATTAGTTTCGTTTGGAAAATTCCCAATTTTCCGTAAAAATGAGCTCAAACTTGCGAATTTTCAGTTACGCTGAAACCCCATTTCCTGAAAAACAGCTCCAAATTTTTAAATGAAAATGTGCATATAAAATTATTATTCAGTCTTCTCTGATATTCGTGAAGCCATATTCCATTGCAGTTGCGATAATAAATTTTAAAGCTAAAGTAACTTTATTGGTACGAAAACGAAATGATGACCAATTTATTCAGATTAATACAATCAATGCTATAAAGCACATTTAATTTGTTTAAAAAACGCATCTACATATTAATGTCAAAATATACTTTCTATTCTTCTCCGTGTCTTCTGAAGCTTCACGAGTTCTTTTATTGATTTTGTCGTCGGATGCGTCACCGAATCTCGCTTTGTTATTACTATTGAAAATAACTGAAAGCGATGTTAAAAATCAAAGAGGTTATATACTAATATTATACATACGTGGTTTATTGCACATAGCGGTTGATACCAGACAGAACCTTCGTGAAGACGATGGTATAACGATAGCCACGTTCCAGGCCCCTGCTACGCGCATTGCTGTATACTGCGATTTTTGTAGGAAGAGCTCTCAAGATAACTCAAATCCCATCTTCGCGATGGAATATGTCACGGGCATTTCGTATCATTCACAGTCGTTCCGCTAGACTTCGCACGATCGCGACCGTATGAAGCAGTGCTTGCGATCATTGCGACTTCTACCGCAAGGCCGAGAAAAGACGCGAAATGCCGTGACATATTCCATCGCGAAGATGGGATTTGAGTGACCTTGAGAGCTCTTCCTACAAAAATCGCAGTATAGCATATCGGAAGCTCTGGCAAATAGAATGCCACATCAGTCGCCATTTTCTTGGCAAACGAAGGCGGAAATTCGAATTGTAATACTACTTTTTCGTCTGAATTTCTTCCGTTTCATGTAGATTTAACTACGTGTGGCTTGGTGCAAGAAGGGCCAGTGTCAATATTCTAAGTTGGACAGAATGGGTGTTTTTCTCTTTGGCAGAACATTGCATCTCAGTAACAACTTCTTAATATTTCACTATTTCTGGTAAGTTAATAGTTTTAAAAACTTTATATCATTATTCTTAATTCGGCCAATACAGTTGTATCAAACGTTTTTTAATGGCATTGAACCCTTTTTGACAATTCCGAACATAAGCCTTTGACCTAGATATAAGTCCCACTTTGTTATGTGAAGAGATGGAGTAGAGTAATACATTCCCCTTTTTTAATGTATTAAGGATTAAAAATCAATTTGTGTGAAATTTTATCCATTCTTTATTTTCGTTCAATAATGAATGTTACATAAGCAATGACAATGAAAAAGTTTCGAAAAATAAGAATACCAATTTTTAGTGGCAAGGCCAGTAGAGAATCACTGTTGGGATGTGTGAAACAGTCATTTGAACTCTTGTCAAATATGTTTTCATATTATAAAAACATATATAATATTAAGTATACAATATTTCTTAATAATAATAATATATAATAATAATAATAAAAGGCAACAGAAATGATGGGTAGCAAAAGAGCCTCGTATATAACTTCTAACGCATTGTGCTATTAAACCACAACTGAATTTGCAAGCTGGGGTCTGGTGTACAAATATACATTCATTTACAAACAGTAAAAAACGAAAAAACGGTACAATTTTAATAAAATGGTGTTTGGTACATAAAAAGTTTGTAGGTAGAGACTCAGTTTCAATTTTTTATATTAACATAACCTGCTAGAAAAAATGGCTGTCTTCAAAATGGTCATGGTGATGCGCTGGTTAAACCCCAGTCTTCTGACATTCCTCGCAGAAGGGAAACTGTAAAATAGAAATAAAGTTAAATACGGAAGAAATGTCTTACTCCGTAATATATTCCACATGTTCAAACGCTTACCAATAGAAGGGAAATGCAGCTTCTTTTCTTATGCCTGTAACTGCAAATTTATTGCAGCACAGGAAATCACCCTTTTAAGTGATTTCCTAGTTGATCTACAACAGGAACACTAGCGCTCGTGAACATCTATTATATATAGTTCTACTTATTGTCTCTATGGTTGATAGATACCGCCGCCTAAGATACGAGAGTCGGAGCTTATGATTGGCCAGTAGGTAGGAGAGGTAAGAAACATCGGATAGAAAAAAAAAAGATAAAGTTCTTGCGATACACCGCCGTTATTGGGGCATACTATAGGTGTAGTTAAACACTATTGGTTTTAATTTCACGAGTGGAATAGTCAAGGTAAATAAAGAGCTTACCATGCCAAATAACGCGGTTCAATTTCGGCCCTTACAGTTTGTCATCATAGAAACTCGAAATACGGATGCAACTTCTCACTCACAAAAATGTCTGTTGTAGGAATGTTGAAATGAACCATGATTAAGTAGAGTAGAAACTTTGTAAAATACTTGCAGTTATCGTCGAAATGGTTATTATTGGTGAGCGCGTTCAGTAGAACGATAAGGTATGTCAGAAAATGCTTCCGCATATTACGGCCTGTCACTCACTTGTAAAAGATAATATAAGGAAATTCTTCTACTAGAACAACCAAGAGGAATGTCTAATGTAATAGAGACTCACATTAATACACAACTGTTTTTGAATATTGAAGGTAACACTAACCTCATGAAAGAGCAGATGTAATAATTTATGAAAAAAACTTTATCGTAAATGATGTAAAAGAATTGAAGCATTTTTTGTGGAAAGAATTGAAGAGTTGACAATTCAAATGTTGAAAAAACGCATAGCTTATGTACGAACGGGGAAGACTGAGTACGAACGAAGGAACCCTCTTCGAACGGAGGTTGATGATTACAATGGTGTACTTGTTAATAAAAGACGTAATAAAAGATAAACTTCTCCGTGTACATCTGTATTCAGCGCGGAAATTCTAAAAGCTTTCGGTATGGAAACAAGACACAAATGACTTTAGATTTTAAAAAGAAAAGCTAGTCAACCTAACATTGGTATTAGTTGTTTACAACTTTAGGCACATACACGATTATTTGTAACGGCTATGTAGTATATAACACAATGATCCTGCAATTTTTTTCTCCGTAATGGATTCGAAATCAGATTCTTAGAACTAGCATGCATTTTAAAAGACCTGTACGTCACCAACCTTAAAGCTAAGCACAACTTTCCGACACTTTAAAAAAGTTGATCATTTGCATTTAATATTTTTAAAAAATTTTTCGTTTGCATTATTCTTAGGTCTACTTTGAAAATCAGATTTCATTGTAGAAAAAATCTCTATCATCAATATTGCATTTTTACTTTTAAATTTCTTGTTTCAATTTTCGAAAATATAAGTTCGCTGAAAATGGGACCTGAGTTATTTTTAAATGTACTTTGTTCCATTCGAAATAAAATTAGAGAAAAATATTGAAGGCGTTTTTTAGAATATTTTTTACTTCATCACAGATTACATACATAGTATAGAAAATATTGTCACGCTGCAGCGAATACCGGTGATTTTTCGGTAGAAAATCTAGTATTTTGGGTCCATGATTCCGAAAATAATGAATTATTCGTGCTCCTGTATGTTGTAAATAACTCCCTCTACTAGTTGTGTACACAGAATATGTTTTGTGAGTTCTTGATGAAGAAAACATTTTTAACATCAAAGCGCCTCTCTGCCTGTCTGTCCGTCTGTTATTCTGTCGGTCTCCTCGACTCTTCCTCTGCTCGTCCATCAATCCGCACTTCAGCCCGTCTGCCCGTCAGCCCGCCTGCCCCTCTGCCCGTCCTGTCTGCATGTCCATCTGTCCACCTGTCCGACTGCCCATCAGTCTGTGCGCCTGCCCCTGTACCCATCTGTCCGTCCGTCAGTCTTCTCTGCCTGTCTGTTCGAATGTCTGTCGGTCCGTCCGTCGTACAGTCCGCCGATTTGCTGTCGATTAGTAGGTCCGTCGGTCCGTCTGCCCTTGTGTCCTTAGGCCCTTCTGTCCGTCTGTCCTTCTGTCCCGTCCGACTGTCCGTTTCTCCAACCGTCCGTCCGCCTGGCCGTCCATGCGTGCGTCCGAGCGTAAGGGTTCATAGGTTCGTCAAGGTAAGATTCATAGGTTTGTCTGTCCGTCTGTGTACGACACTGGCGGCTAAACCTGAGTCTTTCATCGATATTGACATTCCCCGCTCGATCTGCTGCCCCGGTCCCAAGAATTTGGAAAGTGTGTTTTAATATTTGGGGGTACTTAACAGGAAGCCCCAATGATATTTCCAAAAAAAAATTCAAAAATAGCTCCTAACGTTTCCTTAATTTTTTTCATCGAATAGTATTTATCAAGAAACGCTAAAAGATATGGCGTTAGTCCCATTTTCGACCAAATTTCTGTATTTTCGGAAATTGCAAAAACGTAACACTTGAAAACTAAGAAATTGAAGATAGAGAGTAGTGCAAATACGCAATTCAGGGGCCGGTTGTTCGAAGTTGGATTCCAATACAAAGCTTTTTCCACTTATAAAAGGAAGACTTACAAATTGACTAATGTCTACATAGATCCAATTAGCCAGGTAAATAATAGTTATTCGTTCGATTCATATTAGTGTGATTTTATTACAATATCTTCCAAAAATAAATGATTTCACAGGATTTGGAATAATTTTGAGAATAGACTTATTTAATGAGAAACAGTAGTCGTATCATACGCCTTGATAACAAGAATATAAAATATATTCTTCAACTCATCTACAGTTTGTGCATCACATAATTAGAGGCGAAAGCAAAGTGTGCTTTAAGACAATATTAACTTGAATAGAGAAACGTCAGTTTATGGATGAGCAAAAGAAATGAAAATGCTTGGTGTTATACTTGAAAGTTGGTCTTATCTGGTAAACTATGAAACGTGTGAAGCTTAGAAGTCACTCTATTATTTGAATACTGTAGAAAGTAAAAGCGGCCTACAAATGATTTACTGACAGTTTCCTTGTGCATCCGATAATGAGAAGGTGCCACGTCTTCGAACTTGTGCAGAGGGGGTCAAATGTCTTCTAGATTATGAATTTATGTGAGAGTCGACGAAAATCTTCTGAATTGGAAACCGCTAATAAAATATCGAAACATTGCTGAGTATCTCTTGTTAAGCATGGAAAGCAAGCAAATCGATAAGTGATTATTCTTATAGGCTTCAACAAAAATGTCATATTGCAAGCGAAGAGTTCGTGGATGAATGTGTATGCATTGTGTGATCAAGAACAAGGCCTGCCGGAAGGGCTGCACCCGCCCAGACGGCACAGCCGCGTTCGAAACCATAGGGCATGTGACCAACGAGTGCCGATTCAATTCGACGCTGTGGCACGCTCGCCACAACAACATCTGCGAGCATTACAAAGAGGCCGCAGTGGCGAGCGGATGGAAGGTCCTTAAAGAAAACCAGGTAGTGGGGGATAGTTAGCGCCCGGATCTCGTTCTCGCGCGGGGGCTACACTCTATCATCGTGGATGCAACGGTAGTGGCGGCGCGCGCCGGTAAGTTGCAGGAGAGATACGAGGAAAAGAAGAGTAAATACAGTGCCACCCGCGCAGCTCTCCTCTGCGCCGGCTACGCCTCCGCCGAAATGATACCGCTGGTGGTGGGTGCCCTAGGCGAATGGTTCCCCGGAAGCGACGCTGCGCTCCTAAAGGTCTCGAATGGCTATCAGTTGAAAAAACTAAGACAGTGTATCATAGCTGAAGCCATCACCGGGAGCGCGGCGTACTACTTCGCCCACACGGCCAGGCCCTACCTCGCCCCGCGCGAGTACAGAGAGATTGTTGACAAGATCTGTGCCCCCCGCCCTCACCGCACCAACGGCAGCAGCAGCAGCAGTACCGGCGATGCACTCGCGTCACAAGCGCCACATTCGTCCCTCACGGAGCAGAACTTTTTTCCTTAACTTTTAAACTTTTTCTTTAGCTATTTACTCTTTTTTTCTCTCTCTCACTCTTCTTGAACCTTTAACTTCTTGTTAATTTTTTAAAAATATTTTCTTTAATTGTTAACTATTGTATTAGAAATTGTATTCGAAAAAGTCTGAATAAAAATTAAATTGTTCATAATGTGTTTTCTCACAGGGGGTCGAAAATAAGATTTGTTGGTTTTACATAATTTTTATTTATTTTACGCCTGTTGAAAAGTTATTTTGCTTAGTTTTTAATATTTTCACAATTTTACACGAAAAAATTCTAAAAAGTATTAAATTGTGTAAATTCTAAAACACCATGAACATGTGATAGGTAATGAAAAACACTTATGGAAAAAATATTGTATAAAAAAGGGTTAAAAAATCTGACTTCAGTTCATTAAT
Source organism: Acheta domesticus (assembly GCA_031308135.1). NCBI lineage: Eukaryota > Metazoa > Arthropoda > Insecta > Orthoptera > Gryllidae > Acheta > Acheta domesticus. Next base: position 52,547,543 of record JAHLJT010009419.1, read on the forward strand.
CACTAACTTCAATTCATCAATCACTAATACCAATCATCACTAACTTTGCATATTCTACACAAGCTGGGACAATGTGCTTCTTGCAAATGTGTGCTAGGTACGAATTACATCGCGTTTTGATTCGTAATCCGCATACATACACATGCACATCAAGATACATACAGATTTTATACATCAAGATAGTGCAAGAAAGCACAATGGACCCTATTTTGTTTTTTCTCGTCACTTCAAAGAAATGATTCCATATGTACGGAGGAACGTTTGAACTGGCTGAACATGAGTTATACTCAATGGAAGGCTGTAATTAAATAGATATGATAGCAATCACGTGTCGTACATTTTTAAACAATGTATCAATTATTTGAAGGGAATAGTTTGGCATAGTGAAAACATGAAACACTTAAGTCGTACTCTCTCAGTCTGAATCAGTGAAAAACTACTGATTGACAGTGACTATTCACTGATGGTGTCAGTTATAACACTGCCACTGACAATCAGTGAATTGAACTAAACAGTGAAAATTGGGTTCACTTTTTGAATCACTGAAACTTCACTGTTTGAGTCAGTGAAATTTGTGACAACTAATTGAACGTGACGACTGAACGATCAGTGAGTGATGGTGGCACGGCACTTTTACCACTGACGACCAGTGAAATGCAGGCGGTCTTTATGAAAAAGGTTTGCATATTCGCTGATTGTCAGCGAATTACACACCTTTCGACTGAAAATATCAGTGACTTCGCTACTCACTTTTTGAATCAGTGATAATTTCACTGATTCAGATTCACAGAGTAAGTCGAGAATTTGTGCGCAAGCGCAAACTTCAATAATATGTAAATAAGGGAGTACAAACATAAACGGGGACTGATGCCTCCCGATACGGAGAGATGCAGTTACTTTAATGGAAGCTGAAAGGGAGAGTTCGACGCTAACGCTAAAATCCAAGTCGCATAAGGAAAATGAGGAGTGAAAAACAAAATAGGGCGGAAGTGTGAAATAAACGGATGTGCCATTCTGGCAATTTCGAAGTGGGCAGCACACTTTTCAGCAGCTCTTCGAAATAACTTCCATTCACGTGTCCTAGGTGGAGAACGTTACACAAAACACGCTAATTACATGACACGTTACTGCATCTCAACTTTTATTGACAGTTTACGCTATTTAGTTTCGCCATTTTTAAAACTTTTATCGATACTGCCACGGCAAAAATTCAGTAAGTGTAACCGTCTCTGCAAGAAAGTAGCCGGCCGCTAGAATTCTTCCCCAGGCACATGCCCTTTGCTGTTCCTATGTTTTGAAAGGAACCAATGGATCACACAACAGACTTGTTATTTCCATCCTACAAAACTAGATGCAATCACCTCAAAAACGAAGAAAACTGCAATATCCTAATTTACCATTTTCTTTAAGGTCTGTACGTCACAGTGAAGAATTGCCGGGACTACAAACTCCTGAGAAGAGTTGACAGTGAGTGAAAATGAATGACAATGCTAATGCAACATTTCAAGCTTCCCGTGACTCCAATGAACCACATTAAGGGGACCCCAAAGATCTTGTTCGTGATTTAAATTTGTCGAAGCAACACTCTGAGATTTTAGTTTTGCGATTAAAATGATGGAATCTTCTTTCCGCCTGCACGAAAGTTAGTGTTTTTCGTGATCGCCATATAGTTTTTCAAAATATTTCTCCATGAAAAGTGACACAACTTTTTGTAATGATATCAAATACATTTTGAAGACACTTGGCCATGATTTTCACATAACTGAATGGAGGTTATTTATAGATTCTAGCAAATTATGTCTGAAATCAGTACTTCTTTACAATGGGAACAAATTTCGTTCTGTTTCGATTGTTGCAGTTAACCTGAAGGAGACGTTTGAAGTTTAAACTGATTCTCGCTCTTATCAAATGGAGATCTCAAGATAACTGCAATTTTCTTGGCATGTAACTGGAGTACATAAAGCACTGCTCCTTTCAAGTGAATGGGATAGCAGAGACAGAAAAAATCATTATTGTGTAAAAAAAGACCTGTTCGGATTGAACTACTGCCTGGACAGAGAAATGTTATCACTTGTCTTGTCGACTCCAAAAATGTGTCCGACTACTTCTGGACCTTACGCAGAGACATTCCTGTGGCAAAATATAGCAAGAAATATATATATATATATATATATATATATATATATATATATACATATATATATATATATATATATCACTTTTCTAAATATTAACTTTGTCTTATTTTTTACTGGGTACATATGGATATATTACTAGAACGTATCATTTTGCCATATATAGAAATTATACGTCAGATCTGGATTAAGTGGCAAATTATCTTCCAGAAACAGTGTGGTTTGTTCTTGTTACAGAGAAAAGTCTTTTTTTGTAGACCAGTGCTATAGGGACGACCTGTGCTTTGACGCCCCACATTTGGCTGATCTCGATTTCCAATTCTTTGATTTAAGACTTTCTCTGCCTTTTTATGATGTTTTCATCGCACAGTACAGCAATATCTAAAAGTAGACACGTTTTTTCAAATCCCGGATAACAATATCCGGTTTGTTTGTCACTATCGTGCGATCAGTTTGAATTTCTTGGTCATATAATATTGTATAGAGTCCAACCGATGTCACCGGTTTTGAGTGTTCGTAGTACTTGGGGCATGTGTTTGGAATGTCGAGGGCGGTACAAATCTGCCAGCGGAAATAACTACATAGCCTATCGTGTCTTTTCAAGTATTCGGTCTTTGCTAGAACGATGTGATCAATGATTTCTACTTGTTCCCGGCAAATGCGGCATTTACCATTTTGGGAAATTTTGAGAACCGCTTTATCATAACGTCGTGTTCTCAACGCCTGATCTTGAGTATCTACTCGTATTAGAACTGCTTCCGATTCTGGCTTCATTCTTCCCCTTTTAAGCCACATAAATGATTGATCTTTATTGATCTGCACCTTGTCCATTCTTTTTAGATATTGTCCATGGAGTGGTTTGTTTCCGCACGCTTTCTTTAACATTCTTTGTGTCTCACATTTCATATTTAATAGCATCAGAAGTTCAGTGTCTATGTTATCTGTGTGGCTTGCATAGTTTTCTTTGCAATGCTTCTTGCTATTCTAACAATGCTTCTGTTTCCCACTCTTCTTCTTCTTCTTCTTCTTCTTATTATTATTATTATATGAGCTTTGGACCATTTATGACCTCTCTACACATTATCTTTCGAGGTCCAGTCCTATTTTATTCCGGAGAGCTTAACGTGTGTCATAATGGGGATGAGCTTTTGATAGAATGATGATGAGGGGTGAAGGCACAATCACAAATACGAACGTAGGACTCGAACCTGCAGCCTCTTCGGCGCGGACGACGGCTGCCGCAACCGCCTGTGCCACAGAGGCCGGCGGTATTGTTATAATTCTTATTGATAATCATCAACGTCCTACGTGGATGAGGACCTCCGCAAGGAGGGCGTATCGAGCAGACTCTTCGAGAACACACCGCTGAGCTTTGTTAGCCAATAAATTCAGTGCCCTGGAAATAACGCGTTATTGCCCGGTTATTTATTTCCCACCGACTACGTGTTAGGCGGTGTGGTAGTCACTCACCGCGGGGAGCTGGAAGACCCCGCAGGAGAGCTTGAGCTGCGCGCCGGCGTCGGTGGTGGCGCGCCAGCGGCACTTGGTGCCTGACGGGTAGTTGTTGGGGTAGTTGGGGCTGGCGATGTCGTAGTACGTGCCCACAGCCACGTACTGCTGCAGGTCGCACTGCGCCTGCGCCGCACCCAGCAGCGCCAAGACGGCGGCGGCGGCGGCCAAGAGACGCATGCTGCCCCTGCGGCACACAGTTCCTTTCTTTATAGCTATGCTATCGGCCCCAACAATGCCTCGCTATCGCAGTGTATTAAATAAATACAATTCATTTTTTAAATTAATTTATTCGATGTAGATTTAACTACCTATTAACTAAACTTTAACTACGTGTTAACTACACATTAGCTACATATTAACTACACTTTAACTACTACACTTTATTACATTTCACTGCGCTTGAAAAATCAAAGTAGTTTGGGTCGGATTTCCTGCTTCCTCGATCGAAACTTTTATGTTATTCGATATTATGAGTCGAAGTGTGGCGTGTAGTTCAAAAAGATTCCATTGAACGCACTACAAGCAAGGTCCTCTAGGAACGGCCTAGAGCCCACCACGTCAATTGACTTTGCCAAAACAACGCCCCTACATGTCCGATGTAATTCAAACTACTCTCTAACTACTCTCGATAAGAAGGAAGTGTGAAAATTTTAGCGAAATCGGTCGAGTAGTTTTTGCGTCTACATGCGACAGACATGCGCACATTCCCTTTTATTTATATGTATATATTTATTAAAAAAATACCAGGTTCGGAGTTAGGTTCTGCAGGCCCCAAGCACAGAAAAGCTACGGGGAGACCCTTTCGAAGAAATAATTCGAAGTTACTAAAACAGATTAATTATAATAGAATATATTTGTGAAAATTAAATGAAAATCAACGGACTGTTTATAGAATTAAACGTACTATATATTGAATCTACAAATACATAGAATATATTTGTGAAAATTAAATGAAAATCAACAGACTGTTTATAGAATTAAACATACTATATATTGAATCTACAAATACATCTTCCGTTTCTTAACACTTCAATCACAATATTTTACTTCCCCGTATACGTACGTATATACTGAGTAATATACGTAGTATAGGGAAAGTTACGTAATGCTGCGGGAAAAAACGGCGGATTTTCGGCAGAAAAAATTCATTACCGGGTCCTGAAAAAGTGGATAAATTCAGTTGCGAAATTAAGGGAGAAAATCCTCTAACATGTGGTGTAGTCAGAATCCCAGTTTTGTGGGTCCTTAATACCAAAAAAGTGTTTTTACTTTTCCGTATACAAACGTATTTACTGGGTAATATACGAAGTATAGGGAAAGTTCTGTAATGTTGCGGAAAATCCATTTCTAGATTTCAACGAAAATACAAGTTTTAGGGTCCCCTTATACCGAAAAAGTGTTGTTTTCTTCAAAACGTCCCTCCATCTGCCCGTCCGTCTGTGAACAACACTAGCACCTAATCCACAAGTACGATTTCTTCCAAAATGAATACTCCCCGATCGATCTGGTTCCCTCCGAGGCGCCGCAATTTTGAAAACGTTTCTTCATAATTTGGGCGTAGTTTACATGAAGCCCCCCGGGCATCTACAAAATTTGTTCTTTAAATTCCTTGTAAAAGTGGAGTAAAATAGACTTACAAAGGCGGCATACTTCCGATTTTCACGGTTAACACTGAATTTGCGAAAGTTTGGATTTACAACGGCGTCTTCCTATAACTACAAAATTGAACATTAAAATTTTCCCTTCAAATAAACATTGTTCTCCAATATGAGTTGTTTTATTACGGTCATGTACATTTTTTTAAAAAAAATTGTAGTGTTTGCGCAATATTGCGTGCAGTATGTGCAATTTACATTATTATTACAAAAACAAGATTTTTCAAAAAGGGCTTCAAGTTTTTTCTTTAACCTTTTGGTAGGGATAGTGCTAAATGTACTCTATGAGATAACACAAACGTCAGTTAGCTCTATCCTTTCTGTTTTTTCAAAAATTACAAAAATATAATTATTTTCTTGTCTCTCACGTCGTTAATATTTTCATTAGCGAGGATTTCTTCACATTATTATGTTTATGGGTACATGTGCTTTAAATAATGTCATATGAAGTTTCTCGAAAAGTCATTTTTCTGTGAAAACCAGCTCAAAATTTCGCAATTTCAGAAATGCTGAAACGCCATTTTCTCACACATTTCTCCAATTTTTTTCTTAAAACTTTTGGAACAGATAGTGCTAATTGCACTCTTCAATACGACGCAAAGTTCATTTTGGGGTATTTTTTTTTTAAATTACACAAATGTATTTTTTTTCAAAGATCTCTCACAATGTTAATATGCACATTTCCGGCAATTTGTAAACACTATTGTATTTGTGAGTTAAAGTGCTTCAAATGACTTCTAATGAAGTTTTCCGAAAACTCAAAAATATTTTGTGGAAAAGAACCTCAATTTTGATTTTACAGTACTGCTGAAATACCATTTTCTTAAAAATGGCTCTAAATTTTTCAAAGAAAATTTCCATTTAAGGCGAGGTTTTGCTGTTCTTTACTATTCTTAAAATAATACTTCCGTCCGTATTAGGAAACCGAAAAATTTTGATAATTTCAAAGAAATGTACTTTAGGCGGCGCATGTGGCAAGTCCAATAGCTAGCCGAGACTAAAGGAAATATAAGACAAACGGGAAAGTCTGTGCCATCCAGTAGCACCACTAGTATCCTACGGCGTGCCCCCCCCCCCCCGTGTATATAAATGTTTATTTTGCTTGCAGGAAAATCGGATACTGTCAACGATAATAAGGATTTAATGCTGTTGACTATCGGACCGTTGTTCTCAAGTACGCGGGTTCAAAACCGGTTTAAGGCCGTTGGGTTTGAGAGATAGAAAATCCATCGTACGTCTTCTTTCAGAAAGTAAAGGCAGTTATCACGTATCGGAGGGGGGTGGCCAAGGGGGTGGTAAATTATGCTATTCAGTTGAATTACCAAACTTTTCTGTGCTCCAGCAATGGCTTGATTCGCTAGGTGGCATAGTGGTGACAGAGATGATTCCCATTGCACTGTCAAAAGTGGATAAATCGTGTTCCTATATGTTGTAAATTATTTAATCTATTACGTTGTTCAGTCAGAATTCATGCTTTGTAGGTCCTAAATCACCTAAACCGTTTAGACGATTTTCTCCAAAACTGATATTCCATATGCAATCTCGCTAGGCCCTGCGAAATTGAAATGGATATTTGGATTTTTAGGGTACATTACATGAAATACAAACAATTTCATAAGCTCAAAATTTGTTCTGCCTTATTCTACAACTACAGTATTGAAGATAAAGATTTCTTCCTTGATAAAATCTGTTGTTCGAAGACAAATTTTACAATAAGATCATGTACAATTTCTCGAAAGTGTGAGTGGTTCTAGCGTAATTTTGCGTGAAATAGAGGCAATTTTTAAACATTTTTCTAAAAACTTGGAGAAGCTTTCGAGAAAATGTTTGAACGCGCCCGAAAACATGCAATTTAATGCTAATTTTCACAGAAAACGTTTTAGTTTGTGAGAAACTGAATAAGAAATCGTCTGAAGCAGAGAAATGCAATAACGCGCGAACAAATATTTAATTTCCAAAACGCTTTTTAGTTTATCACGATGTTTAGAATAATCTTCATGTACGTGAAAATCTTAAGCCCAATGCACTAGTTCGAATGAATATGTGCTAAAAATAATAATTCGAGCATTCCAGAAGATTCAATATTTTCCATAAATGTTGGACACGTTCATCATTTATGTTTACACCGCCGAGTATCGTGACTATCGTTTTGAACAAAACTGGATTTTTTGTACGTTCAGTTAAAATATTTATTGAACAGAACCTACAAACATTTGATACTATTAACGTATTCTAGTGTAAACCATGCGATGCTTTCTTTATAGAATATTACTCGACGGTTTCACCGTTTACGCGGCGAAACGAGGAAATGCTCCGCGCACAAGGAAACGCCGCCGTCTGGTCTCGTAGCGGGCTGTTTGTATTTCGCGCCCGGGAGTAATTTTTAAATTCAATTTTCTCAAATACAATTTTTTTTTCGGAAAAACTAGACCTGCCGTTATTCATGACTGGCAACATAGAATTTGGGAATTTTTTTGTTACGGGAGCTTCTGGACACCTATGTGTGTGGTTATATATATATATATATATATATATATATATATATATATATATATATATATATATATATACTTACACAAGTGTAATTAAAAAAAATGAAAATAATACATCATAGTGTGTGACAATATCTTGTTTTAAAAACTGTTTTTATTTCATACAAAACTGGGCCAAAAATGCTCAGGTTTTGAAAAAGTTGTACATGAAGTCATTTAATGGTCTAATTTTGAGGTAGATCTTTATTCAGAAGTGAAATCTCTAACAACAGTAATGTAATTGGAGGAAGACGTAGAAAATTTTTAAACTTCTGTAATTTTTGAAAATTCAGACAGTTACACAAAAATTGGACCTGCCCCTTATTGTAAGCGCATTTGGCCCTCTCCGATAAAAATGTAATCCAAAAATTTGAAGCTATTTGTTTAGAAAATTTTCGAAGTATATCCTTCAAGCATCATGTAAAGTGACCCCAAAAATTAAAATATCCCTTTCCAATTCATGGGACCAGGACATCAGCCAGGTCGATCGGAAAATGTCAGTTTCGATGAAAACTCCTACCTATGGTTTAGCCGACTAGCGTTGTTCATTCCAATTTTCCGTTATCGAGGACTCACAAAATGTGGATTATGACTACATAAATTTGTATAGGAAGTAATGTAGGGGAGAGTTAGGTTAACTGGTCCACTTTTATTAACTAGTTCTAAAATGTTATTTACTTGACATACACACGTGAAATATCGCATGATATTTGAGAGAGGCTTTCTCCTTATATTGTTGGAACAAGCAACATAATTGTGCTTACATCTGTAAGCACAATTATATTTTCATTATATTCCCGAAAACACACAATCCACGACGTATTATTAAAAACAAAACACACTATTAGAGAGTACAAATACTATCAATTAATTTGGTGTGAATATCCTTCTTGTAGTTTTCATTCAATCGATATAAAAATGCAAATAATTTAAGTGGTAGAAAATACTTCTGAGCTTTCAGAATAAAAATTCCATGCTGTACTGAACAAAAGAATGCCTACAACTTATGATTGTGGCTTAGATTATCAGCGCTGTCATCCTACGAATGCCATGCAGTGGAAAAGGCAGGAAACACTTCCCAGAAAAATTTAAAAGCATGGACCACTTAACCCTCCCCTACTATATATACATAGGAATAAGAATTGTCCACTTTTTCGGTATCAAGGATGCACATTACGAATTTTTTTCCATGAAATATCGTCGCTTTTACTGCAGAATGACATAATTTACTTTATACTACTTAGTATGCGGGAAAGTAAAAATATAATTATGGTTAATTTACAAAAAAAAATGTTTTGCCAGCATGAATGAAACGAAACCAAACACGGTAACGAATCGTTTTTTTCAACAGATAAATCTCCATTTGGTAGTGAACTTCATTACACCTAAAAATATAGATGTATCTCTCCAGAGCGTTCATCAGAACCGTTAATTCTTACCAAACCAAAATGATACCAAAATATATCGTGATCAACATCTCCCATTATTTTATACACTGTTGTGCTACAGCAAAACATGAATTCAAATGGGGGAAAACAGAAAGAGTACGATTAAGGTTAATGAAGGAGGGGCCTTGACGATGCCTGAAACTTAGGCTATATCTGAAATTATTGAGTCTCAAATGATTCTTGAAAGAATGGCAAATTGGAGAAATTCTAAAATTATTCTAAAAATTTCATCAACGGAAACTTCGGCGTTTTTTATTAATTTTTTAATCTACAAAATGTTAATTACAGTGTGATCAAATACTTTTTGCTTACTCGATAACGTCTTCAAATTCTAAAATGAGTTAAGTAATAATGCGAAATATCGGAGAATAGAGTCCATCTTAGGGTAGCAAACGGATGTGAAATGCGCAGAAGTTGATTTGCAGTCTCTTGTAATTAATAGGTATCTTATTTCCAATGTATACACTGGTTTATTATCGAGTATAATGTTTTGGAGCATTCCTTAGTCTTAATGCAGCTGCAAAGGTGCGCGAAAGTGCATCGAAACTCCCGTGACACTTGGGCAAGGCATGGCGTAAACATGAATTAGGAAAGAGAATTGGTTTCCTTCGAACGACTCCAGAGTAGTTTTAGACTCTCGGAGCGATGTCATGAAGTAAACATGATCCAAAGGTAACACTGTCCGGTAGGTTATTGAATTCTTAAGAATTAACAAGAATTCTTCCAAATTCTTGCCTCTCTGTACTTGATTAATGATAATTCAGGTTAATTAGGATACATATGAGAAGTGAAACAATACCTTTTTTATAATAAAAATTAGGAAGATGAGCTTCTCTGAAAGTGTTATAGGGATTCCGCTTAAAATTTATATATCTTTATACAATTACACAATATTTTATTTTCATTAATAGGGTATCCTCAAAATGGTATGTTTTAATTGAACGATATGTGCTGAATGCATTTAGGTAAGAAGCGTTGTTTTTGAAACATTTTATTAACAAATTTCATAAATTAGAATGGATGTATAAGAATTTCATGTAGGTATTATACCTTAACGTGAAAAAAGTCACTTTTGAAACCGGAATACCGATAATACGAATTGGGGCATTAGAACAACAGAGTTGCTGCGCAATCACGTATGTTCTACATAATATTACAGACAGACGATGAGAAGTTGTTGAATCCAAAAATAGAAAAAAAGTATTAAATATACTTCTATATAGAATAATAAAGAGGATAGCTACGCAACATTCACAATTTTTTTAATGATACTAATGATAAAATAGGTTGTGAATAACGCAACACTAAAACAGTATTCCTGGAAATAGTGGCGAAACGAATGCACCGTATATGATTGATGAATAGGCAGATATTGCACGTGTTCCACGACATTGATACCGTAGATGTATAACGGTCACACAACACTTCGTAGGGGAAGGCGTATGGGTACGTATTCGTGAAAAAGTAGTCCACAGGTAAGGGCGTTTGTGTGCATAATTCTGACTAAAAGGCCTTAGCAGGAGGCATTTGGACGGAACTGCTCTGACCCCGAAGACCCAGTCGCGAGCGACGTTCTCCCTGTCAGACTAACGAGCGGCGACGTCAGCTCGTTACGCACCTGGCTGTTTCCTCGGACCGGGCGGGGCTCCGTGCGGCAGCTTGCGACCAGTGTCGGCGCGCAGGGGAGACTGACGGCGCCCGAGGCGGACTGTCGTATCGGTGGGCCGCCTATCGTTTTCGAAAACGGCGCGCGCGATTGCGGCGACGACAGCGGAGGCGGGGCGGGGATGGGACCGTAGCGGAACGGTGGCGGCGGCGGGAACTGGGGCCGGGCGGGTGCGGCGGGATTGGGGAGGAGATGGGGCAGGGGCGGGGACTGAGGCGGGGGTGAAGGACGTGATAGAGGCGCCAGCGAGGCGGGGCCGGGATGGGGAAAGGGAATGAATGAGGCGGAATCGGACAGCGGGCGGGGCGGGGAGGGGCGGAGCGGGCTGAGTAGGATGGGGCGGGGGAAGAGCGGGGACGGGGCGGTGGCGGGGCGGGGCGGTGGCGATGCGGGGGCGGGGCGGGGGCGGCCCGTAAGGCGGAGCCCAGTGACCGAGCGACCGATTGGCGCTGTTATCTGGTGGAGTGCAATCGCCCCCGGGCTCCGCCTTGAGCGCTGTCCACCTCTGGCGTCGCAGCAACTCGGCCGCCGTTGTCGAGGGCGTTATCGCTTACCGTCTGAAGGTGGGGGCGGAGAGCGGGTGCTGATCACCTGCGCGGTGACTCCGAAGGCGACCGATACCTGGCATCTGTCAGCAAAGAAGGGGCAGAGTCCATCCACCGGACTGGCTTTGAGTCGTAGTGAAAAATAGTGGGTAAACTCGGACGCCTTGATCCGAATCGTATGTCTAGTTATGGGCAAAGATAGTTCGCCGCAAGATTTGTGGGCTTCAGAAACTTCTCCCACAATTTCTTTCATCGACATTCACTTCCGTTAACATCATTCCTCCATCAAATCATATGAGAATCCTTGAGATAGCTACTGGGTGCAGACTCGTGTCGATCACAGTCCATTTTCACGACCCCAAAGACACAAGCACTGTACATTTCGTATTCACGTAATAAATTGGTAATAAAAATAATAAAAATTTATTATTAACAATTTATGATTAATATAATTTTATTATTATTATTATTATTAATCTCTCAGGTATTTACAGACTTCGGCATCACGGCATTGTGAGTGAATTAAAATAATTTATTTTTCGAAAGTTGTCTATTACGACACATTTTTATACATTTTTTAATGTATTTACAAATCAAAACGGAACATATCAGCAGTTTGGCAAGATAAGTGATGGAATAGACTTTGTGTTAAACAAAGGAAAGTAATACTGCTCTTTTATGCCTTTCAGAATTTCCTCATGAATTGTCAAATGTGCCTCTCCCCTCCGGGTTTTAGAAATCCCGTTCTACTTGGAATCAAGGATGAGCGCATTTTTGGGTAGTAGAAGTAATCGCAAACACGAGAGTACTCTTGTTTTGTTAAAACTTACGCGTACCACGATCGAAATATGTCAAATATTATTAACAAACACGAGCGGCCTGCACTCTGCCGAGAAACTTATGTCACGGATGCGTATTCATGAAATACCGTTCTCTCTGACTTCACTGGCATTCTGCTTTGGAATGTGAAGCGATACAGAGATGGAAAGTGTCTTCGATAATTTAAGTTCAATGAAAAAAAAATAGGATTCGGAGCATGGTTGCCTTACCTCACACCCTATGCTGTTCTACTGTTCATGTGCCCGTCGGCTCTCCTAAACAACATACATGTATTTTATATTTCGTATAAAAGTTGTGCAGATTACCGTCCAGTTACTTCTTAGATTTTAACATGAAAACAAATTTATTTCAGCTGCTACGAATTCGTTTTAAGGCTCGATATGTCGATGTTATAAGTTCAAATAATTTTTAAAAAAATTATATTGTTTTTCTTGCATATTTTGAAAAATTCAATTAATTCCCTTCATATATTTCTTTTGTTCTTTATTACCTTCCTCTCCCTTTTTACAGGATCTCTGCCGCCACCTCTGTTGACTTTCTTTCTTCGGTGCACCTGAAGAAGTGTTTTGCACGCAGGACTCATTTACAGCCACACGATTTACTCACGTACACGATAGCTTTGCGAGGGGTTTCCTCCCTTGTGAGGGGTCTCCCTTTAGCGGGGCACCGCCGAGTCGAGTCAAGCTCTAAGCTCCCGACTTGTTTGGTAGTGTAGTGGACAAGGATATAAATGTAAGTGTGTAAGGGGAATTATAGGATAGATAAAGGGAAAATCATGCCTGGTCCATGGCCCGCTTGTAGGGTATTCCTCCGGCATTCGCCTGGACTGATAGAAGAAAACACGAAAAAGTACCTGTCAGAGCAGTCAATCCCTAGAATTCTCCAAAGTAACTCCAGTCTACTCAGATAGCTATTGTCAGTGGCGATGGTGTAGCGGTTAGCGTAATGGACTGCTGTACCCAAGTTCGCGGGTTCAAACCCGATCGAAGCCGTGGATTGGGGCGAAAAAATCCTTCGTACGCCTTCCTTCGGAGGGGAAGTAAAGCCGGCTGTCCCATGTTAGTAGATTTACTTGCATGTAAAAGATCCTCAAGCCTAAATGAAGCCTCTGAGCTAAATTCAAATCGCCGGTTTCGTCGCCTCAGTAATACCTTCTTTCCGCTCTATCCGGGGAAAGGAGTGTAGCGAAATTTGCGTGGTCAGACGGAAGAGCAGGCCTCATGGCCTGAGTCTCGCCACGTAAAATAAGGCAATTCAAATCAAATCAAATTGTTGAAAAGTCGCCCTCATCGGGACTCGACCCCTAGGACCGCTCGCTGAGAGACGCTGTAGAGTCACTGGTAGTGCTGTCTGTGAGCAAAGATCAGCTGGTGCCTATTTGAGAAGACGGGGCACTTTCTTGGTTTTAATCAGTCTGAGAAACATGGTGAAATACAAGGCAGATCGGAAAGTAACGCACAATATTTTCTTTTTTTGCACAAAAATTTATTTGGTATCAAAGAAAATTATCAAAGACCTTACATATTTGATCTACTTTTCTACATAGTCGCCAAGTTTGTCAACACATTTTTGCCAGCGTGCTTCCAGTGTCAATATGCCCTGTTTGTAAAAGTCCATTTAGTTGGAGTATAGCCCTCTTGGAAGAATGCACACCACCTGGAGATATTGCTACTGTCAAGACCATCTTCCATTCTTGAAGATGGTTTTGCTAAGGTCCACCTAGTTCCCATGCACGCCATGCATTTACGTATGAAATTCACTAGTGTTATACCCTTTGGCCCTCAAGTTTTGCACCACACTTCTCTGCTGCTCACATGTTGACGACAGTAACATTCACGCCATTTTTGTTTCGTGGTTCAGGCTACACTTGTTTGGCTTGCACATGAAAACAAAATACCCTCTATAGCGCAATATTCACACTGTCTCGTCGTGCAATTTCACCATTCCAGTTGCAATAGCAACGGAGAAAAAATATCGTGCGTGACTTTCCGATCTGCTCTCGTATTGAGGGCGAGCTCTGGGTGTGCAATTTGAATTGTATCCCTTGTGGATAAAGAGGATCGCGGATGGGTTTACGTGAGTTACGGACATCTCATTTCTCTGTTCCTCATATTTTGCTATAATCAGCATAATATATTAGTTCATTTACCAACCTCTTTAGTATAAGACTTGGGAAATCAGATTTCCAGAGAAAGTGACAAAGTGATATGATTTCTGTGTGGGAGGACCACCTAAACACACTGGTGAATCGTAAAGCTATACGAAAGCGTGACATCTTCCATTCATCACGAAACAAAACTTTCCATTTTTCGAAGGATCCATCTCAACTGCGGAAACGGCGGCTTCTGAATTAGGGTTTGGCAAAATTTTTAATCTTGGTCGACTTGAGAAACTGTTTCCTCTTCCCACATTATGAAATTGAGTTTCCTACCAATGTACTCATACGTGTCAAACAAACCCTACACTTAAAAGTATCACTATCTTAGTCAGGAAATTGTGTAGATACTTCCTCAACCGATTAACACTGTTTTATGAAATGAATTCTACTTCCAGTTGATCTGTGTCGGCTTCTATTCTTATCGTGTGTGCATTTAATTAGTCATTTAAGCATAACATGAAAGTCTAATAATTTTGACGTAGCCTCTTACAACTCAACGGCATATTTTCGAAATGTGATCGACTCGTTTGGATCAGCAATTTCTCACTTTGAAAGGGAAGTGCCTTAAATAGAACGGCTTATCCTCCCTATCTTAAAGCTTCCTGCTACACACACAAACTTATTGATTCATAGAAATAAGGACAAAACACACTGACATAACTCAACAATATCAGCATATAATATTTTAGAATTGAGTTGTGTCTATGTGTCTGTTTTTTGTTTGTTTGTTTTTTTGCCTTATAAATATGAATTAAATATAACAGACAGTTTTTCCTCTACAAATATACTTATCGTTTTGACATTATCAGGGAGCGCTATGGAACAGGTTTTAGTTGTTTAGTAGAATAAAGTAATCATTATTAAGATCGCTTTGGTGTTTAGTTTTATTATCAAGACGCCGTGATATTTTAAAGCAGTTGTCCGTCGCGGGCTTGATCACTATGTCAAAAGAGGCATAGATACTTTAAGAATGAAAATGAATGATTCACAAATAAACTTTGAATTCAGTTTGATGAAAACAATTTATACTTTAGCTACAAATGAATTAATTCAAACAAATCAGTCAGCTTTTGCTGAAAATACATTTCATCGCTGAAAGCATCGAGCTATATTTCACGTATTATCGAATTGTGTTATATTAATACGGTTTTATTCTTCTTATTCTCGGAAAACAAGTCTTTTTACATCTTGAAATTATCACTCTTACACTTTATTCTAAAAAAAGAGGCACAGTTATGATGAAATAAATTTACGGAGGCTTTCCAAGACGAAAGAAACAAAATAAAATTAACAATATATTGTTTTCAATGTTTGGGGACAGTTCTCTCCGTATATTATAAAATGTGTGTATGATAATTATTTTAATACAGTTTACACTCAATAATATAATAAAATATAAGTTAATTGGAATTATGTGTTAGCCTCGAAAATGTCTATCTTTATGTTTACTACTGGTCTTACACAACACAACAATGCCAATAAACTTTCAGTTACTCAACGCTATCGTAAGAGTAGGTCGCGTGGGTCACTCGCAAGTCACAATAACCTGATCTCCATGAAAAGTAACGGTAATGAGTACGTTCTTAGCATTCTAGCGTCCTATAATTAAGGAATTCACAGAGCCTCACCTATGCTGTTCTGCCAGAAGCAGCTAACACGTTCAGGAGATTCGTAGATGTGCGACACGGAACAATCTTGAGGCTGTAGGCATCTTTCTTAATGTAAGATACTAATATACTCGAGATAAGGTGATGCCCTGGAGATAATAACAGTTTGCTCACTTAAGCGGTAAAGGCAAAAATCCTGTTTTGATGAATGTTTACTTTCTGGGAGATTCCTGGAATATTTTATTAGCAGAGCGGCATTTCGATATGTTTGTGGCAACAGTGCGCTCCTTAATTAGAACTCCAAGAGAAAACTAGGGTGCAAATCAATTTGAAAATATTAGAATTATACAAATAAATTCTCTAAATGATCCCAATTGAAATGAACGAATGGTACTTAAAAATTATAACTCAATGGCCTTTTCGTTATAACACATTACGCTAAAACTTTTTCCGCCTTTCAAAATAGTTAAATTTTTTCCTTAAAAGTTTAATTGCAGTGCTCTCTGTGCTTCAACATCGTGATTGTAAAGGTGCAAATAGGTATCCTTAATCACAAAACTGTTTATATTTCTTTTAACTCCATAACCAATTCTCTACTCTTTGGAATTGCAGTCTTAAAATTGTTTATTTCAGTATTAGTTGAAAATTTTCCTTAGCTTTAATTGAATTATTTATTGTAATGTTTATGTAAGGATATTCCGAGGTAAGTATACAAAATACGAACCAAACTGTAAATTGTACCATTAATTTAAACATGATTTTCTCGATTTACTGGATAATTGTATTGTTTTATTCCGAATGCTTATTTTATCATTGAATATTCAACATGAAATATTAATTTGAGTTTTGAATCATTCATTTCTTTGGTGAAGTTGAAAATGAATTATTTTGTTGATATTCTTCATCGTTAGAATATCTTTTGCAACAGTGACATTTTAGATAGCAAAATATATATGAATGAATGCGAGGTTTTCCTCTTTAGATTACTGCGATTACAGTAGCCAGTGGGAGGTAATATTTAGCAGTAAGATCCAGTCGTCCGTCATTAAAAACTCCATTATGCATTTCATTTCTTAAATACTACAAGAATTTATCTAGCTTTCTACAATTGTTCGTAGAAACATATTATCAAAGAAATAATAGAAGTGTTCGTATTTGGTCTCCACTTACATAATTCCTTCCCTTGCCCGAGCTCCACTACTAAGAACTATTGTTTGACGGCGTCGTAGCGAACCTGTTGTTTCTGCCATCAGTTAAATAGTAAGTTTTTCTTCCACAGAACTTCCAGTAATCGATATGCTATATAGAATTACTCGTACGCATGCAACAGGGAAGACGATTAATGATGTATGTCAGAACCCACGACTAAATGTAATAATTTGATAAGATTTGAATAGAATAATATAAAAATAATAAAGTTTAAATCCAAATACGTTACACTTGAATGAAAATTCAATAACATGAATAGGAGGGTTTTCTAAACTGATTGTTGATCAGCTTTATAATAAGTTTTTTGTTTCGGATGGAGCCAAGTTTGCTTAATACGATGTTTGTTTGTACTTGCGTCGGCCCGTGTACGGGCCACGGCCTACCAGCAGCGACCCGGTCTCGTGGCCATGGGTTAAGGTGTACGTGTGGTTAGCACGAAGACATCCCCACGCCGTATTCTGGTCTTCTCAACCGGATATGTGAATTTTCTCATTATCTCACAACGTATATTGGGACATTGCAAGGGAAACGCACACTATAATCTTGCCCGACCGGGAGTCGAACCCGCGGTCGCGTCATGGAAAGTGTGCACGCAGACCAATGAGATATACCGCCAGGGCAACAATACAATGTATATATTAAATAAACTGTATTTTGAAAACAATGCATTTAAATTATTTTACTCCCAGTTTCTTACGTGTGATTCCTAATATTACTTTTGGAATTATTCACTAAAATAAAACGTAAAAATAAGGAAAGGATAGTTGAATAAGAAATATCTCACAGATAATCTTTTCCGCTCTTTTTTACACTCAGAAACTTTGTTTAATTCTGTTGTAAGTTTACCATGGATCCGGTTCTTCGTAACTGGTGTGTGTATTGTATAGGTCACATTTCGCATTCATTTTTCAATCACATTTCGGAGGCCCGAATTCTTATTTTAAAATCCTGTAAAAATTATGTTCCTATGCATCAACAAATGAACACATTACTGCTCGCAGTATGACTTACTTTCGTCCTCACACGCGGTGCAATAATAGTTCGTAGCCATGCCGGTAATATTTTTTATCACCAGTGCGGGTGACCGTGAAACACTATGTCAACTGATACCAAGAACCTGCATGTCCTTGTCCTGCAGTAACCCCTCATTTCATATTATTGATAAAACTCCAATGTCAAAAACAATTAGTTATATTACATTTTTTATTTCTTCTCTGTGAGTAGGAAAGGATTCATGATCTATGATGTCTAAATTTAGCTTTGGCAAACAGAAGAAAAATGTACTCACTAGTTTTGTTACAGGACAAAATATACTTTAAAATGAATATAGATATATTTTTTTATTTCTTTTACTATTTGCAAATGACATTTCAATCTACATAGTTTCATTTGTGTTATCCCAAGACTGTACAAAAATACATTTTTTTGTGGAAGAGCAATGTTTGTCCATGATTCGTAAAATTGCGACAAAACTTTATAAAAGACTTCTGATTTATTTACGGAACAATAGTTGAAGATATATATTATATTGAAGCAGTTTAGTGTATTTTTTATTAGTTTGTGGCGTTTTTTGTACAGATTAGAAGGTTGAAAACAAAGAATATTGGATTAAACGAAAAGCAATAATTGGAAGTTCTTGCAAATGATCGTATTGAATAAAGTTTTTATACATTGCAAAAACAAACTACTTTACCTTAATTGCTGTTTAATGAATTAAACCATTATAATTAATTTACAAATAATTATTTTTAGAAGAAAAATATGCCTACTTAAAAGTTATTGTAAACTTTACAAATTAAAAACATGGGCTCTTCGTGCCCACTATTGTGAAAGCATCCTATCAAACAAGATGAATAATTCTAGGGTTAATAAATGATACATTTAGTTGGATTTGTGCGGACGAAAGAACTTTTACAATTCATATAAATATAAAGTCTTTAGTATAGGAGGAAACATAATACTTAACTCCATCTTACAATGTGAGTTTTGAAGGGTCGGGGAAGTTACCGAAGATCTGTGTAGAGTTCGAAAATCAGGCAGTCCACTGCAGTAGTGAATTTCGCCATAAAGGGAGTGTGTGGTATTACGCGCTGGGTTCCTTTCACTTCTAGAATACATTGTCAAATCATAAAAAATTTCATGGAGCAACCGGGCCGTTAACTGTTTTCAAATGAAAAATTATTTCAAACAAAAAAATCTGTAAAATCATTTGATGGATGCGAAATTATGCGCTAACATACCCACAAATGTATACAGTTCGAATTGATGTTGGTAAAAAACAAGAAATGTTTCACCCCATTCTTGCTATTCACGAATTAAAAGAACAGGAGTTTATCCAGAAACAATTTCAGAGGTTGGGATCAAATTCGGTACGGATTCTTCCTTAAAATTTTTAAAATAAAATTCATACACCACGTGTTAGGGGATTTTTCTTAATTTAGCAACTGGTTTTATTCACTTTTTCGTTATCATGGCCCGACAATGAATTTTTTCTGTCGAAAATTCGCCGTTTTTTTTGCGCAGCAGTACATAACTTTCCCTATACTACGTTTATTACTCCGTATATGCGTAAGTATACGGGAAAGTAAAAGTAACATGAACATAACACATGAGAAATAACATGTTACAATAACAAAGTTACAATTATGATGTAAAACTGTTTATAAACATATGGCTAGTCGTTTCTAAATAAAGATATTTCGTCTGAAAAATATAAACTTAAAAAGACGATCATTGAAAACTTGCTGAAACAGAATGTACTTCAAATAAACCAGTTAATCGGTTGTTCAAATTAATATTATGTATTACTTAATAAATAAACACGTACTAAATGAAGTGAGAATGTATAGAAGGTCGGTTAAAAAGCGTAGAATGAGATTTCGCCACATCCTTCACACAGATGAATAACAAGAGGGAGTTCGTCATTAAAAAGCAAAACAAAGAAGGTGGATAACAATCGAATGCTGAAAATAGTAAACTACCTGTAAAAATCTCAGACATAAGGTAGCTTTTAAAGGTATAGTATGTATAGTAAATTTAGTATAATCTGAAAACCTGATTTATGGTATTATTAACCCAGAGCATCGAGTTCGTCCCAGAAAATATAGAGATTTTTATAGGAAGGGACCTCCTTGACAATGACTGTTCTGCTACTGCTGACAACATAACTGAGGGTTATGTTCATGCACTCAATTCGTCAATGCGTTCGTTTAGTTAACTCTTTAGTAAATGGTTTTCATCGTCTCTTGCAATTCCATCGCTCTACGTGACATTCATTTGTTTCCCGTCCTGTCAAACTGGTCCCTTCTCAGAATAACTCCTCTTTGAAAGGTAGTCCTGTAGATTAAGCAGAAACAGAATAGAAGAGAAGAGACTCACTAGAGAGTTACGCGCGAGGGGTGGCTGTGGCGGTGGCTCGTTGCAGGTGGAGCTCCGACCCGTTGCCACTCGCAGCACTACAGCTCCATCACCGCGTGACGCCTTTATAGCAAACACACGACGAAGGGCACAGGTGGCTCGGCGCACGCAGGTCGCCTCTGCTGATAGCAACACGCGTGGGTGCAGGTCGCTGCTTGGCGCGACGCCCCGCTGCCCTCGACTTCTCATCTGCAAGCAAAACAGCCAGAGGCGTAACTTAGGGTGCTGACCGAGGGGGTAAGTTGCCCCTCTAATATATCAAGCTTCATTGAATTCTCTCAAACATGTGATATGTAGAGACCGGAAAAATATGTAGTATAAAACGTCAAAATATGTACATAAATATGTAATGAAAATAGCAAGAATATGTAATAAATATGTAAAATCGTATATAATATGTAATATTAAAATTCTCTAATTAAAAACCATTTACATAGAAACAAATTACATATAGAAAAACTGCTCAATTTACATCATACAACTTTCTTGTCAGTAGTAAAAGCTTCACCCAGGACCGTAGTTTAGCAGCCAGACTAATCGCAATAGAAGCCATCGCACAAACTAGCGAGATCTACAACCAGCAAACGCACACTGTAGCATCTTCACCGAAGTGTTATATTTTGGCGATCGGAAATTTTTCTCGGAAATTAAGGTTACACATCACAAAACGAGGTGTCAATGATGCTTTGAACACCTAGATTTCCTCAATAATGTAGGGAAAATGTTGACTTTTAAAAAAAAATACAACTTTTCATAAAAAATTATGGAATTAAATAGAAGAAAATTGATAAAATAAGAAAATATATTGATAAAACAGCAAAATATGTAATATAGTACTAAATATGTAAAAATATGTTACGAAAAAAATTCGATATTGTGTTAGGAGGACTATGATTCGCCAAGATTACCAATTTTGAGAAAAGGTAAGTAGAAAGACAAAAAATATGTAATTACATAAAAATCCGGTCTCTAGTGATATGTTATAATATAAAATGTTAAGTATGTCGTATGCACTAATTCATGAGTTTAGGTCAGCGAAATATTAATTCAACTTGTCAACGTTTCGGCTCTTATTCAGCCTCATCAGGGCTACAAACAGACTTTTTAATCATTAAGTACAAAAAATTGCTTAATCATCTACCTACAAGTCTATAATACAATTTTTGACTAATGTGTATAAATATTGTATAATTGCATACCGTTTTCCGGATCTCTTAGATCTATCCACGATTCTCGCACATCCTCCCCACATTTTCGTTCTTACACTTCTTGCCGTTCATTTCACATGCATACCTTCACATGCACGCCACATTATCACGCCACCTTGGAACTGCGAACCTCATCCTTACATATCCTCTCACCTCTCACACTGTCTACCCCGCTGCCGGCTACATTGTGACCATCCGTTTTCCCTCCGAAAGCTCAGGAAAACGTGGCACATTTATCGCCCGCACGAAGAGCATCGGTACTCATAGCGCGCGCCACACAGACAGAAGAGAGCTACTGATTAGTTCTCATAGTTATCACAAGAGTTCACCAGAATCGCTTGGCTAGGGTAACAGCGAGACATACAGCACATCCCCTTCCTTTTCGAAGCGTGTCTGCAAGCAGAATATTATTATATTGAATTGAATTCTACTGGATATAATTGGAAAATACTAGCGGCATATGGTTAAAACACTTACGTTGGCAAAAGACGAATATTTAACCACACCGTTGGCCCAGAAAGATTTCTACTGCAAGGGAGCTTTGGTAACGGTACCCGACCAGCGGAGCGAAGCAGCGAGGGGAAACAAGCATCAAGGTCACCGAAGTCGCCACTGCTCGAGTTTCAGAAGACGGCGAACAAAACCCCATATTGAAAAGGATTTCAAAGTAAGAAAGATCCCTTTTACAAAACGTTCTAGTGCCCAGAAACTCGTTTAACGAAGCAGATGGAGTAATTCTGTGTATACTGAGAAAAAGATTTAATGTTCAGCTAGTTAGAGAAGAGAGTATTTTTTATAACTTACAGAATCAATCTTTCTTTATCCTTATTCTTTGTAAAAATAGAAACAGTAAACACTTAATTTTTGTGTTACATGAAAGAGAATATAAATGGTACCAAAGAATGTGTGAAGGCCTAGTAAAATTTTGATTTGATGAGAAAGACAGTGTAAAGTAGTAAAGTAGCAAAGAGAAGGGTGTATAGATTTAAGAATTTTCTTGTGTATTCTATTTTCAGCAATTGACAGCGTATTTTGTGTTTTTCTGTGTATTTGCGAGTGTCAAGTATATGAGATTTCTATGCCACAACATTTTTCATCTCAAGATTATAGTAAGGTTTTTAAGAAATCTGTGTTTTAATCTGAATGATTCGCGAGACCGTAGTGCAGAGAACCCACGTCCTTGATCCCGCCAATTTTAATTTTTTTTATGTGGCCCACCGTCATCCCGACTGAGCTACCAAACATCCTAGGGAGATTATTAAAAATCCCTCTCCCTTATCCCGAAGACGGTGGTGGTCGCAACATCATACCACTTCCTGTTTTCTTAGCAATTAATGTTGTGTTATTTGGCTTTTTTTAAAATATTGTCTGGCCAAAATACCCCTAAATTCATACCTGATTCTTCGTATACTGTATGCATTATGTTTATCTAAGCATTTAATCTACTATGTATGACTTTAATTGAACGAGCCAATATATATTCCCACGACATCGTCCTTCGCGACTATCGTGAAGGTGGAAGGTGGGTCGCCTTACCTTTCAGCTAGCTCAGATGGCAGAAAGGTGGCCTGAAAGAAGAGGGATAGCAGGCGGACGTTGTTTCGATAAGAAATAACAGATTGTAATGAGGCTAACATAAGAAATTTAATGCTTTAAAATGGATTGCACTACCTGTTACGAGCTCGTACATGATTTTCCCCACAATTTGAACCAAAAAATTATAAATTAAATATTAAAGTCACTCCTTACAATTAAAATTTTACAAATTAGTTCGCTGATTCTGTAATAGCCAAGAATCTTTTCTCTTTTTGCTAGGTGCAAAATCAAGTTAAAAAGTTCATTTCCGTGGCACCTAAGGGGCAATTGAGGGCTTATTACGAAGCTCTCGTACATGTCACCGTTAGAGTAGCTGAGGTCATGGCTCCTCTCAGCTGAGTGGCGGCCCTCAGGAAGGACGACCCTCCAGAAAAGGCTGTGGCGGCGACGGCGGTCGACCCCGTCTGGGCTGCACGGTGTCAGGCGCCCTTCGGCGGCATTCCGCAGGACGAGTCGACGCCTCCAAACAGCGATCTTCTGGTATTTGACGTATGCCCGGCGGTCGTTACGGTTATTGTAGACGCTTCCTCGTGAAAATGCCAAACACGGACTTAGAATTACGATCCAAATCGTGGCCAGGCACGGCACATCAGATTGACTGAGACGGTAAAACTGCGGTTCTAAAAAATATTAAGTCCGATTTAGTTACTCCTAACTGCGCGTAAAGGTACTAGCGCAGTCGGTAGTCATCAAAAAGTTCTTCTACTTTAATCTAAAAAAAATGTTCTCTCGAACAGTCTCTCAGCAGAAAGCGAAAAATTGTGACGAAGTCTCGCGAAGAAGTTTCGCGAAGTAATAATGACCAAGTGCCAAGTGCTAGTAATGATCAAGGTCAAGTGCTCTAGTGTAAGATCTCAAGTCAAGTTCCTAATCGAAGTGACGGAGTGAAGTGCTCCATTCTAAGTAAAAAATCGGAGTAATTTCCTGGATTCTCTGTTCTTTCTGTCTCTACCTCGGTTCCCCCTCCCAAAACTCCAGAAGTTTCAGAAAGCTCTGCCTCATTTCTCAATCTGGTTGGCGATAGGCTACAAGAAATTGCGCAGTAATAATGTTTCGTCCAATCGGTGAAGGTACCTCAACAAGGGATTTTGAGTGGAAAATTCCCAGCATCTTCTGTCTCTAGTTTCTCTCATGCTCTGTTTATAAAACACACGTGCGAGTCTATCTGCGCTGCAGAAGCGGACCTGGGCGAACGTATTTTTTGTAGATTTCCACAGGGTGGCGCCGGTGAGGCTTGAAGGGGGCGGTTGCGCGTCTCCGAAAAGGTGCTTCCCGGAAGATAAACAAACGAGCGGCGTCTCGTTCGGCGGAGGACCCGTGCCGTAGAGGGACGCAGCTGCGCGGAACGAATCGGAAAAGGGACTGCCCAGACGCCGGTGAAGATTCTCGGCGCCGGTGGTCGTGCGGAAGGGTGCTTTGTAGCAAATTATTCGAGAGAATTATTGAAATTAATATTAATTAATCCTATCGTATTCGGTACCGCCACAATATATATATATATATATATATATATATATATATATATATATATATATATACACAGAGTGAGTCACGTAACTTTAGCACCTCCTGTAATTTTTGAACGGTTGAAGATATTGCAATGCAGTTTTCACGGAAGTGAATGAGGGAATGGGGCTAATTGATATGTGTATTGATTTCTCTTTTATCACTAGTATTTTACGAGGTATTTGAGGTAACTTTGTTTTTTCAAATGGGACTATACATATTTTTTCAGTCTATCATGACAAGCGTAAAAAGACAAATCCAAAGATATAAATATTGCTATATGTTAGATAAGCACTTTTTTGAGTAATTGTGATTTTTGTGCGACTAGTGTTTAACGGATATTTTCATTGTAACTGTCAGCCCCACAAGGTCACGCAGCGCTCCCCCCAGCAAACGCGGGGTCGGGAAAGGGAAGGGATTTTAGTACTTGAGGATACGAAAAATATTCACAAAACTGTTGCATTTTTTCCTGAACTGTCCTTTCCATCCTGATCCATTTTCAGATATTTTGTGTTTCTTAGGGAGTGAAAATACGGATTTGTTTTAAGTAGTATTTATTGAAATAAGATTATTTATATCCCTAAGTTATTATTATATTCTTATTAACATTGAAATTGTTTGCTCAAAATACGCAATATTTTTTGTACAGTTTTAATTATTTATTCTTATTGTGCTTTGTTTCAAGATCCCATTAATACGTATCTTATGAAACCCCATTAAATGGAGTTGAAGTTATAAACAATTTTAATACGATACAAACTAATGACAAATCCTTATTTTCCATCCTTTAATTCCTTCAATCAAAGAAAGTCGAAAATCTGAAAATGCGGAAGGATGGAAAGCACATTTCAGGAAAAAACTGCAATGGTTTTGTGAATGTTTGGAACAGGTTTCGTTTCTTCAAATCTCCCTTCCCTTGCTCGGGCGCGCGTTGCTGGTGGAGCGCTGCGTGACCTTGTGTGGTAGACTATTCAAATGTCCGTTAAACCCCTGTCGCAAAAATCAAAATTAATCAAAAAATGCATATCTAACATATGACAATATGTACATCATTGGATTCGTCTTTTTACGCTCGTCATGATGAACTAAAAAAATTTGTATAGTTCCATTTGAAAAAACAAAGTTACCTCAAATATCTCGTATATCTTACACCGTGGCACCATGGAGCTTCGAAATAGCGACCCCGACCTCACGTAAACGATTCAACTCCCAGTGAAATCGACACTCGCGTATTCCTCTGTTTTCACGCGCAAAACGAACCGCCACCAACATAGCTTAGCTGTTGGTTTTCAAACAATATGTACTGGCAACCGTCTTAGCGGGAAGGGGATAATTTCTTCGAATGTCGATAATGGAAAACTGCTGGGCGGACGCTCCCGCCGCCCGGAAGGTGGTGCGTTCTCACAGCCATCTTTTGAGTAGTTCGAGAGAATAATCTGAGATAAGTTAAGGCTGATTTACACGCTACCAGTACTGGTGTGCCAGTTACGAGTTTGCCAGCACTTGAACAGCGCCAGCGCTAGCTGGCAATAGTTGTTTACACAGTGCTAGTAATGGCACGCAAAATGAGATATTTTTCTCGCTGCTGTTAGCTTACGTATACTCTTTGCGACGTGCTGCTGATAGGTTTTCGGCGCTCAAACAACAGTGTGCAAAGCAAATGTTCCGTAAACATTTTATCCTATTCATTTAATTTACCTTTGAGAAGTTATCTATCCCCATTTTATTTGCAACTGCCAGAAATGCGGCATTTCTGGCCTCGCGGTTCTGGTAAAAACTATCCCACAAATGTTCCGATGCTGTATATAACCAGTCAAATTTGTCATTTCGTTCTTCCGTTATTCAAGAGAACTTCTGTTCCCCAATCACTTTTATAAATAATAATATTAAGCTTACGTTGATCACCGTGCAAGAATAAAGAATTGTAAACACGTGTTGGAACCCCGGGGCATCTTCGTGGCGGACACCGTGGTAGTGGGGGAGAGCGTGAGCATGCCAGTAAACCAAACTTTCTTGTTCAGCTGGCATCGCCAGTGACTGGCGCGAAGGTCTTGCCAGTCATTGACAACAAGGCGTTTACAAGTTGCCAGTCACTACTTGCCAGTTGCTAGCAACCTCAACTGGCAACGTGTAAATCAGCCTTTATTTTTACTTTCTCGCGCATAACAAGGAACTTCTTAAGAAGAGAAAGTTATTCATATACTGCGCGAAAAAAACGACGAATTTTCGTCAGAAAAGCCCTAATTACAGAGCCCTGGTAACGAAAAAGTGGTTAAATCTAGTTGCTAATTTTGAAAAAAATCCCTTAACACGTGGTACAGCCACTATCCATGTTATATGGCTCCTTGATACCGAAAAATTGATTCACGGCAAAACGTCTGCATGTCTGTCTGTGGACAACTCTAGCGAAAAATCCGTTCAGACGATTTTCTCCAAAATTGATATTCTTCGATAGATCTGGGTGAAGTCATATCCCCTTGAATTTGAAACCGATATTTTAATTTTGGTGGGTACTTTACATGAAGCCCCTGGGATATCTTCAAAATTTTCGAAAAAATGTCGCCAACAATTTTAATTTTTGTTGTTGGATAGTCTGAGGGACGTTTAAGAGAATGGCACGTCTCACGTTGATTGAAACTCTGATTTTTCGTGAAGTGAAACTAGTGGTGCTACAGAATGGCACAGACTTTCTGTATTAGTTTTCTAGTTCCTTTAGTCTAGGCTAGCTAATCAGACTTCCCACATACTCTTGCCAGCTGCCATCTATCGCCGTCCAAATTACATTTTTTGACTTTTTTAATTTTTCGGTTTCCTAATAGTATAATGGAAATATTATTTTAAAAGTATTAAAGAACTGTAAAACATTATCCTAAATGGCAATTTTATGTTAAAATTTGGAGCCGTTTTTAAGAGAATGGTGTTTAAGCTATATTGTAAATTCGAAGGTCTTTTTCACAGAAACTTTTTGAGTTTTCACAAAACTTCATTTGAAGTCATTTGCAGCACATTAACTCACAAATACAATAGTGTTTACAAATTGAGGGAAATGTGCATATTAACCGTGTGACAGGGCTTTCAAAAAAATTACATTTGTGTAATTTTTGGAAAAAACAAACAAACATTCCAAACTCAACATTACGTCATATTAAAGAGTGCAATTAGCACCACCCGTTTGAAAAGTTTGAAGAAAACATTTGGAGCCATTTATGAGAAAATAGCGTTTGTGCGTTTTTGAAAATGCGGAAATTTGTGCTAGTTTTCATAGAAATCAATTGAGTTTTCCAGAAACTTTATATGACGCTATTTAAAGCACAAATTCTCATAAATATGCTAACAAGTGAACAAATCGCCGCTAATATGAATATTAACGACTTGAGATACAAGTCAAAAAAATTACATTTTTGTAATTTTTGAAAAAACAAAAGAACAGAGCAATACGGCGTTTATGTCCTCTGATAGAGTACATTAGGCAATATCCTTAATAAAAGTTAAAAGAAAAAAACTTGGATCTGTTTTTGAGAAATTCATGTTATTGTAATTTTTTAAATTGCACATATTGCACGCAATATTGCGCGAAAACTAATATTTTCAAAGAAATGTACCTGACTAGGGTTGTAGTGGATGCAGCGCGGTGTGAGGTCCGTTCTGCGAAGCGACTACATACAGGGTCAGATCAGGTTTCAGGGGATTGTTTCGTAGGGGCAAATGAAAGGCAATGCACTTGTGAATAAATTTAGTTTATTTCTTGAAATGTTGATTAGTTTTACAAGTAAGTTAGGCAGTAAGCCGGAGGACCAATGAATGTTTGTAATTAAAGGTTTCTTCTTTCTTGAAGTTTACACTTACAGTTTGATGAAGGCACAGCAAACACCAACCCAGGTCAGACGGCTGAGTGTGTGTGCCGTCGGTAGAAATGGGCTGCGGATGTTGCGGCTGGTAGGCTGAATGTCACCACGGGCGCGTACTCGGCTGCTGGAGCGGCCCGTATTGTTGACTGGGCCAGGTGAAGTCCGATTCACGGGTGGCCCGAACGTAGATCGCGGTCTGCTGGCCGCGCTGATTGATCGTAGGAGCCTTGATAGGCAGAGCAAAGACAGCTGACTCGTTCGCAGGCTGTCTGACGAGGAGAGTAGTAATTGTAGCAGCAGTAATAGTAGTTTGACGTAGAGTGACTGCGTAGCAGTAGCAGTGAGATTGACTGAAGAGTGACTGCGTAATAGTAGCGTTTGACGTAGAAGTGTGACTGCGTAGTTTCACATAGTAGTGAACAGAGCAGTAATTGTAGCAGCAGTATAGTAGTTTGACTTAGAAGTGCCTGCGTAGTAGCAGCAGAGTTTGACACAGAAGTTATGACATAGAAGTTGACGTGGTAGCGACAGAGTTTGACTGATAGTTTCACATAGTAGAAATGACATTGAAGTAATGACATTGAAGTGCCTGCGTAGTAGCAGCGAAATTGACTGATAGTTTGACATAAGAGTAGCGCGTGGGAGCGAAGTTGCCGTATTTATTGAAGCGTATGTTTCCGAAAGCAGAGGAGGGAGAGTCACGTGACCTCTGCAGCTAGCCTATGATATGCAGTGAGACGCAGTGTGCCGCGAGAGATGCTCGCTATTTGTTGATATGTTTTGAAGTGTGTCACGTGACTTGAGGGCGGCACTGGCTGTGCCCGCGATGGCTGCATCTCGTTAGCAAGGTTTTGTATTTTCTCACGGGAACCGCGATGCTGGTTGAGAGAAAAGGCGGGCGCGGGCGCGGCTGCCTAGCAGATGCGTTCGTGGTCGTCAATACTAACGCCAGTATTGGAGCGGGAGGCACGTAGCGATATTTGGAGTGTTTGTAAATATGTCTGGCTGCCGAAGACTGAGAAAAGCAGGTAGAATGGCTTGACGACCGCGCCCCGCGCGCCGGTGGTGGCTAATGACCTCTAGCCCCTTCCCCGGCTTACAGTACAATGCGCGGTGCGCGGCGCTTCGGCGCTTGCGGCAAAGAGGGCTCAACGAGAATCGTTTTGTTGCCTGAACATTGTGTTTCATTTCTTATGTTTTTGTATACAAGTGTTAGAGCCGTGAGAAACTTTGAAGGTGGGGCAGCCGAAGAATGTTGGCCGCGCGGGGGAAAGACAATTTGAGGCTGCACCCTGCTGGCGAGTTTCCTTATGATTGTTCGCGAGATTGAACAAGGGTCAGGTACATTGTACACAGGCACAGGTATATTGTGTCTGTTATAATACATATTAATGTTGCGGTTTTCGTGTCATCGTAGTGTATTAATTGTGATTTTATTTCATGTGAATCTTTTGGAATAATTTTATTACTGAAAACGTTCGCATGCTGTTTCTAGTTGCGAAAATATCCATTACTCCTGTGTATCTTATATCAATTTAAATTGACGAAAGTGAAACCACAAAAAGGTATGTAAGTATTTGAGAAACGTACGTGAAATTTGACAGTGAATTATGAAACTATAATTTGCTTTCATCATTTTTGAATCGTTTGTAGTTAAAATATTTTGTTGAGTCAAGGTATTGCTTTCCCTGTTTCAAGGTACTTGAAGTAATGCTTCAAGTAATGTTTGAAGTAATGCTTGAGTTAAAGGCGAATTTAAAGTTTTGTTCTCAAAGCCCGCTCCTAACATTTCTTTAAATTTCTTATAAGAACAGAGTAAAATTCACTTATAAAGGCGGAATAGGTCCTATTTTCACAATGAACTCCAAAATTTCGATAATTGCGAAAGTTTGAGTTTACAACAGTGGCTTCCTGCAACTACAAAATTGAAGATAGAGATTTTCCCTTCAAATGTAATTTGTTGTCCATAATTATTTCTTTATTTAAGTCGTGTACATTTCTTGAAAATGTTAGTAGTTTTCTCAGAATGTTGTGTGCTATTGTAAAAAATTACAAAAACAGATTTTCACAAAAACTTCATTTTTTTTCTTTAAACGTTTGGTAGGGATAGTGCCTTATGTATTCTTTGAGATGTCCTTAACGCCTAATTGCTCTATTCTTTCCTTTTTTCAAAATGTATAAAAAATTAATTTTTTTTCTTGTCTCACACATTGTTAATATTTACATTATCGCCAAATTGTTCCCATCATTATATTTAAAGAGCATGTATTTTAAATAATCTTCTATTATATATATAGACAGGGGTAGGGTGAGGGAGGGAGAGACAGTGAGAAACGGAGATGGGTGGATGTTGGTATGTATATAAGAGCAAAACTCCGACACCGTTGGACCGATCTTCATGAAAGTTGGCACTTCTACGTGAAGATTTATGTGTTGTTAATTATTTTGTAACTCCTCTACATGGCGCTACATATTCACTACATATCCCCTACATATTCACGTCAAATGCAACCTGCAACGCACTCAGCAGCATTTTGAATCTATCTCTTTAAATAACTCCTAAACGAAGCATTCTAGGCCTTAAAAACCAACGTTTCTTCCACCGTAATCTACAGAAAGAGCTCATCTCGAACACACACACATTCTATTGCGTTTTTGCTGGTCCGGCGTTTCCCGATATTACCTCACCTGCTCAGAGACGTGCAGAATCTGCAAGTAAATGTGAACGAGAGGGGCAGAGAGCGGCAGAGACAGAGACACGCAGAGATAGACAGGGGTAGGGTGAGGGAGGGAGAGACAGTGAGAAACGGAGATGGGTGGGGAAAGAGGGAAATGAAGAGCACAACAACGTCTGCCGGGTTTTCCTAGTGTCATATAAAGTTTCTCGAAAACAACCGTTTTCTGTGAAAACTTGCTAAAATTTCGACATTTTTAGGAATGGCCAAACGCCATTTTCTCATAAATAGCTCCAAATATTTTCTTCAAACTTTTCGACCGGATAGTGCTAATTGCACTCCTTCATACGACGTAAGATCACTTTGGGGATTTTTTTTCAAAGTAACACAAATTATTTTTTCAATATTTCTCACGCCGTTAATATGCACATCCCCAGCAATTTGTGAACACTAATGTATTTGTGAGTAAAATATCTTAAAATGACTACTAATGAAGTGTTTTGAAAACTCAAAACTTTTATGTGAAAAAGAGCTTCAATTTTCGAATTTACAGGAAGCGCTTAAACGCCATTTTCTTAAACTGCATCAAATTTTCCAAAGAAAATTCCCATTTAGAACGAAGTTTTACTGTTCTTAAAATTCTTAAAATAATATTTCCGTTCTACTATTACGAAATCGAAAAAGTAAGAAATGTAAAAAAATGTACTTTTTCTACTCCCGTTGTATAATGCTGTCATTGGTTGGCTGCAACCAGTTGCATAATGATAGCCATTTCGATACAGTTTTCATTATGATACAGGTTCTTGACCAATAACTGAGACGCTTACAAACCAAGTATTGGCACTTCATTAATCATTAAGAATCCGTGCAGTAAATGTTTCATTCGAGTGTGTACATTAAAATTGCATTTAATCTTATATTATGCTTCTCAGTTTTAATTTCTTTTATCAGTAGTAATTTTTATGTGACATTTTATTTAAAATCAATTGGATCGTAATTTCACTTTAATTTTATTTGACTAGCGCAGTGGTTGTTATTGCAGAGAACATTTGAGTGACGTTATGATCTGAACGCAACCCGTTTTGTGTTATTTGCTGCTGCCGTGTGGTTGTCCTTAAAAACCGGCCAATTCTTTAGTTTAAAATATTTAGTGAATGGTAGTTCTTTCTGGTGGTGTTGACGTTTCCAGAAATGAGAGAAAATGCGAAAATGGTGACGTCGGAATATTATTGCCGCAACCTTTGTAATCGCTCACAAGCGCTATGGTAAAACAAAGCCAACTGTGGGTGTAGGGTAGAGAGGTGCCCGCTAGGTGGCCTTGGCTGAATCTTGCATGTCGACTGCCACGAAACGATTCAGTGGAGACGTTTAACTTATAAAAGTTACCATAAGTCGTAGAAAAACTACCGTATGAAACTCGATGTAATGGGTATTAATACACTCGTGTGAAGTTTACGATACTCGCTCGTACCTCGCTCGTATCGTAATATCACACTCGTGTATTAATACCCATCATTACATCATCGTTTCATAATGTACTATTGCGAGGCAATAGATGGCAGCTGACGAGCATGTGGCAAGATCGAATAGCTAGCCGCAACCAAAGTAATAGAAAACTAATACAGGAAAGTCTGTGTTCGGGGGGTCAGGACTGTTTTTTTTTAAATTATCAGACGAGTCACGATCCCACAAGAATCCCTACGACCGAACGGTTATAGTATATTATTTATTTCATTATTATTATTATTATTATTCCTCTAAATCACGACTTAAGATGTTATGTGTCGGCTGAATATAAAATCTACTTCAGGTTGCAAGCAGCTACCTAAGGAGCAGATCTAGGGACTGTCGGTGCCTCTACAATACTTTGCGCAAAATGTGGGCTGTTTCAAATAAAGCTATTTCTTGCACTTCCCAGTCTTTTGGATTACCTGGGAGTTTAGACAAGTTCTTACACAAATTTTGCGGAACAAATCCCAGAGCTCCGATAACTATCGGTACGACCTGTGCTTTTACGCCCCACATTCGGCTGATTTCGATTTCCAAACTCTTGTATTTAAGACGTTTCTCTGCCTCCTTGGTAACGACGTTTTGATCGCAAGGTACAGCAACATCCACAAGTAAACACAATGTGTTCTCCAAATCCCGGATGACTATTTCCGGTTTGTTTGCTGCTATCGTGCGATCAGTTTGAATTTGTTGGTCGTACAATATCGTACACAATCCAACAGACGTCACCGGTTTCGGTGAGTGTTCGTACCACTTGGGGCATGTGTTCGGAACTTCGAGGGCGGTACAGATCTGCCAGTGGAGGTAGCTACACACCCTGTCGTGTATTTTCAAGTATTCGGTCTTTGCTAGGATTGGACAAGCTGAGACAATATGATCGATAGTTTCTACGTGTTCCTGACATTTATCATCGTGGGAAATTTTGAGAACCGCTTTATCATAATGTCGTGTTCTCAAGGCCTGATCTTGGGCAGCTATTACAAGTGCTTACGATTCTGGCTTCATTCTTCCCCTTTTAAGCCACATAAATGATTGATCTTTATTGATCTGCACCTTGTCCATTCGTTTCAAATATTGTCCGTGGAGTGGTTTGTCTCTCCACGATTTCTTTAACATTTTTTGTGTCTCAAATTTCATGTTAAGTAGCATCAGAAGTTCAGTGTCTCTGTCATTCTGGGTGTCTTGCATAGTCTTGTTCGCAATGCTTCTTGCTACACTTACAATGCCTCTGTTTCCCATTCTTCGGTCAGATTTCATGACCTGCCTCATTAGTGGGTCATCTTGATGGCTGACTACATACTTTCCCATCCCGGTTATTGCATTGTGCCAGGAGGCTTCAATTTGTCTGAGGCCTCTTCCTCCTTCCTTACGTGACACATAAAGTCTATGGATGATCTTGGCTGTCCGGGTGACGCCGCGTCGAAGGCTGTGTTGCCGACGTTTCGACCATCTTGTCGTGGTCTTCTCGGCGCATTCCAGCCCTGAGGAAGACCACGACAAGATGGTCGAAACGTCGGCAACACAGCCTTCGACGCGGCGTCACCCGGACAGCCAAGATCATCCACATGACTCCGGCCGCGGAAGCCTACGACTTCACATAAAGTCTATGCACATCAGCTCGGAGGTGAGCAACATGATGCATTGTAAGCAATTTTCTGGTTTTTCGATCCATGATGCGAATTTCCTGTTCAGTCCAGTCTACTAGTCCGAAACTGTATTCGGCTACAGGCACCGCCAAACTACCTATTGCTGATATTTTATTCCTTGAGTTCAGAGCGGACTGCAGGACAAGTCTCACTCGTCTATAATACTCCCTGCGAATTCTCTCTTTCATTGTGTCGTTCGAGATGGTCTCACATTCTTCAATGCCCTGATATTTGTAAGTTTTACCAGGCTCAAGATCTTGAATCACAGTGTGTCTATCAACTTCAATGATCTCGGACGTGGTCATTTTGCCTCTTTTTAAGTTGGCTTTTGCACACTTGTCAAGACCAAACTTCATGCAGATGTCATTGCTAAAATCATTGATGACAGACAGCATTTGGGAGAGAATCGCTTCATTCTTAGCAAACACTTTAAAATCATCCATGTAAAATAAATGTGATACAGGCATTTCATCACCATGGAGCTTGTAACCAAAGTCAGTGTGCGACAGCTGTCTTGATAGAGGAATCAAACTAATGCAAAACAGCAGAGGGGATAGTGAATCTCCTTGAAAAATTCCCCTGTTAATCTGAATACTTCTTGTTTCTACCACTCCCTTTCCGCTGTGGATTAGTAACCTGGTGCTCCACGACTTCATACTAGCCTTGCAAAACTCAACAAGTCTAGGATGAAATCGATAGATCTCCAGGGTCTTCAAAATCCAATCGTGTGGTACACTGTCAAAGGCCTTCTGGTAGTCAATCCAAGCCATGCTTAAATTACGTTTTCGTTTCTTTACATCATTCAAAATTATTTTATTCAGAAGCAAGATTTCCTTTCAGCCATAGGAACCTTTACGATATCCTTTCTGTTCAACTGGCAACAGATGGTTCTTCTCTAGGTGCCTATACATTTTGTCAGCAATGGCTGCAGTTATAAGTTTGTACATTACTGGCAAGCAAGTAATTGGCCTGTAGTTCTTCGCCAAAGAGCTGTCTCCTCCTTTGGGTAGCAAATACGTAATGCCGCGAGTGAGCCATTCGGGGAGTTCGTTACGGTTTTCTAAAATTCCATTAACAGCCTTTGCAAGATGCGAATGTAGTGCTGTTAATTTCTTAATCCAATAAATCTGGATCTTATCAACCCCAGGGGATTTCCGGTTTCCCATATTCTTAATTGTTTGGCATAGGTCCTCTTTCGAGAATCCTTGAACATGTTCCACTGTTTCCACGAGTCCATTGGCAGCATCAACTTCAGATTGGAGCCACGATGCGTCTTTGTTGTTGAATCTGGTTTCCTCCCAGATTCCTGACCAAAATGTTTCGACGTCATCTTTTGAAGGAGGGGCAGCATTGCCATTCGGTTTTTCAGTGAGACTGCGATAGAATCTCTTCGCGTCTGTTTCAAACAACCGGTTCTGTACACGGAAATCGATTCTACGTTTGTACCGTTTATTATTATTATTATTATTATTATTATTATTATTATTGTAGGCGAATTCTCCCCACAGATGGAAGACGCTAAGCAAGAGACTCAATTAATTTTTCTTTGGGTTCTTCTTATTTTTCCAATAGGATTTCATTCTTTCCAAGAAAGCTTGTTTACGTTCATCAGACCACTTTGGTCTGTGTTGTTTTTGTTTCGGTTGTTCTGGTGTAACTTTGTGTCTTAAGGTGTTTCTTTCTACTATGTTATCTGATCTTATGGTAGCTTTTCTGAGGTCTTTCCAATTTTCGTTCAGCCAAGGTGTTGTGGTCTTAAGTGAGGTTACCTGTACATCATCTATAGTGCGAATTTTGTAACTCTGCCCTCAAACCTCTATGGCCGCGATGGAATATCACATGGCATTTCCCGTCTTTCTCGGTCTTGCCGGTAGAAGTCGCATGACCGCAAGCACTGCTTGATAGTTTTATATTTAATACCTAGTTTTATATCTAGATAATATAATATAAGAGGTAATATAATATATTGTACCACATGATGAATCTTCCAGTGATGAAGATGAACCAGCTGACAATGAATTTTAGTGGTCCACAAACAATGAGGAACCTCAGTTATTGTGATATACAAAATGGGGGTCAAACATTCGACGGTAAACGCCAGAGCCTCGCGGTGCATGGAGCATAAACGTTGCCATGGGATTGTTGATTTTGAGCGGGGGGGGAAGAAAAACAATTGGGACGTCACTTTCGTAGGCCGTGGTGTGAAAGAAGCTCTCTCTTGATCTAGACTCCGAGGTGAACACGTCGTCTGATAAGTACGCGGAAGATAACTTCGAGTTCGTTTGATAGTTACGTTACGCTCTAATACAGTTGCGTAATATTTGTCAGAACATTGCCGTGTGATATTAATTAACTGAATCAATTCGGGTGGAACTGTTCACATAAATTATTGACGAAAAAACTTTATTTGGCAAAAATAATCTAGTTCGTGGCATTTATCATAAACTTTAATTGAAGAACTGTAATTAAGACGTTAATTGAACATAAACAAGATAGACACTGCAAATTATGTCCGCAGTGCCGTGGCGGAACAGATTAATTTAAAAATAGGATTAGCAACGAATACTGAGCTAGCATATATTTTACTTGTTTTTCGATTGGTTTAGTTCGCGGGTAGGCGCACATCTGTTACGCAGTTTTAGGAAAAAGTATCTCTAGATGCCAGGGTAGTTGTAGATGATAGTTACATATAGAGGTTAGAAGGAGCGCAGAAGCATCAAGTAGATGGCATCGGGTCCAGCCCAGCCGAGTGAAGATTGGAAAACGACGTGGAAGCCCAGGTTGGTTTCTTCGGGGCGACATCCAGACGACCAACAAGAGAGCTCAGGGGTATTTTATTTGCTAACGATCGTTCAAATTCAATTTGAAGGTCTTGAGCCCAAATAATAATGTTATTGTTACATTGATAAAAAGGAATTTCGAAACGAAATCAGTCAAATACTTGAATAAATAATGTTCTGTTTTTCAAACTGATCAAAAGGATTATTATTGTGCAACATGGCACGTAATTAGTGCAACTATTCCAAATCAAAAGATAAAACTTTCAGATTTCGCGCTTTTCCGCACGCAGAGGGGATTCGGTGGCAATTTTTGCTGATCACAGGTAAGCAAATTGTCATCGAACTGAAGAACCCCCAACGACTGAGATATATAAATGTATACAGTTTTTACTTTCCCGTATACGTACGTATACACGGAGTGATATACGTAGTATAGGGAAAGTTATGTAATGCTGCGCGAAAAAATGGCCAATTTTCGGCGGAAAAAAATTAATTGCCGGGCCGTGAAAACGAATAAGTGGATAAAACCACTTGCGAAATTAAGAAAAGAAAATCCCCTAACACGTGGTGTAGCCAGAAACCTTTTTTCTAGGTCCTTGATACCGAAAACCCAATTGAAAGGAAAACGTCCGTCTGTCCGTCCGTCCGTCCGTCTGTCCGTCTGTCTGTCCGTCTGTGAACACTGCTAGCGCCTAAACCATAGGTACGATTTCTTCCAAAATGGATATTCCCCGGTCGATCTGATTCTAGTCAAAGCTTTGAGATTTTGAAAAAGATTCTTCAAAATTTGGGGGTACTTTATATGAAGCACCCCGGAGATTTTCAAAATTTTCTCAAAAACGGCTCCAAATTTTTTCTTAAATTTCTTGTATGAATAGAGTAAAATACACTTTTTAACATGGCATAGGTCCGATTTTCACGTACTGCTCTGAATTTTCGAAAATTGTGAAAGTTTGAATTTTTTCGGCGTCTTTCTCCAACTACAAAATTGGAGATAGAGATTTTTTCTTCAAATAAAATTTGTTCTGCATATTGAGTTCTTTCATAAAGGTCATGTAAATTTTTTTCAAAATTTTGGTAAGTTTTCGTGCAATATTGCGTGCAATATGTGCAATTTTAAAAATTACAAAAACAAGATTTTTTTCAAAAACGTCTCCAATTTTTTTCTTTAAACTTTTGGTAGGGATGGTGGTAAATGTACTCTATCAAGACAAAGACATTTTGGTCTATCGGTTGTTTTTTTCAAAAATTACAAAAATGTAATTGTTTTTACTTGTCTCTCACGTCGTTAATATTTACATTATCTGCGATTTTTTCACATTATTATATTTACGAGTATATATGCTTTAAATAATGTCAAGAAAAGTTTCTCGAAAACACTACCGTTTTCTGTGAAAACTAGCTCAAATTTCTGCATTTTCAGAAATGCTCAAACGCCATTTTCTCGTATATGGCTGCAATTTTTTTCTTGAAACTTTTGAAACGGATAGTGCTAATTACACTCTTTAGTATAGCGTAAAGTTTATTTTGAGTTATTTTTTGTTTTTTCAAAAATTATATAAATGTAAATTTTTTGAAAGATCTCTCACATCTTTAAAATGCACATTATCCGCAATCCGATGGGAGTCCGATGCCTTCGGGATTTAACATCTGCGTAATGCAGTTTCAAAGTCAGCTGTACGCTGCTACTACTACAAAACTACTATCCGCAATTTGTAAAGATTATTATATTTGTGAGTGTAAGTGCTTCAAATAACTTCAAATAAAGTATTTTGAAAACTCAAAAATTTTCTGTGAAAATGAGCTTCAAATTTCGCATTTTTAGTAGTGCTAAAATGCCATTTTCTCTTAAACGGCACATAATTTTAAAAAGAAAATTGCCATTTACGGCTAGGTTTTTGTGTTCTTTAATATTCTAAAATTAATGTTTCTTTTCTACCAATAGGAAACCGAAAAATTAAGAAAATGACAAAAAAAATGTACTTTTGGCGATGATAGATGGTAGCTGGTAAGAAAGAGTATGTGGCAATTCCGGATAGCTAGCGAAGACCCAAGAAAATAGAAAACTAATACGGAAAAGTCTGTGCCATTCTGTAGCACCACAAGTTAAAATAATTAATTAGAAACCACTGTTTCATTATTGAAACTGAGGCAAATGATTTGGGCAGAGATTTGGGCTTAACAATGTAGAAAGCTGAACTGCTTGTCTCCAGACTCAAGGAAAAGAACTTGTTAGCAAGTTCTAACAACTGGAACTTCAGTTCATGTGTACAGGAGTAGAGATCAGCAATTTGCTCATTTTTTTAAACAAGAACAGGATTTAGTATATCGCTCGATTATTGCCAGTCTGGTGAATGAGTTCGGAATTCAATACAAAAAAGAAGAATGGAGGCTGTTTATCGATTCCTCTAAAACTAGTTTAAAAACAGTTATATTAAAGAATGGGAATACCTACTCATCATTAGGCGTATCTGTTGCTTATTCTGTACATACGAAGGAAAGTTACGAAAACGAAAGTTACGGAAAGTTAGAGAAAATAAACTACTCCGTTCATGGATGGATGATATGTCATGACCAACGAGATGATATGTCACGACCAAGCTCGTTGGTCATGACTGAAAAGTAATATGTATGCGTTTTTTGTATCCAAGAACAAATAAACAAAACTAGTGGTGCAATTACAGCACGTACATCCTTGCGATATTGCTAATAGCTATGTAATATTATATGACAATTTCTCTCGTACACTTCAATTATCATTTGAAAAATTCTTAAACAAACGAAGCCTGAAAAATACATTTATTTTTAAAAAATCAAACGTTTAAACGAAAATAGCTTTCTTCCATTGTATTCCGTGTATCCATGTTCAACATAAATGTACCAACGTTGCCGACGCGTATTTTAGAGAAAATTATATTATTAGTTTATATTAACGCGAACGAACTGCGGCCTCATTATCGCCATCTTTTATTAGTGAGGCCTTGCAATAATGTGTTGGAACACTCAACAATGATACAAAAATATAATAATTTAAATATATTTTTATATTCATCAAAACTACTCGGTCCACTCATTATTCTTCATTCTCACATCTTAGTATGCAAAGAGAAATTGTCTATTCGTTTTCGCATTTAACTCAATTAAATATCACAACTTAAAATAGGTTTTAAATAATTTATAAAATATTCATTTGTGAACGTATAACAAAAGCTCGATTGTTAGAAACGAACAAAGAAATATGAAGTAATATGCAAATTCTAACTTACGAAGCATCTTGCTGGAATTACCTCTATTACCACGAAGCGCAGTCATTTCGGAGCGGGTTATGTTTGTCGCAAAATTACACAACAAATACAAATATTTTCAAAAAATTCAACATGACATTTTTTGAAGATCTATTTTTTATTAAAACATTTCATTAAGAAAAAGAAATGTTTCTTCACAATTGTAGTTGTAGGAAGGCGCCGAATTTATTTTTAATTTTCGAAAAATCAGGCGTTTTAACAAACGTGAACTATGCACCGTTCTCTTAAGTATCCTTTATGCAATCTAAGGTCTCAATTTAATCTAAAAACGTTGTGCGTTTTTTAAGAAAAATGGTTTAAAGAAAATAAAAATTGCCTATGTTTGACAAAATTTCTCGAAAAGTACTCAATTCTCGAAAAGTACTCGAAAAAATTGTACTGGATCTTATTTCAAAATCTATCTTTAAGGAACAGATTTTATTAAGGGAAAAATCTCTATCTTCTTAATTGTAGTTGTAGGAAGACGCCTAAAAAATATTGAATATTTTTCAATTTTCGAAAAATTACAATTTTTAAAGAAAATGAAACCTTCTCTTAAACGTCTTTTACACTACCCAACAACATTTAATAAAAAGCTATGGAGCCATTTTTTTGAAAATTTCAAAAGTGACCTAGGGGCTTCATCTAATGTCGCCCCCCCCCCCGCAAATTAAAATATCGGTTTCCAATTCAAGAGGCCGCGACATCAGTCAAATATATTCTGGAATATCAATTTTGAAGAAAATCGGCAAAACGGTTTAGCCATTAGCGATATTCACAGACGGACAGACGTTTTTAGTCAACCAATTTTGCGGCTTCAAAGACCTACAAAATCTGAATACTGACTACACAATGTCCTAAAGGAAGTAATTTACGTCAATTTCTGCGAGATTTATCCACTCTTTCGATATCAGGGCCCCATAATAATGTTCTGTCGAAAAATCGCCGATTTCGCCGGTGTTGCAATACTATTTTCTCTATACTACGTAAGTAGTATATGAGAAAGTAAAAATATTTTAGGCTTATAATTTGGTCACGTCCGCGTCGTATATTTACTAAGTTATAGTAGTTTACATTAATATAATATAATACAAGCACTAGTAAACCCAACACACGTAAACAATGACCCCATCTCGATCAGGTTTTTCTGTCCAGTTTCCCTGGTCCTTTGAGCAAATGCTGAGATGGCCCCTTGCTTTGCTTCTGGACAGTAATGTAACTTCCCTCTCTCCACCCAAGACAGCACTTTGACTCGTCATATACACATTTTTTTCTTACACGATTGTAATTGTATATGTGACTCAATAAATTATTATTATTATTATTATTATTATTATTATTATTATTATTATTATTATTATTATTATTGTTTCTTTGCTTTTCACTTCTTTCCACACATGCATCTCGGTTACCATGAACAAGAGATACACGATTCATCTGTCGTAATCAGCACTGGATCAACCATCAAGGTTTAGAAACTTCCTCACGATGTTGCATGTGTCTAGTATGACAATCTTCTGCAGTTGGATGTATAGCCCCTTCTTCAGTTGTAGTTCAGCCAGGGATTCATGAAGGAACTTCGGAATTTCACCAGTGGCACCTAGAATAATTGGTACAATAGTCACCATTTCTAAGTCGCTCCAAATTTCCTTCATCTCATTTGCCAATGGTTGATATTTTAGTTTTTTTTCACTCCTTTTCTTTGAGATATTGTGAGCTAGCGGGACAGCGACATCGATCAGATACACCTTCTTCTTTTTCTTGTCATGCCATACAATGTCCGGTTTATTAGATAATACAGACCTATCTGTTAAGATGGACCTGTTCCAGTACATTTTGTGATCATTTGTGTTAATGACTGGTTCAGGAGTGTATTTGTAATATGGTGTTCTGTTACCCATCAAAAGGTTATTATTATGGCATAGTTGCTGATAAACCACTTTACAAATGTCATGTCGTTTTGTATATTCTAAAGATGCTAGAGAACTGCATCCACTGACAATATGGTCTATATTTTCTCTTTGTTCTCCACATAGTCGACATTTGTCTTCACGAACGTTTGTGTCTTTCAGGATACATTTACGGTAGTTTTTAGTTGCTACTACTTGATCCTGAATAGCTGTTATAAAGCCCTCTGTTTCAGCAAAAAGCTCTCCCATGCACAACCATTTTATTGATGCCTTACGATCCATCAGTTCTCCCTCTATCTGGTACGGGTAGCGTCCATGAAGTTGCTTCTCTTTCCAGTTGTTGATTTTCATTTCATTGGTCTGTATTCGTTCCTGTAGATTGATTTTTTCATCATTCAAGTTTAATGGTGTGATTTTCCGGTCAATGTATGTTACAATCTGATGTATCTTACTTCTGTTAGCCATTTCTTGAAAGTACTGGCGCAGTCTCTCCAGTTGTTGGTAGTGGAGATTCACAATATCTATGACTCCCCGTCCTCCCAGAGACCTAGGTAGATGGAATCTCTCAACTGCGCTTTTAGGGTGGTGACATCTAAATTTGGTACACAGTACTCTGCATTTCATATTGAATGCATCCAGTTCGGTTTGTGTCCATCTGACAATACCAAAGCTGTAGGCCAGCACTGGAATTATATATATATATTTATAGCTTTAATTTTCCTGCCAGCACTGAGTTTAGTTTTCAGAATTTTACTCAGGCGTATATTAAATTCCTGAGATATGTTGGATTCAGTAATTTTTTGGTCAACATTAGATCT
The DNA here is from genome assembly GCA_031308135.1 of Acheta domesticus. Taxonomy (NCBI): domain Eukaryota; kingdom Metazoa; phylum Arthropoda; class Insecta; order Orthoptera; family Gryllidae; genus Acheta; species Acheta domesticus. The sequence continues at coordinate 52,591,046 of JAHLJT010009419.1, forward strand.
TTGTAGATATCCAAGATATTTATAATATTCCTCAGGATTCATGGCATGAATTCGTTCTTGTTTATCGTTTCCTTCTTCAAGGATGTAATCCATTTGATGTTGCCACTTTCCTTTCCGCATTGCATTTAATTTACATTTTTCAACACCGAATTGCATTCCAACGTCGCTGCTAAATTTTGCAGTGGTGTCGAGCAGATGATTAAGCTTTTCTTTTGTGGAGCTGTATAATTTTAAGTCGTCCATGTACAGAAGATGGGACAAGCGTACATGATCGTTTTTGCTATTGATTTTGTAGCCCATTTGTTCATTATTTAATAAAGTCGATAGAGGATTCATAGCAAGGCAGAACCATAGAGCCCTCAGAGAATCTCCTTGAAAGATTCCTTGGGTAATACTTATATCTCCTGCATGAACATAATCATTTTGCGTGCAAATATGTAATCCGGTTGTCCACCTTTGCATCTGGGTCTTTAAAAACAATACAACCAATGGGTCGATTTTGTACATGTCAAGTACATCAATTAGCCAGGAGTGAGATATGCTGTCGAAGGCTTTTTGATAATCAATATACGCTGTATATAACGTCCCTCCTGTTTTCTTTACATGTTCGCAGACTGCCGCGTCTAAAATGAGTTGTTCCTTACAGCCCTGTGACCCCCTTTTACAGCCTTTTCTCCTCGGCCAGGATGTTATTGTCTTCAGTGTATGTATATATATATATATATATATATATATATATATATATATATTATATATATATAATATTTATATATATATATTATATATATATTTATTTGTCAAAAAAAACAGTAAAAACTGTATATGACGTGTGGGGAAAGAAATTTATCTGCGCACATTTTCTTGAGGGCCAGAATTAAAAAAAATAAATAAAAAATAAAAAAAAATTAAAAAAAGGTGCTGATGGATCTGTTATTATTATCTGATATTATTATTATTATTATTATTATTATTATTATTATTATTATTATTATCCGAATTTTTCACTCTCTGCACTATGTGCAGGAACATTCACCTGACCATTGCTGGTCTAGGCTCGGTCGGTCTCGCTGAGACAAAACACGAACGAATGTTACTCTTGACATTTCAATCAGTCGTACATCCCAGGAATTCTCTTACTATTCTGCAGCTATCCAGTATTACTGCTTTTTGCATTTGTTCCACGCATGAGAATGGTATTATTTATTATTATTATTATTATTATTATTATTATTATTATTATTATTATTATTACATATTTGCTTAAACGTTACCCGTTCTAAGATGTGGAAAAAATATTACAAACAACATATTATATGTTGACAAAAATAAATTATTGTACACCATTCTATCGATTTTGTATTCCCGCTCTCTCGACTTTTCCTGTGTATTGCCCGTGGTATTGCCACTGAGATTGCTCTGCAATTTCCTGTAATGACCAACGTTGCAGACATAATAGTGTTTGAATTTGAAAGTTTTAAAAATAAAGACTATTATAATATAACCATAATTTTTTGTGATAATACTATTGCAATTACACAAATAATAAATGAAAGAATCAAATTGATTGCGAAGCGGAATATTCTTCAAAGATATTACATTCTTTGCAGTTTGTGTTGGGTCGTGTATTGGCTATAGTGCTTGACGAGGTTTCTTTTTCCGGTTGCCTCTTGAAGGTGTGTAACGTGGTCTTGTTCGTTTTTAAAGTTAATCTGTCGCCATCCACATAGTTATTTGACTACATAGTTTGTAGATTTTATTTATAGTGGTGGATTTAAGGAGTGTGGATTCACGAAAGTTCTTTTTATTCTAGATTTGCTGTTATATCGGGCAAAATGTCGGATGGCGAAGGGTACGTATGCTTGAACATGTTTCGAAGTAAATTATGTTTATTTGTGTGTGGTTGCCAAAGAAATGATTGGTATGCCTTTTGAAATAAGCAGAACTGTTATTTATTAATAATTTTTGTGCAGTGATGATGTTCCGTCAGCGGCGCCCACTGGGGGCTCCATGGACATCAACACTGCTCTTCAAGAAGTGTTGAAAATGGCACTTACCCATGGAAGTCTTGCACATGGGATTCACGAAGCAGCAAAAGCCTTAGACAAGTAAGTGCATTATTTACTGTAGCCCTAAATAATAATATGGGAAAACATACAGTGTGCGTACTAAATGGAGTTTTTCATAGTTTAAGAACCCTGTAGGTTAGGTTATAAATAGACGCAATTTCATTAAAAATCTTCTATAAATGCCTTTATCTACACGTTCCTAAAATTTATGAAGGAAGCAGCATGCAGCATTTCTTTTTCAGCTTACACATCACATGTTACATTTGGGTATTTACGTTTTACTACACAATATGAAATACTTTCAAATATAAGACTATATACCAACTCAATTGCAACCACACCAGTGGATGGGTTGGGTCTGATATCAAAAGAGATCGATAACATATCGGAAGAGATGTTGAAGAAGAGATCACTGGTGGCATGCACGTGTTCTTAACAAACATTTATCTTGCAGGTCTCCTAGACCTAACCCACCTATTCCGAGGTTAAGTTTTTAAGTTGGTTCATTACTAAACATTAAGAAAATTAGGTTAAATCTATATTATTAACCACTGGTTTTATTAGTTTGTATAGAGTTCGATTTATTAGTGAATTACTTTTCATTGTGTCCATTTCAGCACCTGATGCATATATTCAGTATTTTGATTACTCCTTACTTTTTTCTTGGCACTGGTCTTAATCATTCTCCAACCTATCTGAAAGCTAGGACATGTGTTCTCACTATTGCCTGTCTAATCTCTGCAAGCAGAGATGCGATATGAGGCAGGAAGTGTTGAACCCAGACTGAAGGTTTGAAGAGTTCAAAGCAACTTCCAAAAATGAGATGGTAGCAGTCAAGATTCTTGAATTTCTGATCTTGATCCATGTTTACTTTCTTGGCCAGCAAGGAATGCTGTCCTACAAACAAATATTTTCTATTCCTTTTGTAATTATTTTCTCTAAATCCAGTTTAAATTCTTGTTTGCTATATTTTACATCCCTTCTTGCACTCCTGTTTTAGTCAAGACGCCTGTTTATTAAAAATAAATCCTTTTTGTGTATGTATTTTAGCCAAAATAAAAGCATAAATTTCTGGGCTATAGTAGTAAGTCTTTGTGGCAGAGGCTAAGGTGAATGTTTAGATAATAGACTACAGGTCATTGGACAAATACTCTATTTGTGTCTTCTGGGTGAATTTCTTCAATGTAAATTAAGGTTAGGAATGCCTCTCAATATGTGAAAAGGGGGAAGTTTGAAAAAGGAATTTTGCTGTTGGAAACATTTCAAGTTGCTGTGTTTCTGATATGAGCAGTATTATTTATATTTAAGAGGCGAGCATATATTCTACAAACAGTAATACTCACCTTTTCACTAGACTTCAAATCTTTCGACTCTAAAAGCGGCCATTTAGTTGCCTACATAAGGTTCTTCATTGATGAAAATGTTAAATTTTCTTAAATAGGCATTTAATTTTAAAAATAAATGGACTTCTCAGGAAAAAAATGTCTCAACTATTTAATTACAGGAAAATTAATGTGAAATATTGTAAGAAATTAAGATGTAAATGGTGAAGTAGAATTGCAAAATTATAGTAAAGTACCTTCAATGAAATACTTTGTATCTGGAAATCTGGAACATTTTTTTCGTCATTTGAGTCACAATTTGTAAACAAAATCTCTTCAAAATTGGAACAGGAATCTGTCTTATTCAAAAGCATTTTAGGAACAGAATGATATTGTTTTGGTGCATACTTAAACCGTGGATATATTTGGCAGCAATCTAATTGTCATCCTATGCTCATTAGAAATTTTTATGCAGAGTGAAGCCACAATGATTCCCTAAGATGAAAATGGATCAAATAGTCGTCAAATTTTGAGGCACCGAAAATCAAGGTTAAAAAGCCCGTGACGTTTTATGAAGTAATCTACAAGAACACACTTCATTCTAGTTTTAAAATGATCACTATAAGCAACACTATAACAGCTTGCAATGATTTTTGAATAGAATTCTATCTCCTTAACCCATTAAGTCCCAAATTACTTTTACTGCAGTTTTTTTAGTGAAATTCAAAAAATCATCATAATCGAGTGCTAAGTTATTTAATTTTACCGAAATAAATTAAAATTATTCATTTGGGTAGATGTGGAGGACTGTCCTATGAGGATGCTGGGACTTGGTATGAAGTTTTCCGCAATAATAAAAACAAGTCTTCATAACAAATGTTTATGCCCATTGGATTTGAATTTTAGTAACTACTATTTGAAATTTAAAACAAAAATAAAATAATTAAACAATATAATTACATAAGTTATTGTAATGTATCAACAAAGCAAATACGATTACACTAGAAGAATATTTTCAAAAAAGAACTTGATGGTAATAATTGAACAGACTTCTAAAACTAACATATTTGCGAAAATGATCTTGTACTCTGCTAAGATTATAGTACAAAAGTAATTTCAGAAAAATCTACTTTACTTTCTGAAGTGGAATAGACCAAAACATTCCACACAGAGTAATATTGCATTTAGCAAAATATTTGTGAGGCGTGCTTCTGCATGATGGCTGCTGACTATTGTGCATAAGCAATCCTCGTGATAATGAATCTGTTTGTCGAATCTTACGTTAGGCAGCACACTTGCTGGAGAAGACAAAACTGATACCACGAAGTCTACGTAGACTTTGTGACTGATACTTTCTTCCTTGCAGATTCTTGGAACTTTTTAGAGTGCGATTTTTATAAAGCTGCCTCTCACGATGTCAGTCTTCACGATGAAAACTATCCAGCATTTCGCGTCTTTGTCGGTCATGCCGCTAGATGTTGCATGATCAAGCAGTGCTTGATACGGTCGTGATCATGCGACATCTAGCGGAACGACAGGGAAAACTGCGAAATGCCGCGATGTATTCCATCGTGAAGACGGGCCTGGAGAGGCAGCTTTATAAAAATCGCGTCTTTCTCGGCCATGCCGGTAGATGTCGCATGACCAAGCAGTCGCATGATCAATCATGCGACATCTAGCGGCACGATCATTCCTCGAAAAAAACCCAACAGGAAGTGAAATTCCAACTCTTTTACAACTTTTTCACTTCACGAAAAAATTGTATAACTTAAAGTCCCAGCGTCCTCATATGAGGATGGAACCAAAATATCGTCTCAAAAACATTGAATCGTATAACTGCACAATTTTATATTCTTCATAAAGTATGAGCACAAACTAACACTACGTAGTGAGTTTAGCAACTCACCAAAATTTAGAAAAGTAGATATAATCAAATTTTTTATCAACACAAACAAAGAATAAAATGCACTAACTTAGGAAGCTAGAAAAACTACAAGAATATAAATCTGAGCGATAAAAAATGTTTATATCTGTTGAATGAACCTTTGTGGTGTTGCCAAACAACAATGTGATGAACACAATTTATAATGTAATGATATAATGAAAAAATTCAGTCCTCAAATGAGGACGCTGGTACTTAATGGGTTAAGATGACTATACTTCAAAACATGCTTGTTAATTCCCAAAATAGTTTTTATGGTTTACTAGTTCATAGCTGTGTGTTTACGGACCTGAAACAACATATGTAATGTAATTGTTAATAACGGCAGGCCTCTGATTATGTTGACAATGGGCCTTTTGAATACTTTATGGCCTGCTCAAACAGAACAAATACAACATTTTTATGAATTTCATTTCTTAAAGTGTAAGTACAAGCAAATATAAATAAATGGCATAATGCTCAAATAAGTAAAATAACTCGTAAACCTTATTTTACATAATTGATAAGAATATTGAAATTTTGAAATGTTTGGATGAATTTATAATTGCGTAGTCATTCATGTTCAACTTTTACATATAATGTTATGTTGTGTGTGCTTCTGAATAACAGTACTACTAGTAGAAATCAGATTGCATCAGCTACATTAGTTTATCTGCACAGTTCACTTATTTTTCATATAACTCAAATACACCATAATAATTTTCATATATTTATCAAGATTTGATTGATAACTACTGTCAATAGCTTTGTTAGCTTTTGCTAGAATTCCCACAGGAACTTACAATATTTTTTCGTTTTGTACAAACAAATCAGTCCAATAATTATGCAATAGAAATTTAGTGTGCACACTTTTGTTTACTTGACATATTGACAATTACAGTGAGTCTTTCATTTTGGATGTAAGAAAAATTATAAATTGTTTTGAATTCGTGTTTGATTCTGTGAAATGGTAAACCATGAAGTCTTGAATGCACCGCAGGCATTATTAGGGTCTGATTAAAAGAAGTTAGTAATTGACAGTTGTAAGTGGAAAGGAGCGACATTGACAGGTTGCATACCACCGAGCACATGTTCTCAGGACACACACGTAAACACTTGAAATAAATACTTATAAAAGTTACCAAATCATATACTCATATCGTGTGAAGAAACCACATCAGAAACACCACTGTCAATCACCTTTTTATTTTAATCTGACTATAGAGATTTTCGCCCCACTGGTGACTTCCCACCCCTCGGGCCAAAGGTTTTCAGGCTTGGAAGAGTCACCCTTGGGTCAATAACATCTACTTAATGCCCTAGATACCTTTTAAGAAGTTACGAATTAAGGAATGAATGGACTTATTAGACTCTCCTGTCGAGGCATTTTAGGCACTACAAATGTGGGTCCTGTAATAAGTTGTAGAATGTGTAAAATTAAATTTGCCTTTATTAAGAGTAAAATAAGCACATACCTTTTAAAAAAATGGTTAAATTATTTTTACCAGTTTTAATTAGTACTTGAAGTAATTATTCAAATTAGGGAGAAATTATTAGAATTTGCCTGCTTATAATTGATGTTTGAACAGGGGACTTTCTTCATTGGACACTTTTGGGCATTGCGCATTTTGGTTAATAATATTGATAACTTTTATATTGATTTCTTTTCATTCAGATTCTTGTCAGTTTTCCTTTGTAGGGCAGATGTATAAAGGTTGTTGTCTGAGGCTTCAATAATGAATTAGTTTAATTGTTATTGGAAAAATTTAAGAATTTGATTTGTGTGGATTTGGAAGTATGTATGTTATTGACTTACATATTCTTGTGCTCACTCTAGGCGGCAAGCGTTGCTGTGTGTGCTCGCTGAAAATTGTGATGAGCCCATGTACAAGAAGCTTGTGCAAGCTCTGTGCAACGAACACCAAATACCACTTATTAAAGTGGATAATAACAAGAAATTAGGTGAATGGGCTGGACTTTGTAAAATTGACAGTGCTGGTAAAGCAAGGAAAGTTGTTGGATGTTCATGTGTTGTGGTGAAGGTAAGTTTGTGTTTTCTTGGTATTGAGTATTCATTTCAGGTTTGTTCAAATATTAGCACAAACTCTGTTGTTGTTTTTTTTTTCAGGATTATGGAGAAGAAACTCCTGCTTATGATGTTCTGAAGGAATATCTTAAACAGTCAAGAGAACCATGAATTTAACTTTGTATCGTCCTATCCATTAAAAAAATTGACACTAATATAGTTTTATTTCTACAAATATTTTCCTATTATTTTCCTTAGAATTTTTTTTTTGAAAGTCAGATTGTTTCTGCATTTACAATTTTGTCACATATTGGTTTGTGAGTAGTCCAGTTTTTAACCTGACATTCCCTGTAAATGAAAAGAGTAGTTATTTTGTTTTACAAAATACTGAAGGAACCTTCCCACATTAAAATTTGATTTACCTGCCACAAAACCAGTATGTTTTACATCTTGAACATCGTTTTGGAGCTGGATCACCACAAACTACACAAGACCGAGTATCTGGAGCCAAAGCTTCTAGTGTGTCCAAGTCAAAGGTTGCCTTCAATCTGGAAAGTATGGGGGGAGTGGTAGAGAAACTAGCTTTACAGTTTATTAGTGTAGCTTTCCTTGTTTGGCAAACAATGATGTAATTATTTCTTGTTCTTGTAATTAATGCAGGCTGTCAGGATAGATCTCTGGACACAGGATGATTAACGTGTGTGTTTGGGTGTCTTTGTGTATGTGTATAAAACATATATAGTATATATGTATATACATATATATACTGCAATTTTGTACAGCTCCCTCAAAGGTTATCAGCTGTGATGGTGTCATCTAATCAGGAGCTTACACGTCACTATGGTGACATTCAACCTTCCGGTTGGATGACACCATAACAGCTGATTTACTTCAGAGGTAGCTCTACATAAATCCAAGAATAGAGACGTGACTTGTCACATGCTTTTGATGTATTTTTGCTTCAGTGGAATGAGAAATTAAGTTGGTCAGAAACTATTTTTCAATTTAAATTTTTAAAGACTTAGCACAGATAAAAACATGATAGGATTTTGCTTAATTCTTACATCTGGAGAAAAAACTATTAGTGTATTCGTCTTTTAATAATTGGTTTAGATAAACCTAATACTTGAATAGCAAGGATTGCTACTTTAAAGTAAAGAAATTTTGTAAGGGAAACATGGTGATTAGAGGGAGCCATGTAGAATTGAAATTTCAGAAATGTTAAAAGCAAAATTTGTAAAAAATATTTCCAGAAGGTTTAGGTTCGAATGTCATGTCAGATGGTAGAAGGCTAGCACAAGATCCAATGGACTGTTGTTCCTGTTCTGAGTCGTGTAAAGGAGGAAGACCTTTCTTAATTCTAAAGAAAATTGTTCATGTTAATTGCGTTAAATATCTGGTACCTGTTGGCTACTTCTAGCATTTGATCTTCCTCTTTATTAAAGAAGGTGTCCATTTGTTGCTTAATTATCTTTGTCCACTTCCCTTTGTTTTGTTTCAGTATGTTTTGTCGAATCTGAAAGTCAAAAGAAATCATAGTTTCTGGTACTTCAAAAGATTTCAGTTATGTTTGAGGATGCAGGAAGTTTGTGCAACAATACCGCCTGTGTTGTACCTTGGACCTTATACTTACAATTTGACATTAAATTCAAATAAAAATCTTTTAAATGGCAAAATACAATTTCAACAGCAGTCAATAATTCTGGTTCACTGTGGTCATCGGTCTCGTGTGTAAGCATGTTTATGTCCAAGGATGTGGTGTCTTCATCTTATGCCGGCTCGTGACACCCAGCACCAACCTACATGTCGACTTGCAGGATATTTCTGTCCAGGTAGCTCCCCAGCGGGGCCTCGCTCTCAGCCGGAACAGTTTACGAGGCAACAACATGCGGAAGAGGAAGGAAATACCGCGCGCAGTGCGGGGCACGTTTGTTAAAAAGTGTTGAACCCACTTTCGTTCTGGCATTAACCGGACAAAGAACCGTTGAGAGCAGCGTATTGCTTGATTTCTCCAATTTAGTTAATTCTACCTACGAGCTGTAACTATACAGCGTGCCTACGCATACGATCCTTATGACCTCCCTCAGAGGCTCCCTGCCCCCCGCAGTTTATGGAAGTCAATAAATGCATAAATCCAATTTTCGCTTAACAGAAAAAGAACTCTTATTTAATTCAAACTAGTTTCTAAAGGGTCCTTGCACAAATATTGAGAACTAATAGAAATTATCGGCCGAGTAGTTTTTTGCGTCTACAGGGAACATTTTATTTATTGAAGATAAATAAAACTTATTTGGTTACTATATTTTATCAGAGGGGTTGTACCTTCAGCCTTTGTTCAAAGATACTACACTTGGTCATATATCACAAAAATACATTATGCCATTTTTTAAAATTTGGCTTAAAACTTGTTTTTGTAACTCAGTGAATGTTTTAAATGAGTGTACTATCATTAATGAAAATGTAGAGTAGTAGTTAGGGAAGAAAAAGAAATGAAGCAAAATACTTCCTTTCTCTAAGTGGAAAGTAATTGTATTACATTCCCATATACGTAGTATAGGAAAAGTTAAGTACTGCTGCAGAGAATAGATTTCGAGATTTTAACGGAAATACAAGTTTTGGGATCCCCTGATACCGAAAAAGTTGTTTTTCCAAAACATCCGTTAGTCTGTGAACAACACTAGTGCAAACCATACGTCCAATTTCTTCCAAAATGAATATTCCTTGTCGATCTACGTCCACCCGAGGCGCTGCGATTTTTAAAAATTTTCTTCAAAATTTGGGGGTACTTTACATGAAGTCCCCCGGTAATTTTCAAAATTTTCTCAAAAACTGCTCCAATTTTTTCTTTAAATTTCTTGAAAGGATAGACTAAAACACACTTATTAAGGTGGCATAGATCTCATTTTCACGGTTAACTCTGAATTTTTGAAAATTTCAAAAGTTGAATTTTTTTTCGGTGTCTTCCTACGAGTAAACAAGTTGAAGATAGAAATTTTCCTTCCAAATAAAATTTGTTCTCCAAGGTGATTTCTATCATTAAGGTCATGTACTTGTTGTTTTTTTTAATTAGAGTAGTTTTCGCCCAATATTGTGTGCAATATTCACAATTTTAAAAAAATTACAAAAACAAGAATTTCTCAAACGGCTCCAAATTTTTTCTTTAAACTTTTGGTAGGGATAGTGCTAAATGTACTGTATGAAATGACATATTTGCCATAATGTTCTATTCTTTTATTTTTTCAATAATTACAAAAATGTAATTTTTTTTACTTATCTCTTTACTTATTACTTACTAATTTTTACTTATCAATGACCCCCATCTCGATCAGGTTTTTGTCCAGATTCTCTGATCCATTGAGCAAATGATGAGATGGCTCCCTTATTTTGCTTCTGGATGTAAATGTAGCTTCACTGTGCACACGTTTTGTTGAGCGCTCCTTTTGCTCGTAGTTCATTCACAGTTGAAATTGATTTTCTATACTTGGGAACAAACATTTTTCAAATATTTTTATTTTTCTAAAATAATTATTTTCTAAATTCTTGTTTCTAGTTTTTCAATTTTTATTATTATTGTTATTCTGGGCCTCAAGAAAATGTGCGCAGATAAATCTCTTTCCCCACACAACATTACAGTTTTTACTGTTTTTTGACAAATAAATAAATAAATCTTCCACGTTAGTAATATTTAGATTAGGGGCAATTTGTTCACATTATTATCTTTACGAGTACATGTGGTTTAAATGTCAAGAAAAGTTGCTCGAGAACTCAACTGTTTTGTGTGAAAACTAGCTCAAACTCTTCATTTTCAGAAATGCTCAAATGCCATTTTCTCATAAATGACTCCAAATTTTTTCTTCAAACTTTTGGAACGGATAGTGCTAATTGCACTCTTTTTTTATGATGTATAGTTCAATTTGGGATAAAACTACGAAAACATACTTTTTTTGAAAGATCTCTCATAATATGCACGTTTCCAGCAATTTGTAAACACTATTGTATTTGTGAGTGCAAGTGCTTCAAATGAAGTTTTTCAAAAACGCACAAGTTTTCTGTGAAAAAGCTTCAAATTTCGCATTTTTAGTTTTTTCGCTTTTTTTTTTTTTTTTTTTTTTTTTTTTTTTTTAAGGCTCCAAATTTTTCAAAGAAAATTGCCATTTAGGATGGAGTTTTACTGTTCTTTAATATTTTAAAATTAATATTTCCGTTCTACCATTAGGAAACGGAAAAATCAAGAAAATGTCAAAAAAAATATACTTTGGGTGGCGATAGATGGCAGCTGGCATGAGTATATGGCAATTCCGAATAGCTAGCCCAGACCCAAGGAAATAGAAAACTAATATGGGAAAGTCTGTGCCATTCTGTAGCACAGCTAGTTTTTTTTTTCTTAGAAAAACTGCAACTTTCACCATTAGAAATTAGTCTCTACTAACTAGTCAACAAACTTCTGTGTATGGCTTTGAAGTACAGGTGAAGCCAAAACTACTGTAGGTCCAAGGTACAGCACCTTCCCCAGTATCATTTACATTATAAAAGATTCTTGTGGGAATCTTTTATAATGTAAAGACACATCTTACTCTCAATTCAAATGTACTTAACTATAACTCTAAACAAAATGAGGCCCAACACTTGGAAATTATTCCTTATCGAAAGAGTCCCTTGATAAAAAGGCCATTATGTTAGTCTATAAGCAATAAATTATTATTATTATTATTATTCACAAGTTGAAATAGGCACACACAGCTTGAAATACTAAGTCAGGCCAACTGCATTTCTGGGCCCCCTATTCCATTCGTTTTTTGTATTTACAAATGACATATTTTACATAATAAAATGTGCAACAAGAGAATTAAATAAAACTTCAATTATTACTAATATATAAAATTATGAAATGACTATTTATTAATACTTGTAATAGTTTTGAATTGAACTATTGGCACAGGCTGCAAGACATGCAGAGCCTCTTCCCCAAATGTATAAAAAATTCCTTACCTAATTAACCGTTTGAAAAGTTAATTTAAATAATTGTAATTAATTACTCCAAATAGTTATAATTTTTAAAATGTCTTTACTTATGAACAAAATAATGGTGGTTTATGACCTAAGCTGCTTATGAAGCATCCTACATTAAATTAAATAAAAATTTTAAAAAATTGTAATTGTTGGGTTAAAATGAGAATTGTCACGGACTGAAAATATTTATGGAAATAAAACGTTTACTTACTTGACTGCGGCCCCCTCAACCACCTAGGTGCATGTCAATGGAAGCTGATAAGAAAGTTCTAACAATTTACACAAATAAGACTACACATGAAGACTTTCTTGCTCAACCACATGTTCTACTTACAACATGAAGGAAAACATCAATACTTACTTATTACACTAAAAAATGAATTTAAAATTCTCTTCCTAATATACTCTTTGTTTTGTGTTGAAACTGTGGCCAAAGTAGAAAAACTGGCTCATTTTGTGCATAAGTTACAATTCCAAAATTATTACCCTGTTTATAATTATGTTATAAAAGTCTATATTTGTTTTAAATTTAATAAGTATGTGCCACAACATTTGTGTGCAAATTAGTATTAATTAATTCATTTATTGTAGAATAAATTTTTTTAAAAACTGAATGTCATATATGACATACTGCATTTTTGCGACATTTTGTGATCTGTCAATAACTTGCAATATATCAAAATTTTACCTGTGGCACCATTTCAATGACAATAGGAGGCTTTGCTGAAGATGGCATTGTCGAAATGGATAAAGTGCTTAACCATTGCTTTAATTCAACAAGTGGTGAGACCTGATCCATTACAATGTCATGAAGTCTACCCTGCAACTAAAAGGAATCTTATTTAAAGTAGCTGCTGAAAAAGTAAGGATGTACAATATTTAAGGATGATTTGCCTTTTTTCAGTACCTTTGTGAGTTGTGTTTTGCGGTAGTCATTAAATTCGTAGTATGTTAGACACTTAGGATCTAAAAGCAAATGTCGAAGACACAACCAGATTTGAGCCTCTGTTCTTGATAGCTTCATCTTAGCTTCTCCTTCTAATAATTTCCACTTCCCATCTGGAAATGGAAATAGGATGGGAGGTCTCCATTTCTCAAATTATATCAAAAGTGAACTTATCATTAAAATATGATCTTTTTAAGATTATAGTGAGTAGAAATAGGGCAAAAAGGCAATTTTCATTTTAGATATAACAATGTAGTCAGAATATTATTATGGTGTAAGATGTTAAGACTTTTCAGTGTTACATATATGTATAGTTGAAAGCATAGGCTTCTATGGCCACAATCAATAAATACATTGTTGTCTGGGAGATGGCATTTGTGGGTAGGATGCAGCATCTCCCGGACACCAAGTATCAAGTGAAAGGATGTCTGGAAGAAAATGTTTCAATGACTTTGAAATCATACATTTGATCCATTGTATATTAATTAAATGCAGATAAATATAAAGCTTTAAATATTATTTTATATAAAATAGTCATTATTTGTGTGAATTACATATTCATGAACTCCTACCCAAATATTTAAGTGTATGCCCTTTTGCATCTTGCCGAATCCATGGCATTGAATCCAATAAATTCTTAAACATCATAGGAACATCATGAGTATTATATATCCGTGTTGTTGCTGGCAACGGAAGCCTGCAATGCAAAAAGTTCATGAAATTTAGCAATGTTATTACGTTATGCTTTAATCTAAAAATTTACCTGTCTAAAGCCTGGGCAATGTAACTTAAAATAGTTATGCTCCTGATGGCAATATCAAAAGCCAATTCCTTCTGTTGGTATTGCAATTCTTCTATAGTAGTTCTTGATGTTACTGTTGTAGTATCCAAGGAGTAATCAGTTAAGGAAGCCAAAGAGATAATGGAAACAGCACAGTAATCAATTAAGTCTATACTCGAATCATCTAAAGCTTCACAAGAATCTTGATGGAATAATACTGTTTCCAACTGAGCCACTGCTGTTACTTCATGATATAACTATAACATACCAAACAGTTAAGGGAAGGTTGTTTTTTATTATAGTGGGGTGTAATTAACTCGTGAATTTTCATACTTACCACCATATAGGGCATGAATGTATTTTTAGGAAGAGGATTTACTTCCAGAAGAGCAGGGAAAACTTTTTCTCTCCATACAGAAACACAAACTGCTTCTTGAACCAGTACAGGGATCTGCAGATCCATTGAAGATCTTATCAATACCGTTTTGATCATTATGTATTATTCAAACCCTATATTTTTACGTCCATAATACCTTAGCCAAAGACACAAAAGCTTCCTTAACACTCTCTTCCCGTAAGGACCCAGTCTCAAAAATTGTTTGCTGGTGTAGTTTCTGCAATCGGTCATGCTTTTCAAACCATCTGCAATGAATGTTTGATTTTAACACTACAGACTCCATGTTAATTAGTATATTATTATTTCTGGTTTCTAATGATTAATCAATCTTCTTTTCCCTCTCAGAAGAATTGCTGGGATATTGTAAAGTATAATACCTCATAGTACCCAATTCCTCTATTGAGGTTGGTTCTAGTGTTTTCACATATAGTTCCACTTCCCCCGGAGGAAGAATGTATTCTAAATTCTGTGACATGTTTCACACACTGGTTTCTGGACTATCTCCAATTCTCACGTGGATCTGAGAGCCATTTGTAAACAACTTGTTTCTATGACAACACAAGTAGGTAACCAAATGAGTGTATCAAAATTTTATATACCAAATTGACATTTTTGTTTTACTTTTAATATACATAATAAGAAATACTTTTACCTCATGAAGTTGTACTTAATGACTTTCTATATTTGTGTTTTAAGTTATTCAAAATAATTCTGAATTCAATTATTTACCTACAGTATATGTAATGTGCAGTAATTAACAGAGATGGTAAAGACAAAGTACAGCATCTATTAATTAAGCTAATGAAAGAGAAATCTCTCTGAAAATTATTATTGAAAGTTAACAGTTGAAAGGAAATAAAGAAAAAAGTATTTATTTCATGATAAATTACAATATTATAGTGATTGATGAGAAAAACTTATTACAAATTTTAATTGATATTCTACATTTCAAATTTTAAAGTAGCCTGTAAAAATACTGTGTGTTTTTGATAAACCTATTGTCTTATTTAATTCGCCCGCCATGAAATATTTCTTGCAGGGAAAGTTGGCTAACCTGAAGGTGACCTTCGAGCGAGACAGGAGAACAACTACATCCAACGCAGCAGCAGCAAACGTGGTGGTGTTGACGTAGTGTCCTGATAGGGAGGCGCTAACGTCGCGTGCGAAGTGGTGGAGTGGCATTTTATTTAGTGTATTTTACGATGTCGTCTTCGGAAGAAGAGTTAAAGGCAGGGCATCCTCCTGCAGGTACTAGTAGATCCAGTTTTGTTTAAATGTCCTTATTTTCAGTTCCATTTTTATGACAGCTGGATGTATAAATCCGTGCCATGTTTCTCAGTGAAAGCTGGAGGTATGCGGATAACACAACACAAAGGCCCGAGGGACGAGAAGGAAGCGAAAACGCCCAAAGAAGTACCAGAAAATGACACTTCAACATTGAAGGTTTCGACGAGGTTAGTTCTTCAACGGGTAACTTGAAATAACGGTAACAGTTTCTATTCTTTTTATTATTTATTTTTTATATTTTCCAGTCCACCAAAGTCTCTTACTATATCTGGAGCTCCTGTCAGAGGTCATGCAGATTTTCCAACTGAAGCTGTTCAGAGTTTCCATGAGAAACCTGTTCCTACACATGATGCTCGTCCGGCACATGTCTCCAAGCCAAATATTATCCATCAGCCAAGAAAGTAGGAAAGAACAAGTGCAAATGAATTGATAAGAATCACATTGACTTCACTGTGGGTACTTCATTTAAGCATTTATTTGAAAAAAAAATTCCTCCAAGAAAACACATTTTTATTAAGATAACTACAATTCCACTATGATTTTGACATTAACACTATGTTGCAGTCATGTTTAAAGCTTTCTTTTGTACATTGTTTTATCTGAACTAAAGTTGTTTTTGTATGATGGCCAACTAGTATATTATTGTGTACTGTAAATGTGTACAGTACGTAGGTATTGGGATAATTACACAAAATAAAATTGAGCAAGTACATTAACATTCCTGCATCTTGGTTCACAAAACATACTGGTTAAATTCAGGGAATAAGTTGCACTGGATATTCAATCACAATAGGTGATTTATATTTGCATAATTTTTTTCTACTTTTCTGAAAGTCAAAGACTACATGTATAATGATACTCAACAGTGCAATGATGGTATTAACACAGATATGGCTTGCTATGATAGGCAGATCATATATATATATTTTTATATATTGAGTACTCAGAAATTTTCCAAGAGTATACATTGGAAGACTGACATTTCTGTTATCCAAGTTCATTTCTGGTTATTAGCATTGATTTGTTTGGTTTTCTGTCATTTGAAAGTGGATGGGTCTGCTTAATTGGTGGTGGTAACAGCTGATGGATAGTAATATTTGGTGCTTAAACATATTTTTTTGTTAAAGTGAACTCTCACTTTAAATTTTTACATATGTGTATATACCTACATATATTCCAACTAGAATAAAGTATTGTTTACTATTGTGTTGAATTGCAAAAATAATAAAACATAAGTTTTTTCTTTTCAAATTCCAGAAATTAATTCTTTCTTATTAAACATTGAACTCCCAACTTCCTTATTTTATCATAAGTATGCTTGAATGTTGTTTTAGTGACTCTAGAAGTTGTGATATTGAAAGTTACAACAATAAACAACAATCAGGACAAACTGAATACAAATGTAACAGTATTTTCTGTATTAGATACTATTATATAGCCTACTATTGTGTATTAGATACTATATCCTGCCATTACTAGCATGTCAGATTTTATCTAACAACTATTTGTTTTATTATGAATCAAATATTTACATTAATAATCCCAGACATTTGTTATTGATTTCTATAACTAGTATAGATGAAATAATGCATAAAGATGACATGGAGGCTCAATAATTTTTGCTAATAAGCATTCGAATCAAAATCGGTCATGAAGTGTTATATAAAGCAAATTTATTTAAATCATAGACTTGAATAAACAATACATTTTTACCTCATTGAAACATACAGGGACATTTATGAACTAAAATAAGCTTCCTCAGAACTACTCATTGCAAGCAAAAAGTCTCTCTTGTGGGTTCTTTTCAAAGTGGTTGGAGCAAATATTACAACAATGCTGTGTGAACCTAGTTCGTCTATTTTGACAAAAGGCGCACCTTCTTTTTATCTCTTCGTTGCTCCCGGTAATAACATTACTCTAAAAAGAAAACAAAACTAAGCAAAAATTACAGCGAAGGGATGGCGGACGATATTCTTAATAAACACGAAGTCTACCTTGTAAACTTCGTGTTAGTAAATCTAGGAATTTCACTATTAATTTAAGGTATAAAAAACACGATCAAGATGAGACACTAAGCTTTTCTCATCTTCACGCAATCATTCAAGACACAAAAACCAGTGTATAACTGACAGAAGAGTGGATGTGATAATCGTATCGAAATATAAAGCGGTTGCTCGCGCGTGAGAAAATATCTAACACGCCGCGCCGCGCTAATCAGCACATCATATTGCTTTCCTTCGCAGAACTGATAAGAACGATGAACGGATGCAGATTGCAGAGTTGATTCTTGCGGGAAGGCATTGCTCAAGTGTTATCTCCGTGCAAAGAAAGATGTCAATGTTATTGAAACAAATCCAGAATTGTTAATTTTTTTCTAACAGCGCGAGTATCGGCAGGTTAATGGAAAGAGCAGCCAAAAAAGGAAATAGAGACTGGTTTTCTTTCTTTCAAACGTGTTTTTGATTAGTGATTTGTGACAAAGATGTATACAGTATAGAACGAACAAAAGAAAATGTTTGGGGAAAAATTCAATAGTTATTTCTATAGCCCGCGAATTACGAACCGAATGTTAAGGCAGGCATGAGGCTGAAAATGAAGTAATAGTTGAAATGCATCGAGAACTTTGCATGAGTAAAATCTCTTGTTCTTGTACTCGCGTCATTTGAAAAATAGTATTTCTTGAAAATTCTGTCAACAGTAATATGTTCCATGCACACATCATTTTATTCCTAATGGATTTCAAATGCTCTATTAAAAAATACTTTACGAAATGCACGCACATGTTGATTTCGGGAGGATCAAGTTTTCATTGGTTAAAATTCTTAGCCTACTTCACTTTCTCGTCTTACATAAGTGTTTCCGAAAATAAAACCACCACTTCGGCATCGACCACTGTTTACACAGCCGATTATGAAGAACAGAATTATGTATCTTGACAATTTACTTGCATAACAGGCGATGCGTATTACCAATGTGATAATGTAAAACGCGAATTCATTCTTCATCTCTTATTCAATAGTATTCTTCTTGATTTGTCAAATATGTTGCTTATCGAATGGTCTCGTTAAAATATGATAACTGGAGGGACGTGCTTACTTTCAGTGCATGTGGAATGCACGAGTTCGATTGGTCACTCAAAGTAGACATTGGTAACTGTACAGAGATACCCGGACAGCAGGGATGGGAGAGCGGGCGGACACGGGCGAGGCCGTCTGTGGGTGGCAGCGACTGACGTGACGTGCGGTGCCTGACTATGACCAGCAGAAACGGAGGGAGAACATCGAAACAGCTGACCGGTAAGGTGTCACGCTTCCCGACCATTTCCTTCGCGCTGACGGAGTTTCGTTAACAAATAATTGAGTTCTGATGAATTATACAATATAACATTATATCAGTAAGCTTCCTCCTAAAATCTTAAATCAACTAGAGCACTAATATATCGATGACACTTGTTCCTTAGGAAAAATTCAAAAAATTATGTGCGCGTAAAGTAATAATTAAACGATATAAAATTAACAAAAAAAGTTCTTTCAATGTTACTGATTAAAATAGATTAAGCTTGCTAAGCTCTACGAATGGCGCGGATTTTGAAATGACACTTCAGTGTGGAAAGCGTAACCGATTTTGTGATTTAATTTATATATTTCATCCTACAATTTTACATATTATTAAAGGGAATTAAGTAGTTAATTAGGTAGTTAAATAGTTACTTGTTATTTCAACTATTATACTTTCTACAATTACAAGAAGAAGATGGGCGAAAGAAGACTTGCTAGGTGGTATTTCGGAGGTCTCGCTTCTGCCGGTGCTGCCTGCTGCACGCACCCGTTAGATTTGTTGAAGGTATTTTTAATGATGCTGGAAATATTTTTTTATCAAGGAATAATTTCGGATTTACTCATTTGAGTAATTGTTTGCTTATGCATTTAAGGTTCATTTACAAACTCAGCAAGAAGGGAGATTGTCGATTTTAAAACTTACTGGGAATATTGTGAAGCAGCAAGGTATTTTAGCCCTTTACAATGGACTTTCTGCATCATTAGTCCGGCAACTAACATATTCTACCACAAGATTTGGAATTTATGAGGTGAGAGCTTTGTTTAGTCTTTCTTATGAAGTGCCATTTGGGGATGTTAATTTACTTTGTGGAATTAAATGCCGCTATTAAAAATGTACTCTAGATAGCTAAGCAATCAGTTGCACCATCTGGAGATTCCATTCCTTTCTATCAACGTGTTGGGTTAGCTGCTGTAGCTGGAGCTGCAGGTGGATTTGTTGGAACCCCTGGTGATTTAGTTAATGTACGGATGCAAAATGATATCAAACTTCCACCTGAGTTAAGAAGAAAGTATGTATTTGATTCACAAATATGTATAAGAAACAATTGTATCAATGGTTAATCTTTAATCATGCAAATGCAAACATATTGTTACTTTTTTTTTTTTCAGTTATAAACATGCTCTTGATGGTTTAATACGTGTATATCAAGAAGAAGGTTTACGCCGATTATTCTCAGGTGCCTCTACGGCTACAGGAAGAGCTGTGCTTATGACTATTGGTCAATTATCCTTTTATGACCAAGTTAAACAATTTTTATTAAGTATTGGAATGCTAGACAACTTAACAACTCATTTTCTTTCCAGCTTAACTGCAGTAAGTTGATTTGAAAATCTTTGATATACTTAATTATTTTATTGTGTATTATGTTATTACATATGTAGTATAGAGAAAGTTATGTAATGCTGTAGTGAAAACGTCAAATGTTTGGCAAAAAATTCTTATTGTAGATCCCCTATACTGAAAAAGAAGGTAGTTCTTGTTTCAATATGTAGTATATTACTTCCTCTAACAAATTGTGCTGGCAGAATCCATGTTTTGTGAGTCCTTGATACTGAAAAATTGGTTTACACTAAAACTTGTCTGCCTGTCGCTAGTGGCTAAACAGTTTGCAGAATTTTCACCAAAATTGATATTTCCCTGTCGATCTGGCTATTGTCGTGGCCCCTTGAATTTGAATGTTTTAACTGTTTCTGATGTTTTAAGTTTTGAGGGCACTTTACAGGTATTGTGAAGGACATTTTTGATTTTTTTTCTCAAAAATGGCTCCAAATTTTTCTATTAAACTTTGCCTTTGAATAGTGTAAAGGATGTTTAAAAAATGGCACAAATCTCTTGTTTCATTGAATTATCTGAATTTTTTTAAATTGAGAAGTCAAAAATTTTTTTTTTGCATCTTCCTACAACTTGAAATATTGACTTAGTATTAAAGATAGAGATTTTTCCTCTGAATAAAGTCTGTTCTTCTAAATGAGTTTTCATGTAATTTTGACTAAAATATGGGCAATATTAAAAAAAATTAAAAACAAGAATTTCTCAAAAACTACTTCAAACATTTTCTTTTAATTTTTTGTATGGATAGTACTGAATGACATGACATGTATTCCATTTTGATGAATTGTTGAGAGTTTTTTTAAAAATACACTAATGTAATTTTTTTTAGATACAACTCAAGTCATTAATACTTACATTATATGGCATTTTCTATATGTTATTGCATTTGTAAACACAAGTGCTTAAAATAATATCTCAAGTTTCTCTAAAACTCAAAACTTCACTGTGAAAATAAGCTGAAACTAGTGCAATAAAGTATTATTATTTTCAGAAAGACTCAAATGACATTTTCTCAGAAATTTTTAATTTCTCAACGAAAATTTATAAACAGGAATGTTGACTCTTCTGTAAGATTCTTAAAGAGCATTTCAGTTCTTTTATTGTGGGGATAAAAAAATTGAGAAAATATGAAAAATATTGTTTTAGTGCCAATAGCCAGGTAGCTACTGGGTCAAGGGTGGGGCAGTACCGAAAATATAATCTAGATTAAAGAGATCTTCTTCTTCTGCACTTCAAGGGTTAGGCTAGAACCTGTTCTGGTGTCCACTTCCTTCTGGACCTTCCTACATCTCTTCTTCCTCTGCATCTATAGTACACTGCGAATAATCGTAGTCTGCTGTTGGGCATTCTTCTTAGATGTTCATACCATCTTATCCAATTTTTTCTAGTTTCTTCAGCAGTGGTTCCACCCTCAGTTTTGTATTTTTCTTTCTATGTAAGATGTTGTAACCTAGTTCCTGTGTTGAAGAATTTTTTCTTTTTTTTTTTTCCCCTTTTATTTTTTAGATGTTTGTATTGTGCCACAGATATTTCTAAATTTATAGTCTTTTATCTAAATGTATACATGTTTCAAACAAGATGTGGCAACCTAGATATTTAAAATATTTTACCTGTTCATTAATTTTTCCATCTATCATAATCTTTGTTCTTACTGAGTTTTCCTTTATATGCCATAGCTTTAGTGATTTCTTTGGTATTTTACAACCATATTCTATTACCGTTTAATTTAATCTATATATTGCCATTGCATTTTGTCTTCAGGGTCCTGTATTATCACTTTGTCATCTGCTTATAAAATGGTGTTTAAAAATGTTCTAAAAATAGATCCCTGGATCTACATTTAATTTTTATGTTCTAAATGGATATATAGATAGAATGGCAGACTTTGTTCCATTTAGAACATAAAAATTAAAAAAAAAATTTATGCAGAACATAAATAAATATATATATATATATATATGTGTGTGTGTGTGTGTATATATATATATATATATATAATATTCAATCCATGCTCTGAAATAAATAACACTCATGATTGTACCAATCAATATTTTATTCCTTTAAGAATGTTAATAGCACTTTTCATGACAGGGGGCAGTTGCAACAACTCTAACTCAACCTTTGGATGTTTTAAAAACAAGAGCAATGAATGCCAAACCAGGAGAGTTTCGGGTGAGTAAAATTTGTATTTAAAAACAGAAACTATAGTTTTGTTTTATTATTACTTTTAGTGTATGAAAAAAATTGTGTATAATTATTGCTGTTGCAGGGCTTGTGGCATTTAACCACTTACACTGCCAAACTGGGACCTTTGGGATTCTTCAAAGTATTATCATTGTTATTTTTTAATTAACTGGAAATACTTAACAGATAAGTTCTTAAAGTTTTAAATTTGGTATATTTGTTTTAGGGATATGTACCTGCTTTTGTAAGGCTTGGACCTCACACCATCCTGACGTTTGTGTTCCTCGAACAGTTAAGGAAAAACTTTGGAATTGTTTCCTCTTAATAGAAGTTCTAATGTACTGCTTGAATTGGTCTACATAGTTCAGGGGGAAAGTGTGTTGTAGTGGTATATATAGTGGTAATGTGGAGCACTAGTAGTAATTCTTATGCTTAAGAATGTGTTTCTATTCAATATGCATAGATGCATGGGTATGGTGAGTTGAAGTATATATAGAAGCGATCCATGTACTGTACTGCATATCAATGTTTTTTTTTTCTTCATAGAAGGAGGATAATATAATTTCCAGATGTTTCATCTGAAACTGAAAAAAAAATGCAAGTGTGAGTACTAATGTGGTAGATGAATGATAATTGTGTGCAGCATGTGAGGTCTTGCTCTTGATTCAAATTGTGCACTCCTAACTCACAGTGTGTTGCAAATTTCATAACTTAATTTCCTAGTATTACTTTTGTATAATATTTAATTTTAATATTGCATGATCAGTTGAATTTTAGACTGTTCGATTTCAAACTTTTACCAACTTTGCAATCATTAGACAGCAACAATAAGTAATTTTTAATGAGACGATATGTACCTTGTTCAAGGGACCACAATATGAACAAAAGATGCTTTATTCTTTGCTGGGCAAACAATGAATTTTTTGCGGCCCATTATTCAAGCTATAGGAGGTATGGATCTCAAAACTACTTGAGCTAATATCCTCTGAAATTTTGTATTACTTATTGCTGATGACTCTTATGCAGATGTTTCTACCTGTTGATCTTTATGCACCAGTAACAGATTTTGCAGGTTGATTTTGTACTTTTAGAACAGGTGAGAGAAAAATCCATGTTAAATTATTGCCTAGTCTGAAAGCTATGAATGGGTTGTGAGTCTCTTAGTCATGAATGGTTGCAAGGTAAATTACACAATTTTTTGAAAAACATTAGTTATTTTAATGCAGAATGAATACTCTTAAGATCAAGGTTGTGGTTTATGTGTTCTCTGAGGCTCACTTGTAGATTCGATTTCTACCTTTTGATGCAATGTATGCATCTTGAGCTGCAGTACTAATTATATATATTTTAAAATATGCAATTTACATGTAACAAACAACTCCTCTATACAAATCTCGAGACCAATTCTCCTTGTTAAGTATTGTGACAATCTTCCATTTGTCAGGTAACACAAAATGTTCTGCATTTTCACATTGCATGTTAAATGCCAAAGATCTGCGTATCATCTGTTTTGATATATCACTCACTTGATATGTTATGAATTGTTGCATTTATTTTATGTAGTCTTATAGAACTTTTAAAAATTGTTGTATTTTGAAATGTATTTTACATAAGTTTGTTGAAATATGAAAGACTATGTGTGCTGTTGTACATCAGTAACAATATATGTATATATATTTAAAGAATAAATGGTTTTGATTTTCCCAAAAAGTGTAGCAATATATAATGTCAATTTTCAAAACAAGTTATATTTACAGGAACACCTTAAAACGACACATTTTACAACTTCACATTACAAGTACTTTGCTTTGAAATAAATACAATTTTTTTTTCAATGAAGAAACATCAGCAGTTGAAATGACTAACAAAATCACCAGACAAGTACGAAAGATGAAGGCATGGTAAATTGTGAAAAGGTGAAAATTCATAGGGCAGTTGTGCAAGTCTGTAATAACAGATATTGAAACTGACATCTACGTTGCAGTCCATGCACTGAAACCCAGTTGACTATCCTTTCTAATATGGTTAATTCACATAAGGTAAATTAACCACAATGTAATTCATGACAGTATTACCATTACATATACATTAACCATACATGCAAGTGGTCCTTGTGTGAAACACTTCTTGTATGGCCAGTTACTTATGTGCAACACTTGCAAACAAGGCGCACCATTCATTGATCCACTGGGTTCAATTTAGTTGCTGTGAATCAAACATTTACAATTGTTTTGCGGTTGACTATAGTGTCCTACACGGGGTAAAATGTAGCAACACTTCAATATTTCAGAAGAAATGAAAGCTTACTATTGCCACAATTTGTCTGGTGAATTATTTTCAGATCTGCTTTTGAAAACTTTGAAGGTAGTAGAAGTACGCATACACATCCAAAATAAATTACAATCACATTATGAAGAGTGTGCAAATCCTTGTTGTTGCAATAAATTTTCTTTAAACAGGGCATGATATCTTTCCAGCAGAAGACCAGCTTCCTTTTTAACTTCAAAAATAGAGCTCATAAGTTGCTTATAGTTCTTATTTTCAATTGCACTGCTTATTCGTTCAAGATGACCGGAGTCTACATTGATGTTTTCATTTGCAAATGATAATATTTCATTTGCTTGATTAAACAGTGCTTCATCCACTTCTTTATGGGAAGAATACCATCTGAAATAATTGACAAGTCAGTGGGTTGTTAGAAAACGTAACTGAAGAAAACAATAATTTAGTGACCCAAAGAAATATTTTTTATACTTTAGCTTTTACACTATTTGCACATTGGTATTGGTAATAGTAATAATACTACAATTGAAAATTTAATGAATTTTATTCAATAAAAGGTATGCAAAATGCTTTACCTTTTCTTTTTCCTTTTCTTGGAAATAATTTCTTCATCTGGGACTAAATTGTGGCACTTTTCCCAAAACATTATAAGCTGTATTCCTTCTTCAAATCCATTACAATTTTGTAAGAAGTCTTGAAACTTTTGCCTGCCAACATGGGTGCTCAGCACATTGTCAACATTAACAATCCAGCGCCTAACTGTTTCTGGAGACACTCTCCCTGAATTACTAGCGCCCAGACATCCTTCCATCAGGTGTCACTATTCGTTTTCATGCTTGTTAATCATGTTGTGTTTCTGTACAAAGAAAACAAACCTAATTTGAATTGTTATCTATTAATTGAATACAAATAATTTGTCACTTCTGAAGTTAGCCAATTTCAAACATTTTTAATCTAGTTTTATATTTAATAAGCAATTCAGTGTATCTTCATTAGTATGCTATCCATGTTCATCCTTTGTGTATCATTATTAATCAAAGTAACTGCTTTTGCAACACATTATTTTAAGATTTTAAGAAATTTACTCATTTTTCGAATAATCCTCCAAAATGTATGTGCAAGAATGGCATGACAAGGGGTGTATGTAGTTTTCCCTTGAAGTGATCTCTTTTATCACAACTAATCCCGAGTTGCACTTCCGTACGCAAGTACTATTGTACGCGAGCATCGCATACGATTGTAGAGGTTTACTATTTTAGCACCAGTACGAATTTTGAGCCATACCTCACAAATGAGCTCCTGCATCAAGTACCCCACATGATTCTTACACTTTTCTGATAATCTTCATCGAACAATGTTTATTTTTTATTGTATCGCATTTTGTCACATATGTAGGTGCAAAATATTGCGAATGATTATTTGCCCTCTCCAGACGTAACAATTGTTCCAAAATGAACTTGAACAGCAAAAAGTGAACAGACAATTTTTTCAATAAAAGGATATTTATTATGTCAATGCCGTACAAGGTTTCGCTTACTAACTTCCTAATTTTAGATCAAGAATTTGTATTACGTAAGTTGCCACTGGATTTACGCAGTGTTTGGAACTACAAAAAGAATGGAAAGAATAATCTGAACTTTATTTGCATCGGGCCTACGTACACATATAAATGGAATGGCAAACTTTCCCTTTTCACGCTCATTGATAACCACGCGTCTTTAAGTCCGAGAAAAAACCACACCACATCCGTACATTGACGACAGCTAATACCACATCCCCCTCCCCGCCCTTCTCTAATCTCTTCTCTTGTGTTTCATGGAACAGGTGTAGAAAGTCATGGAATAACCCATACGTGTTTTGCTCTTAGAAGTTTTTTCATTTAGATTTTTGCCCTGCAAGGTTTGTGGTTGGAGTCTTGCGCTGTTGCGCTAATGTGTTCTGCATCGTTTGTTGCTTCGTAACTGCTTGTTCTTGTGGAATTGCTGAATCGGCTGTCTGTGTTCGTGTTGCTGCAGCTCTCTCCGCTAATTGTACGTCAGTGGACTTTTCTATAATGGCGATGCTTGTGAGGTGGTTGTCTGCTTGTATTTGCGTATTTTTGCTGGTTTCCTGTGGAAATGGAGTCCAGCTGTCACATGCAGGTAAAAACAATTTTTGTTTTGAATCTTTGACGTGCAAATGAGTTGCGAATGACATTTGATGAGAGATCTATAATTTGTGAACTTTACAACCGTATTGGGAGATACGTACGTCACTATAAACGTACTGCTTCAGAAAATAATTATGTTTATTTTTTTACGGAAAAAGAACATTTCAATGTTACGTGTAGTTTGATTTGGTAATCTGTGCCAGCTTTATCGAACAGGAAATGAAACACGAAGGAGGAGGTTGTGCAATTGCTGTGGTATCTACTTCCCCTGTTGTAACTCTGTCAAACGAATGAACCACATTTAGTTATGATAAGTGTATTAATGTGATAATTGAAAATTCTTGATTGTGATCCTTCTTGAAAAATATATTAAATGATATTTAACACAAAGAATCAAAATATATTGAGAAAGTGATCATTTTGGATTGTAGTCTTACCATGTTATATAGCGAAGTTTTTAAATCTGTTAAAACAAAATTAAATATAAGCATGAGTGAAAACTATAAACAATATTAATCATTGGAGGAGGTAAAAATAAGAGGTTTCTTTGTTACAAATTATTTCAAGAATATTTTAAAAGATTATTTGTTTGATAAATTTGTTAATTTTCATGATGCAAATGTGAAATGTTGAATAGGTAATAATTTTATAAGTTGTTAATTCTTATCTACCATATTTTCATAATTAAGCTGTATGCAAACTTATTTAATTTAAAATGAGTGAAATCAAATGGAATATTTAGAATGGAGTTAAACGGGACATTACCTGTACAATTTCAATGCATACTTCCAGTTTTTCTAAACTGGATATCGAAAAGGAGAAAAATTTTGTAAAACTATCATCTACACATCTTTCAGTCTTTTCTTTATTTTCCAAGCATTTTATTGTGAATTTTGCAGATTGGGCAGGGGCCATATGAAAATAGATCTACGGTGACTTTGATTAATAACTTGCAGAAGTAACTTGCTGATGGGGAAATTATGTGATTTAATATTGAGATTGTTTTCAAACTCGGTACTTTGGAATGCAATTATGCATCAGAGATCATAATTTTTAATTATTGCTCTGGTAACTTTGCTTCTGCAAGTCATTTGCTGTGTCATCAATTCTTTCCCAGTTTGTTTCATCACTTCTTCAGTCATTGTTACGTGCCATAAGACAGAGAGTTTGGTGCCTTTGAAAAGGAGCTACAAAAGTTGGAAAAAATGTGTGAGAGAATTGTTATGTATAATCATAATCGTAATCATAGCAACTGCAAGGAACAGAGCAAAAACTAGCACATTAGTATGCTTAGGCATAGCTGCTATTAAATCTACTATCGAAATTAATAAAATTGGGTTACTTTTCAACCAAAGTTATTTGGAGCACTATTTTACTAAAAGCACTCTGAAATGTATTTATCATGACGTTCACATGTCAAATTATTAATTCACCCTGCCAGGAATACACACTGCTTTAGTGATCTTGGTTAAATTGGTTGAATCTAGCAATCAGGAATGAAAAGAAAACTACTTACATGTTTCATTTAGGATGTCCCCGCCTATCAAATAGATTAATTTTTGCAAAAGGATTTTTGAGGTGAAAGAAAACCCTTGAAATTGACAGTTTCATTTTTGGAACAATGGGCTCTAATGAGTTAAGGATGTCTAGCCATAAAACTAAGGCTATGGCAAACCGGGGTTAATATATGGGAAGAATAAAAATTGTTAACAATCAACTTATTGTACAAGTATCTATCTTCACTTACTTTGTCTGCAAAATATTGAATGACATCAACGCTGAAATGCAAGAGACTATAAGAACATTTAATAAGTTGAATGGCTTTAGTAAGAGGTTGATGGTGGACAACCTCCTAAGTGATGGAATCGGTGAATTTTATTCTCATTTATTTTTGGTCTCAATAATTCAAAATTTGCTTGTTCTTTAGTGTGATAAGAAATTTCCAAAGAAAACAAAAAAATTGTGGTCTTAAAATTGAAAATAAAAACCCTCCTATGTGACCATTACAATTTATTGATAATAGAATATCTCATATGTGGTAAGAGCCACATGGGAGGTTTTTGGAAGATGCTTTCAGAAAAATATTACAATAAATAAATATTACTATTGCTAGAAAGTGTAGAAGCCTTAACTTTGCAAACTGTACATTATAATAATCAAAAAGTGTTTTTCCTTCTTCTTGTAAAATTTTTTTTTTTCACATATGAGAATGACTATCATCAACAACAATATGTTGAATAGTATGTAGAGATATTATGATACGGTATCTTTACCCACCCTCTACTCTAAAAGTGAAACTGGACACTGAGAAAAAATGACTTAAGAATGTTAGAGGCTTCTCAAATGAATTTCTTAAGATATCTAATGGGTGTGAGTTTGAAGGAAAGAGTTCCAAATAAGAACAAGATTAATTTCGATAGTGTGTAAAGACTTAAAAAAAATTCATTTAGGATGTCCCCGCCTATCAAAGAGATCTTACTGTTGTTGTAGAGTTCATACATGAAATCATTGGAAATTTGGAATCAAATAGAAAAACAGCAGGTTTATTCATTGATCTTTCAAAGGCATTTGATAGTGTATCTCATGAAAAACTGTTGACAAAACTTTATTACTATGGAATAAGGGGTGGAGTTAGTTACCTCATTAGATCATACCTCACAGGACGTAAGCAATGTACTGAGATCTTCTGGCAATCTGAAAATTTCTTATCCAATGTTAAATCAACTTTTGACACAATTACCACTGGTGTTCCACAAGGATCTGTGCTTGAACCTTTGCTATTTCTATTATGTGTAAATGATATTCCGAGCTCATCTAATTTCTCTGTAATTTCTTATGCAGATGATACAACATTAATTAGTAGTGGGCAAAATCTTTGTCATCTAGAAACTAATGACTGAATCATTAAAATCAATTAAAAGCTATTTGTCCATAAATGAATTGAAATTAAATGTTGATACAACTGTATTAATCAATTTCAAGTTTCATCACAGTTACCAACACCAAAACATAAAAGTAGCAGTAGACAATGAATCAGTGAAACAAACTGACTGTCATAAGTTCTTAGGAATATTTATAGATCAGAACCTAAAATATAACAAATAAGTTGATACACTTTGTAATAAAATAAACTCTAATATATTCCTCTTGAGATACTTTTCCAGATACCTGGAAACTGATGCACTTATTTCTGTATATTATGGGATAATCTTCTCTCAACTTCAATACAGTATTGAAATTTGGAGTGGTTACAACACAAACAAATATGGATAAATTAATGGCCCTACAAAAGAAATGTATTAGAAGCATTTTCAAACTGAATCCCAGACAGCCCTGTAAAGATTTCTTTATTAAATATGAATTACTCACTGTTGTAGCACTCTACTCTTACAAAGTAATATTACTATTAAGAAATAATCAGAATCAATATTTTATGAGCAATAAAGAGATACATAACCACCGTACTAGAGGACAGGGACAACCACAGGATATACACTAGCAAGTCTTCAACTAACAAAGATCCTTTCTGCATTGTTGTACAACTCTTTAATAATCTCCCAGTTAACATAGAAACTGCTGATGATAAATACTTCAAAACACTGCTTAAACATCACCTGACTAGTATGTGTCCATAAGAGATATCTGAATTGCTTTAACTTTCTGTAATTAAAAACCATGTACCGCTACAAGAGTAGCTACTCTTTGTACCAGCGATCATTCAAATCCTATAAGGCAATGTACTATTTAGTATTGTAGTAAATAATGTATAAAATATGTCAGATATTGCAATGAATGTAATTATTATTTACGTGTAATGTATAATGTATAAAATATGTCAAGATATTGCAATGAATGTAATTATTATTTACGTTTAATGTATTGAAGTTACTTAATTGTCACCTTTCCCGATGGGCGTAGTCAGAGCAGCTGGGCGTAAACCAGAAGGCCCGGGTTCGAATCCCTGTCGGGTCGACCAATTTTTTGAACAAATTTAATTATTGAAGTTACTGTAAGATGAGGGAATTACTCACTCTAATTGTAGGTTATCTGCCACTGTATCATAATATACTAGTTTATTGTTAATGTTATTTGTTATGTGATAATGAGGCTTTGTGTAGTTTAAAATGTAAATTACTTCAATGTTTATTATGAGCAATTGCATGCCTATTATTCATGTAATTTATCAAGTAAACAATTTGCCTTATTACTGTAAGTTATGTAATTGAATTTAAGTCCTGTTATAACTTAATGTAATTGTCTATATGAATCAATTAGGTTTATTTTTATCATATAATTTAGAAAGATAATGTAAACTTACTTTACGTATTACTGGAAGTTAATGAAATTAACTTACTGTAATTTTAATTAATTTAAAGACGGACTTTGCTTGATGCTTTATGTGAGTCTATAAGCAATAAAATATTATTATTATTATTATTATTATTATTATACATTTATAATTTTCCTTTTTTTAATACAAAAAATCTCAGGGATTCTGCCCAAGACACAATTTGTCTGTAAAATGTTTACGGAGATACAAAGAAAACAAAGTCTACTGAACAAACACTTCAGAGTTATTCTCAATTGTTAATATTGCATCTAATATCACAATCGTCTAGTGATGAATTAAGTTATCTGGTTAGTTCTCCCTCAATCAAGGCTCAAGAATTTTCTGACGATGTTCACCAAGTAAAGCAGCTTTCTGCATAGTTCTCAGATGTTTTTCTTGTAATTGTACAACTTCTCCAGCTTTCTGCCAGTTCTTCGTGACTACACCATTGACGGACACTACCCTAGGAACTATCTCCACTCTTCGCAGTCTATACATATCCTTTATTTTGACAGCCAATGGTTGATATTTTCGTTTTTTCTCTGCTAATGTTGATGTTAATTTTTCATCTGAAGTAACTGCTACATCGACAATCATCGCTGTTTTTGCTGTTTTATCAAACAGAACAATGTCAGGTCTGTTTGTTTCAACCATTCTGTCAGTTATTATTGTTGTGTCCCACAAAATTCGTGCCTGATAGTTACTGATGACTTGCTCAGGCTTACATTTAAAATATGGCTGTTCCTGTTCAACTAGATTGTATTTCTTTGCAAGCGCTTGGTGAGCTAATTTCACTACATTATTATGCCGTTGCAAGTATTCAGTCTGAGCCAAGGATGGGCAACCTCTGCATATATGCTGGATAGACTCATTGGTACTTTTGCACAATCAGCATTTGCTATCAATCTGTTGGACGAAGATATATTTTTGATAAGCTCTGATCTTTATCACCTGATCCTGAATGAAGAAGACGAAACCCTCAGTTTCATCAGAGTCCTGCTGTTGGCAGCCATGGACCACCTCAGATCAATTTCATGAGATGTTAACATTGCTCTAAACCGGGCATGCAGTTCCCTCATCTTCCAGATATCGATTCGATCATCCCTTGTCAAGTGAAGGAACTCTCTGTTCTATTGGGCTAAACTTAATGGACTGCTATTTTTATCTTGAGTACAAATTGCATTATGGATTGGAGTGTCCATTGAAAGAAAATAATGATGGAGTTTTTCTTCCTGTTACACAGTCCTGCAATCCCCTGCCTGCTTCGTTTCAAGATAGATATAATCTCTGTGTCGAACTATGAGGATCGTGAAGTTGATGCTTGCCGTGAGTGTTATTCTCAGTTTTCTGTCAAATGCTTGAAGAGAGGTGTCTGTCCATTTTATCACTTTTTATTTCTTGAGTTGATGTTCGTCTCACAGATCTTATTAACTCTGGCTACTACTTTCTTTTGTATTGTATTTCTGGCATTTGAGTCAGATATTTCCAATAGTTGCAACATTCCTAGATATTTGTAAGAGTCTTAGTTTCCAAGGTTTTGAACAATGGTGTCCTTGGAGAGTTTAAATTCTCTTTCCCCTCTTCCCTTATTATTATCGTCATCATCATTGTCGTCGTCGTCGCCATCAATATTTTTTTGTTATTATATTATATTTTTGTGTGAAAAAGAATTCAAGTTGTTTAAATTTAAAATATTTTATCATTGTTAATAAGTTTTTAAAACGTTTTTTAAAATTTTCTGTATTTTTCTAATACTGTCTCAGTGGCAATGTATTCTACTTGTTAAAATATTTCTATCTACATCTTTATTTTTTCAAGTTTGAACCCTAAAACATTTAAATTAATATTCGGAAAGTTTTGTTGGGAGAAAAAGTAATTGGTGCATAAAAGATTGTTTGTTTAATGTAAGATCAGTGGGGCAGGGATATTGAAAATAGGTTATATTTTAGAAAGATTTGAAGAAGTTCTATTGTGTAGTGCTGTATAAATGAAATATTATTGAGAACTGGCAAAGAATATATCTATACTTGGTTATAGAGTAGAAGAACTGAGCAAAGCAAATTTGCAGAAAATCCTTTTTGGTAGAATAATAAATCTTCAAGCTAACATGGGTAGAAGTTAAAATTTGTTTTGGGCACATCAGTCCTTGGAGATTCACCTCAGAATTGTAATAAAGCTAGGGAAGTCTGAAAGCTCCTCCCTAGAGTTATTTGATTGGGAAAAATATGATTTACAAATTCAGACTTCAACTTAGAAAATTAGACAATATAATTTCACTAATAAATATTAGACTGGTAAATTGTTCTTTCAACTTGCTATGTGTACACCTAATACTTGTATATAATTAACTTTGTATTTACAATTTCCATTAATTTATTCACTATCAGCTATCGTCAATTATTCCTATGAACTTTCTGGTTATTTTAGTTATATTTATTCTCCTTTTACTTAATAAATTTGGCTGAGTAAATTGAATTTAAATTTACATTTACATTTTCTTCTACTTGCTGACTTGTAATAATCTTATTTTAATGTCGGTATCCTTCTCATAATTGTGGTCTAATATGCCGATTTAGAATAGAGATATTTTGAAGGATTACTATTTATGATAAATGGAAGACTTCAGATAATATCCTAATTTTGTTTTCCCAAAATTGTGTAACTTTTCTTTTCTTTGATAGATTAGTTTAATTCTGAATTTTGAAACTTTACTACTGCGGAAATTCTTCACCAGTCTTCTCAGCAACTAGATTTTTGACCTTGGAGATAAACCTCTAGAGTTGTAACAGTAAATAACATTTTTTATTGATTTATTTTTAAATTGCTTTCAGAACCATAAGAGATGGTCATAATTTAAATTGTGTCCTGACAAAATTCAATTTTGTAGATGTTGAATTTTGATAATGTTTCTCAGTTGCACTGCATGACTTGAAAATTCGTATTCTGGTTCTGTTTTGTCATCTTTAATGGTGAATGAATTTTTACAGTATGCATTTTAAAGAAGAGAATGATTATATTCGAGACATTTTTGTTACATGGGAATCAGTGGTATATCATTTTTTATCAAGTTTATTTATTAATACAAAAATATAATTCACAGGTTGAATGGTAATAATTTGTCATTGTTGTTGAAATTTACCAAAACCTGAACTCGTTGACAATGAAGTAAAAATTAAGATTATTTTCTTGGTAAGGGAAAAACAGACAAAAGGAAATGATTAATGATTTTATGGTGTGGTCATGGCATAGGCATTCTGATTTTGTTACTGCCAATCAGTTTTTGTAAGTTAGTAATTACAGAAATGTAGGTATTATCTAGTTAAAAGATTTGTGATTATTGGAAATCCAAAGATTTAAATGTGTTTTCAGAAACTATTTACTTGTATTTGACTTGTATTTTGAATTCTTGTTCCAGGTGAAAGGTATTATAGATACGATAGTGATTCAAGATCCATGTTAAGTTATTCTGATGTTGTTTTGAAAAATGAAGATAGAAGTAGTATTTTGCGTGCTAAACGATATCTTGCTGGAGAATTTGATGATTTGAGTTTGGGAAGGATGTCTTTAACATCTGATGCAGGAAATGTTCATGACTCTGGTGGTAAATCGTCAGATGGATCTAGTACCACTGCTACTGTAAATGATACTGCAAATGGGACATTGGAACCCGAAGCAACAAGGATTTCTTCAAAGCCAGTTAATGCCAGTGAACCTAAGACTGGGGGAAATTACATGTCGGCTCACAATGTCTCTTCTGGAACACCCATAACAAATGCCACAAATTCCAATCAGACAACAGTGCCGCTTACATCGCCTAATGCAACCAATGTGAATGCATCGACTGTCACTACTGAAACTGTTATAAATGATAACGCTACAGTTGCTGAAAAGAATACCACAGTTAATAAGAATGAATCAGCACCAACATCTACAACATCAGGGAAAATTAATTCTACTGTGTCTGGAGATGATATTACTATAGCCAATTTTGAAGATGATAATGTGACTTTGACTCGTCACAATATTACAAGTTATAAAAATGTGAGTAATTTTCATGCTTTTTACCTCTTTTATTAGTGAAGATGAATTTTATAAAATTTACATTGCTCTGATGTCAAGCTAAAATTTTGTTAATCATTTATTGAATATATTTTTATCACTTTCTTAAAGCATAGCAGAAAAAATGTTCCTTAAACAAGTAAAGAATTGTTTTAATTTAAACTTTAGTTGATCTTTTGAAGTTAACCATTTTATTAAGTACATACAAACTGCATACAAAGATTACTGACCTGGATAATAAAAGCTTTAGAGAAGAAACGTAATCTCACTGTTGTGATAAAGTATTTAGAAGTGTTATTTTGCTGAAAATCCTTTTCATGCTTATTGGTTTTTATTTTATAGTGGCATTCACATTTTTGAGGCAATAAAAGCATTGATGTACTGATTTAAAACCATTCATTGCTTGCAGGACAGCCATGTTTATTACAATAGCACATTTGTATCAAGCAATGAGAAACTTGGTAAATATTACTGGATTGATATGGACAGCCACCCCCATGCACAAACAAATGACATGCTCTCTCAATCTCATCGCCGAGCAGCAGTGAGTATAAGTAGTATTACTTAAGATTTGATGCAACTTCGGTGGGAAAAAGTGAATGGTTTCCAACCTTAATAATAAAGAGGTTAATTAAATTGGATAATCTTAAATATCAGTCTTAATAATATACAACAGGGATTAATGATGAATCAAATTATTTACACAATATTAATATTATTTATCAATTTTCAGACTGTGAAGTTGTCATTTGACTTTCCATTCTATGGACACACTGTGAGAAATGTAACAATAGCTACTGGTGGATTTCTTTACACTGGAGATTATGTCCATTCTTGGCTGGCTGCAACACAGTATATTGCTCCTTTAATGGCCAACTTTGACACAAGTTTATCAAACGAATCCTATGTTAAATATATGGATAATGGTAGGTATCTAGCCTGGCATAAGTACATACAAACATGTATGTACGTATATATTATATACATACAAACATACACCAGAATCTTTTCGCGCTGGGCTTGGTGGGTGCGCTGGGCTGGGCTGGGCTGGGCTGAGGCATGAGCCAGCAAACAAAACGTCTCTTCAGGCGATTCTGTACAGTATGCTTAAAAAACAGAACAGTGACACTGAAGATGGGAAGGGAAGTTATGACTGATTTATCGATTTATTAACAGCAACTTAACAATAATAAATAATATTTAATGAACGCAGACTCACAGAGAAATCACAAAGATATCTCGTGAAACGTCAACGCCAAGCTGTTCATTATTTATAACAATAATTATTTTTTATTGAACCTGAAAATTACTTTTATTTTTATTTTATGTTGCATCAACTACAAAGGTTATTAGCAAGCTGGAAATTAAACAAATAGGGAAATATTAATAAAATAAACCTGAATTTCTAGATTACTAATAATTTCTACTCCTTTCCTTTCTCCTTTTGTTGGGAACTGGCATTTCTGGAAATTTTTATTGAAACATTTCCTGACCTAGGAAGATATAGTGCCGAAGTAAATTAACACCAAAAATACTTGTTGATCCTTCGTTAACATTTTCGAAGTGATTTTTCTTTCGTAATGTGAGTTCCTACGATTATGAATGAAACGTGAATGAATGACTGCCCAAGCACAGAATAAGTGCTTGCTCTTTCTTTCAACTAAAATAGTTCTCCTTCCCCGAAATTTGCGATGGGGGTTGGGTCGTTAAAATTGAAAGGGAAGCCAGAGGTATTTCACACTTACCAAATTGCCAAAACAAGAGGTTGTGCTCTGAGATATGGGATGTGAGTTAGACTGACGACCCGGTATATATATATACACGCACGCACGCTCGCTCGCACGCTCGCGCACGCTCTCTCGCGCACGCTCTCGCGCACGCGCGCTCACACGCTCTCACACACCACACCACACACGCGCGCACACACCACACCACACACGCGCGCACACACCACACCACACACGCGCGCACACACCACACCACACACGCGCGCACACACCACACCACACACGCGCGCGCACACCACACACGCGCGCACACACCACACACGCGCGCACACACCACACCACACCACACACGCGCGCACACACCACACCACACACGCGCGCACACACCACACCACACACGCGCGCACACACCACACCACACACGCGCGCACACACCACACCACACACGCGCGCACACACCACACCACACACGCGCGCACACACCACACCACACACGCGCGCACACACCACACCACACCACACACGCGCGCACACACCACACCACACCACACACGCGCGCACACACCACACCACACCACACACGCGCGCACACACCACACCACACCACACACGCGCGCACACACCACACCACACCACACACGCGCGCACACACCACACCACACCACACACGCGCGCACACACCACACCACACCACACACGCGCGCCCACAGGTGAGTCACGTAACTTTAGCACCTCCTGTAACTTTTGAACAGTTGAAATTGCAATGCAGTTTTCACGGAAGTGAATGAGGGAATGGGGCTATTTGAAATGTGTATTGATTTCTATTCTATCACTTATATTTTACGAGATATTTGAGGTAGCTTTGTTTTTTCAAATGGGACTATACATATTTTTTCGGTCTATCATGACAAGCGAAAAAGACAAATCCAAAGATATAAATTTTGTCATATGTTAGATAAGCATTTTTTTGAGTAATTTTGATTTTTTTTGCGACTAGTGTTTAACGGATATTTTCATTGTAACTGTCAGCCCCACAAGGTTCCGCAGCGCTCCCCCAGCAAACGCGGGCTCGGGGAAGGGAAGGGATTTTAGTACTTGAGAATACGAAACATATTTCAAATATTCCCAACACTTGCATTTTTTCCTGAACTCTGCTCTCTATCCTGCCCCATTTTCAAATATTTTGTGTTCCTAGGAATTGAAAGTATGGATTTGTCATAAGTACTGTGTATTGAAATAAGATTGTTTCTATCCCTAAGTTATTATTATATGCTTATTAACATTGAAATTGTTTGCTCAAAATATGCAATATTTTTGTACAGTCTTAATTATTTATTCTTTTTGTGCTTTGTTTCAAGATCCCATTAATACGTATCATATAAAACCCCATTAAATGAAGTTGAAGTTATAAACAATGTTATTACAATACATATGTCAAATCCTTCTTTTCCATCCTTCAATCAAAGACAAAAATCTGAAAATGTGGAAGGATGGAAAGCACAGTTCAGGAAAAAACTGTAATGGTTTGGTGAATATTTGGAATATGTTTCGTATCTTCAAATCTCCCTTCCTTTGCCCAGGCGCGCGTTGCTGGTGGAGCGCTGCGTGACCTTGTGTGGTGGACTATTCAAAATGTCCGTTAAACCCCACTCGCAAAAATCAAAATTACTAAAAAAATGCTTATCTAACATATGACAATATGTGTATCATTGGATTCGTCTTTTTACGCTCGTCATGGTGGACTGAAAAATTATGTATAGTTTTATTTAAAACAACAAAGTTTCCTCAAAAATCTCATAAAATGCAAGTGATAAAATAGAAATTAATTTATTATTTTAATACAATTTATTATTTTTGATATATATATATATATATATATGCGCGCGCACGCACGCACGCACACACACACGCACACACAGATATACGCATGCATGCATACATGCATACATGCATATAGGGTGAGTCACGTAACTTTAGCACCTTCTGTAACTTTTGAACGGTTGAAGTTATTGCAATGCAGTTTTCATGGAATTGCATGAGGGAAAGGGGCTAATTGATACATGCATTAATTTCTATTTTATCACTTGCATTTTACGAGAGTTTTGAGGTAACTTTGTTTTTTTAAATAAAACTACACATATTTTTTCAGTCCACCATGACGAGCGTAAAAAGACGAATCCAATGATATACATATTGTCATATGTTAGATAAGCTTATATATACTCACGCGCATGCACTCACGCGCACGCACACACACAATTTTTACATACACACATACATACATACATGAATAAAACTGTATATGGCTTATGGGAGTGAATTATATTTTGAGCAAATTTCCCTGATCTCAAGAATTCCTCTTTCACTGCATTCAGTTGAATGATGGATAAAGGTACTAAGAAAGCATAGTTAGAATCATTTAAAATGAGTTTCACTCCTAAGTAATAGAAAATTGTAGATAAACTGAAGATTTGATTGTATGGTATTGCTGACAAAGTAACCAACATATCCATCTCTAATTCTGCCACAACTAGCAAAAGGAGAACTCAACAAAACATGTACATAGTGAAGCTGTATTTATGACCAAAAGCAAAACGGGGAATGTGAACCCAAAGGGTCATGGGAAATTGGATGTATAATTTGATGGAGATAGGATTATTGAACTAGAAGCGGAAGAACAATACTTGTTGTAGGCATATTTAGTCATTTAGAATTGATAAGCACGAAATGTACTTCACACATTTATAATATTATTAAGAATGATTGTTTTTTTACCATCTGAATACTCTGTAGTTGTATAGACATAGTTGCGTAGTAGAAAAGATTGTAAGTGGTGCTTAAACTCATGTTAACTTGTAGTTTCATGTTATTTGTTTGTGTGAGTGTCTCACGTATAGAAATTATAAATTTCAAAACGAGAAAATAATGTAATATACTGTGAATTTTTTTTCTACAAGCCTACATTAAGGAATGTTGTAAATGGTAAGTTCTTGGCCAGGACTAACTTTTCATGCTTTTTCTAATTTTAATCTTAAGATGGAAATCATTTGAAGATTATTTTAAGTGTGCTCACCAAATGTTTGAATTCTAGGAACCCAGTTCACCGTACAGTGGGATAAGGTAAAACTCCAGGACAAACAAGATTCTGGTGTGTTCACGTTTCAAGCCACTCTGCGAAAGACTGGTGATATAATTTTCGTGTATCAGAGTGTACCTGTTGTTATTAGAAACATAACTGATGAAAACCACCCTGTCAAAGTTGGCCTTTCAGATGCTTATATCATTGATAGACATGTTCTTTGTAAGTATAAATCTTATATTCCTCCTTTCGATGTATCTTTGAAAAAAATTACGAAAGTATTAATACATTTTTATTTTAGTTGTCAGGAGAAAAACTATTTATGAATATCACAGAATTACATTTGAACAGTTGCCCATATCAAACTGGACTGTCATAAATTTAATTGCTTTGCCGACATGTTTGGAAGGAACGGATTGTGAAAGTTGCCTGAGTCGTAAAGTTGGATTTGAGGTAAATACTTTTGTACATTCTAAAACAATGATGTGACTGGTGGATGATGAAACAATGATGTGATTGGTGGACCTACTTTTTGTTCAGAGTTTGATCTCTGAATCTGTTTCAAATGGGTAAATTATCAGCAAATTGTAAAATGGTTCATATAAAATTTGCCACATACTATTGACTGCAGTATTAATATACTATTACAATTTCCCAAGAAGTAAATGCCCAATATTTATATTTTCCTAATAATCCTTAAAAACTGAAATGATTTTAATTGTATAGTGTTTATTTCCATTTCATGAATTGTAATTGAATGTAAAAAAATTAGTTTTGAAGAAATTTTATTTTGCCTTGTACATTTACAGTGTTTTTGGTGCCCAAAAACAAATAAATGTTCTAACGGAATAGACCGCAACCGCCAAGAGTGGATAATGAGCGACTGTGATAGTCAGAGCATAAACAATGTCTCGTCTTGCCCTGCTGTGTATAACATTGCTGAAATTGAGAAATCTACCACAACTCTCCCCAGCACTCCTGAACTTGAAATGCAGACAGAACAAACTGTTACTGCAATGTGTAAGTTGATTTTATGTTTTTGTCAAGTTCAAGAATCGAAAATTAATTGGAATATGATATTTTGACGTGTGTGAACATTCTATATTGAATTGTTTTGATGCTCATGTCAAGTTTTCAAGGCATCAAACAAAACCGAAAGACCATATCAGTTGTAAGATTGAAAGCAAAAACATTACTCTTTCGTTAATTATATTGCTGGATCTATAATCAAATAAGACGTTTGTTATATTTTTAACAGATGTTCAATATCTTGCCCAACTTAGGTGCATTGAGTTCATTTTTCAAGATTTGGTTTATATAGTAAACAACAAATAACTAGTTTTTTGTTGTTTGTCATGCATATCTAAAAGATTTCCACATTTCCTTTTATTAGATACCTTGGAGAGCAAAGAGGTTATTTCTGTTTACCTTTTCAAAGTTGCGCACAAGATTTCTGTAGTAACAAAACACATTTTAGGCATGTGTAATATTTAGTTTAAATAATAAGGGGGTATAATAATACCATTTAAAAAAAGGTTAATTACCATTTAATAATTGTATCGTAATACCATTTAATATAATGATAGGAAAATAATTTTGAACCATTTCAAATCCCAAACTGAAACCTATGTAAATTGTTTATCAATCCAGCATTATATGAAACAGTTTGATGCCTTGCAAATTTATTGTCATTTTTAAAATAAATATTATTGAATGATACACAAGATAAAAAGAAAATTTTATTGAAAATGAAAAATATCCTGACAACTTACAGAGCTGAGACTGAATTTTCACCAGAAGTAAAGATTTTACTCTCAATTTCTATACTTTCTAAATATAGTTGTATGTTTAAATTCCTCTCAAGGATAAGTCTTGTAATAAAAATTCCTCTCAAGGATACTAATGTTAATTAATCCATTTCAGTTAGAACCTGTTTGATGTGTACTATAAAATTACATATGAAATATCTTTTTAATATAAAGGCTTGGTGTAAATTATATTTTTGTGGTATACCTTAACTTAAAAATAAACCCATTTAATGTAAATTAATGTAAAAAGCATTTACAATAGTATGAATGGAAGACTCACTTTTTTTTAATTTGGCAGTGGCTGATGAATCGAATTCAGTAAATGTATCAGCGTTAATCGGTATTCTCATCTGTGTTGGAACATTGTTATCATTAAGCTCTTGGGCCTTGTATGCATATCGGAATCCTCATACCACATCTGGCCAATTTCTCATTAAGGTGAGTGAAAAGGTATTAAGAAGAAATGTCATTTTGGTTCATGTAGTATCATCATCATTATACTTTTTTCTTGAATTTTTCAGTATCGGCCTAGTCAGTGGAGCTGGAGAAGAGGAGAAGCTCGATACACAGCAGCCACGATTCATATGTGATATTAATATAATTATTTCCTGGCATATTTAATGTAGTCTTATGTCCGTATGATATTTTCTTAGCCCTGTGTTCATTTCTTATGTAAATGTTAGATCATATATTATTATTCAGTTTCAAC
The DNA here is from genome assembly GCA_031308135.1 of Acheta domesticus. Lineage (NCBI taxonomy): Eukaryota > Metazoa > Arthropoda > Insecta > Orthoptera > Gryllidae > Acheta > Acheta domesticus. The sequence continues at coordinate 52,633,801 of JAHLJT010009419.1, forward strand.
TGGTTGAATGTTTATATTTTATGATGTATAAGATTTTTTTTCTTCAGAGATACTGCTTTTACAGAGTAAAATTCCTGTCATAGCATGTTGCACAGGCCAAAAAAATTCATTCAGATTGTCTTAAGGAAATTCCAAAATTTAATTTATTTTAGGCAGTGGAAATTTTAATTTTGTTTGTTTTTGCACAAAGCTCAAGTATGTGTTTTGATATCATATATATTTTTACATGGAGGAATAATTTGCTGCTCAATCAAATATTGTAAATAACTAATTAAGGTTTTTCAGTATATATCAAATGCTCTGTTTTATTAAATATAATGAATATTTTGATCACATATTATATGAAAATAAGTAAAAATGCATATTGAATGAATTTTCTCTATAGAATTGATCAAATTACAAGAATGGATAAACGTGCAAATTGGTGGTGTAAATTATGCATTTGCAATTTAATGTGCATTCTCCAAACACACTTGTGATCGTTTACTCCAGATATTCACAACTTGAAACACAATTTTTAAAACTTTCAATTTGTTTTCCTTGGTGCTGGCCGAATTTGAGACATGGTAAGATTTTTTAAACTTGCTTTATTAAGATAATTGTTTACAAGATACTTGTTTACAAGATAATTGTTTACAACTCTAATTAAGTCTCTTTATGCATTGTGAAGAAATATTCTGGGCAGCGTGTGCAATAGTCCTTATATATTGGCATCTTTTATATGTAATCAATTTTTAAGTATTTGTGGACGATTACTCTTGTGGAATTCAGAAAATTCTGACATTGCTTTATATAACATTTTCCATTAAGCTTTTTACAGTATTGTTGGGTATGTTCAGATTTTGTTTTTTAAAGTGCTGTGTAATAATAGTATACTAATGCTTTCAGTCCTTTTGATGAAGAATTGTGTGAAACTTACCTCATGTTATAGATTATAATATGTTGAATGAAATTATTTTGAGTGAGAGTCCTAAGTATTTATCACATTATAAGAAAATTAAAATTTGCACAAATGCATCAATTGCTGCAGAATAATTCTGCAAATTTGCATTGTGGATATACAGTGTTTTTTTTATACATTGTTTTCATGTTATTATTTTATGACATGTTAAATTGTTTGTAAATGATGTGTTTCTTGTCAATCTATCTTGAAGCATAATTTAGGGGACCAAACATACGGACAATATAATTCAATATTGCTCTTTATGATGTAGTATGTGAAACAAAATAGGACAATCTTCAAGATTGTGACCATTTTAATTTTCTTTTAATTCAATTGCTATAGTGTTCATAAGTTTACTCTTTTAACAACAGATGTCATTGATATTTTTGTGTGAAAAATCCTTCCTTTATTGTGTAAATTATCACTTGTGTATGTTTGACCATTAATAAGCCCCAAAGCATTTGTTTTCCTAAGTTGTTAATTGTGGATTTCTTTTCATTAGACTAGCCTTCATATCAATATGCTATCTTTCTGCATTTAAAATCACTCGTGCACTACAATAACATCAGTGGAATCAATAGTTCTTTTACTTCTTCTTTGTATTATCTTTCGTCCTGAGCATATTTCCTAAAACTTGCTTGCAAAAATATGCCCAATCATTGAAAAAAATGAAAATCTTTGTCACAGTTCCTCAAAATGTTTCTGCCTTATTTAAGTAATATTTGTTGACAAATTGAGATGAATTGCAAAAGGAATTGTATGTAAATTAAGCTAATTAAATTAATAGAATTTTAGCAAAAAAAAAAAAGAGCAATTTTCACATCTGCTGAGGAGAAAATGCTGTTCTGTTTTGTTTGCATAAAAGCAAGATGCCTATGATCCATTATGCTTTGGTATCATTTTTGTATTTCTATTGAGTTTAAACTTTTTTAGTTTCAAAATTAATTTTGAATTAGGAAAATAATCTGTAAACTGTTATAGTTGCAGGAGTAGATCTGAAATTTGTGGTTGTGATACAAATAAATATGGAGAGGTTGTGTTAATATGTTTAAGTAATTATCACATTCATAATTAAAGTTTGTGTTTAAAATTAATGATAATTTAAAATTTAATTAACTTCCTTACTTTTATCAAATGTATTTCAGTATTCTAAAACCATTCAGTTGTAATAGATACTGTTGGTTCCCTTTGGCAATGTGTAAAAGCTTTGTTTTCCTGTATCATCATGTAACCTTTTGATAGGGGAGAACCTTTCCATTTAATATATTAATTTAAAAATGTCCATTGATCATGAAATATCAACTAGTAGTGTTTTGTATGCACATTTTCTTGAACCTTCACATCACTAGATGTGAGGAGATGGGGGTTGTTGTTTTGACAACAGGACCATTATATCAAATCTGTAGCTCGTTTTTATTTACAAAGTAATTTCTATTATACAGGAGCAAACATTGTGGGTAATTAGATTTTGTCATCAAAACTCATCGTTAACATGTATACTCTATTCAACTAATGTTAGTAAAGGAGTGGGGTAGGTAGAGGCTCAAGAAAACATGTGTTTAAAATTCATGAATTTCAAGGCCCTCTTCACTTTGTAGGTATTGAAGAACAGTATTCTTTTCATTTGTGCCATTATTTGTTTTCATATTTTACTATTTCTTGCTGAACTTTAATTGATGTGATAAATTGAGCTCTTTTGTTTCTTCATATCAAAACTCAGTCTCCTGGATGTTTTCAGCTTAAACTCTTCAAATAAACGATTTATCAATTCAATTGATTTACATGTCGGTAGTTAGCGCACACCTGCTTCGAGTAAAAATACCATCTCAGACTTACTAACGAACCTAAGCTATAACTTCGTAAAAACATCCTTACTACAGCTCTACTGTAAATTAATGCTCTTAATTTTTTCAGCCTGAGAAGAAAACAACACTGGTTTTTAAAGTAATTTGTCTCAAACTCTATCACAGAAAATTTGATTTTTCTCTATGGTTGTGTGCATATAATTAGACGCTAAAACAATTATGAAGTATTATATGTAGTGTACCCTAAGTCATGATTTTGAAAATACAATATTTACTCATATTTTCAATATTATGACTTGTTCTTGATTGCCATTGAAAATTATTTTTTTTATATATATGAACTTTTGAATATTTTTTTCTTTATTTTATCCCTATGATGTACCTCTGGAGTGTATTTTGCCAACCTTACCTTGCAGTAAATTTTGTTATTTTTTGTTTTCTTGTTATTATGAGGGAGCACAGTTCATGAAGTAATTTGACTTTATTGTTGTGCTCAGGCCCTTTTTTCTTTCCAGTATTGTTATTGCAAGGTGGGCGTTTCTCGTTATTAAAAATCTTAATAATTTGTCTTCTTGAATATGAACTTTTTTATTTTATTTAGACATATTTTTAAACTTGTATTTTTAGATTTTTTAAAGTGTTTTTTAAACTATTCAATTAAAATTTAGGTTTTATTGAAAGTTCTTCAAAATGTAATTTTTGTAAAACTGATTCTTTATTGTGTTATTTAACTATCAGTGAACTACGATAACTTCTGCACTACATTTTCTATTTTGTGGTGTGCAAATAGATGAATCAATGGTGCACAAATCATAATTTTTTATTTAAATAAAATAAGTGTTGGAAAGTTTATTTTTACTAGCAAAATGTCATGCTAATTAGCAAACCTTGAGACTCAATATTCCCTCCTCTGCTTTCTATTTACTTCATGATAAAATATAACTATGAATAAGAGTAATCAATAAAAGTAAATGACAAATCAAGCATCTTAAATAGTAGAGTTTGCCACAATTTATAAGTTCAACGAGAAAAAAAACTAAAATTCTGCTTCCTGGCTATATTCTTTCAAATGCAAAACTGGTCAATCTGGAATTACGAGGTATGCTAATTAGCATGACGAAAAATTTCAGACAGATAGTATACAATGGTGGATTCACAAAACAACTGGTATATACTGTCTTTTACTAAGAAATTGAACTAAGTCTGCTCACCCTTTTCTTGCAAAAATGACTATTTGAGAAATTACGTTTCTTGTGCACCAGTGATAAACTGAAAGCTTTGTCAGAATATCAGTGGAATCTCTCCCAAGTGATTTGCTATTTCTTATAAATAAGGAATTTCTTATAATGTATGCATTGTATATTAATATATGTAATTAATGGAGTCTAAAAGGTGACATATTTTCAAAGATAAATATAACTTCCATTTTTTAAGGGAAAGTGATAGTTGCTTCTCAGCGTACCTTCCTTTATGCTTACTCTTGTGAGTTGAGCTTTTTTTTTTTCTTTAGAGCTTTTGCTAATTTTTTTCTTGGGCTTCCATTGTTGGTGTACTGGCATGTGAATTGAATTTGCTTTTAATAGCACTTTTCAAGAGACAATAATAGGCATTTTATTGTTGATGTACAGTCTGTTATTGAGGTTACAAAGGCACTTCATGATGACTTGGAAGCAACATTGGCATGTGCTTATGATTTTGTGTAATTTTACTTCTGAAATATCTTCAGATGATGTAGAAAATTGATATTAGTGTTTCAGATATGCATTTTGAAATTTTGTTAAGAGTAGAGAAAATATGTTCCAAGGGCAGAGTAAAGCAAATATGTGATATAACCCTATGGAGTGTGTTTACAGACAATTGTTTGTGAAATTGTACATTGGATTGCCAATTTCTTGTATACATGAAATATTGATATCTAATTCAAGGGTACTGTAAAATAGGTTTTTGTGCTTCATTTTTGTAATGTAATATAGAGTATGTTTTGTGAATAAAATGCCTGGAATATTTGCCTCGAATTACATAATTCTTTCAAAATGCATTTCTATTCTATTATTCTGTCTTGTGTACCAATTTTACTTGCAAGAGTAACATGTTATTAATAATGAAATATTTATTACCAAAAAATTGTAATAATTGTAAGAAATTCTACATTGCATGATCCTTAAGAAAAAAAATATAAACTTATTTTTCATGAAAACGTATTACAAAATAGCTTTTGTATATATTAGTATTGTAAGGGCTTGTTGGTTTGGAATTGGAGAAAATTAATTGAAAACAATGTCAATTTTGGTTTTATGTGTGAATTTTTTATTGCATGATTTAATTGAAACACAATTAAAAGCAGATTTTTTATGAAAACCAGGTTCATGTGACATTCTTGCTAGTTACCATTTTGAAAGTATTGACAAAAGTATTTGATCTGATCAAGATATTTTGAGAATGGTAAAAATTTGAATTATGACAGCTATTCAGGTAGCAAAAAATTTGTGAAGTCTGTTGTTGTTCCTATGTTAATATGTATGTGAATTAGTTTATTGAAATGTAAAAGAATGCAAATATAAATAAATTTGTCATTAAATCTACAGTATTGCATTTATTATGGATTTACTACTTGTTATTGTTGTGAAAAAATGACTTTCAGTGAGAGCAGATGTATTTGCTGCTTATTTCTCCATCTTTATGAACTATGAATCTGACTAAAGGAGAAAACATTACAAAAGATATTTGCAAAAATGTTTTCATATTTGCAAAATCCTGAAGCAAATCCTACACTACATGGTTTGAGTGAATATAAAAGGTCTATTAGAATGAAGTATTTCTTGATACATTTTGCCATGAGGAAGGCAGTTTGCATCCACTTGGAAAGTTATTAGGACCGTTTAATCTATTGGAATTTATTGACTTTGAAATTAATTTCAAAAGGAGTAAAATTCTGAAAAACAGCAGAGGATATCGTAGTAACCACAATAGGTCATTTGTCAAATCTACCAAAGTGTTCAGGAGAAACGAAAAATGTCCTCCATCTCATTCTTATCAGTCACTTGCACAAATGTATGATACTTGGTTTTTCATTAGTATATCATCTTATGACCTATTGCAACTGCTGCAGCTCTCTAGATTGATCACAATAGTGTAATAAACAAAAAAAATTATTTTAGAAAAGAGATTTTTGTAGATTTTTTATATTTCAGCACTTTTCATGCCCAAGCACTGTAATCAAGATGATACTGTCTGCAGATGAGTTGGCCCTGTGTACTGCTTTATGGATTTAATGTTGATTCAAAGAATAAATATACATTGAAATAACTCACAAATGGATGAATACTTTGAAGCAAGGGCATGTATTGAGCAGAGGGTTCAACAAACATTAAAATAAAATTCAATTACTGTTTAATTCAGGTTTGACGAATGTATTTTCAAAAATTAAACTGTTATGAATGGAAGAATACTGCTCATATCAAGTTATCCAATTATATCTCGAGTCATTTCAAATTCAAGTTTTAATTTGGATTAAGGACTAATTTTCTGACAAAGACAAGATACACTATTATGTTTTCTGGGCAAGATAGATACATGACAAGGGAAAGAAATGTATTGACAAATAGGGATGAATGTATGGTGTTGATAATTAGAAAGTTGAAAATGAATGGAAGAGTGATAAAGAACATTTCAATGAATTTGTAACAACTTAACCTACAAAGTAATTTATTTAAAAACAATGTAACAAAACTGTGATACCAAGTTATAAATTTATGGTTTTGGCAATCTATAAAATCCTCCACTAAACAATAACTTATGTTCACGAACTTTCCTGTCTAAGAAATGACGAAGTTCTTGTAAACTACATTCCACAGCTGTAGGGCCTTGTGAAGCAAACATTTTCAGCATTTGATGAATTCTCTCAAGAGGCATAGAATCTAGATTTGTAAGCATTCCTACAATATATGACCAAAACACTTGCAGTTCCTCTTCCCGTTGATCATGTGCTGAAGCCATGGCACTTTCCGATTCTTCATCTTCACAAACCATTTCTGCTGGAACAGGACACTTTGATCTGGAAGGATTTTCTTCAACAAGAAGAAAAGTGTCTGTGGAAATTTCACGTAGCAAACCTTGTGATTGCCAAAAAGCAATTTTTCGCCTCAATACAGTAGAAGGGACATGCATTATTTGACTAAGTTCTTCAACAGTCCATTGGTTTTTTGATTGGAAATGCCATATGATAGTAGCATGAATAGGAGAAACAGTAAGATTCAGTTTTCTGTCTTTTAGTTCAATTTCTAGGGTTACAGATCCAAGATGGGGCTTCCAACAGAGTGTTCGATTCCCTTTTAGGGTTTCAAATGCTTTAGTGTAAGTCTGAAGGTGTTCTTTAACAAAACTAGGTAATTCTAATGTTTCTTCTTTAAATGGAGGCCAGAACTGAGCAGAGAGTATCATTGCTGTTGCTGGAAATTGCTGTTTATCTAAATTAAAATTAGGATCTGAATCAAGATGAGCATTAATCCTTTTAGAATCATAAACATCTTTCAGCATAACTTCACAATAATGCAGTTGTGACTCTCCAAATCTAAGCTTCAGTAATTCTAGGTAGCGAATTTCTTTTTCAGTATTGTAACTAAATTGGGAAAGTAAGCGATCTGCCAGTAATGTGCGATATTCATTTACAAATAATTCTTTACTTCCATACACATTTACTAACATTGAAATAATATCAGAAGTCCTTCTACTTTTTGAAGTTTTTGATGGGTCAGCATCCACCGGATCAGGATTCCATGCTTCCCAGTTTTCTGTATCTTCATCTGATGGTACACCTTCATCCAACTGTAAGGCTTCACCTCTTACTAATTCGTCAGCTAATTCACTAGGACCTTCTTCTGTCAAACTACTGACAACACAACGAACAGTATCATCTCTCCACCGAAGATACTGTCTCACTGGTTGAGTAACTGTTTCCAAAAGAACACCCGAGGAATCCAATTGTCTTAAAGCTCTTATTGCAGCCACATAGGCTGTTAGTATATCAGGAGTATTCACACCAGGATGCAATAATCTTGTTTCCAAAGCTCTTTGAAGTTTTTGAGTTAAGTATGGGCGAAGATCAGTCTTTTGAAGACATATCCTGAGATCCTCAACAGCTGGTTGTGAGTCAGGATATTCAATAATTATATTGAATAATTGTTCAATTCTGGTTCTAGTGTATGTTTCATACAAAAAATGGGCTAACTTTTGTTTAAACTTTTTTATAGCTTCTTCAGTTTTCTTTTCACTCTTCACATTCTCTGAACTCCCATTGAAAATACGTCTAAGCCAACCCATTACAACATTATCCAACCATTTTTCCAATGTGCTGATGTGTGATGTGTCAAAGCTTCCTTTACAAGATTCTTCTACATGGTTTTCAATCCGTAAGTGAATCAATGACGTAATCACTTCACCAGCTAAACGTTCTAGAAGATCAAGTTCAATTAACTTCTGATTTACTTCATGGAATACTAAAATTATTGACTGGCACTGGCATTGTCCTATTTCTTGCTCACAACCACTACAATGAACCATATCTTCAGGTGAATCATCTTGATCACTGACATAGTTATCTGAATTACAAAACACTTTAAAAGATATTCTATAAAAATCCTCTGTTATCTTGGGATGGTTTAAAGGAAGTTGGGAAAGAAGAGAAGATCGAATAATAACTTTAAAAGTCCCTAGCAAAGTATTTTCCCCGTTTACCACTCTGTGAATACCTGATATGTTACGTAATTTTTCTAATCTTTCAAAAACTGGACAAAATGATATCAAAGAATTGTAAACAGAATACACGGCATCTCTGAAACTCTCAAATCCCTGCATTTCATTCTCTCTCTTACAAAATTTGCTCCAAAAATCTGGCACAATCTTTTGCACAGTTATGTGTTGAATTTTGTCTACAACATAATCTTCTATAAACGTTGACAATTGATGCTGACAAATAAGTTCCAGGACGTTAAGAACTTGTTCTTCTAGATACTCTTGCATTAGGGGCTCATTCGCTATTACAGGGAAAGCAATACATATCTTATTCCACAAATCATCAGGATGTTGTTCATGCAAAGAAACAACTGGCGCCACAGCAGCCATTAGTTTTCGCATTCAAAACCATGCAATCTTTAACAACTTAATTTCTTCACTGATTTTTCGCGGTTTTCTTGAAGCTGATTCGGCGCTGACGCTCACTGACACGGATGACACCTGTACACTGGCAACACAACTACTCAAGAACGGTAATAGAAACACAATATTATAATATAATAGAAAAGTCTATGAAGTCTGTAGTCTTGTTTAATCCTCTTGCACTCGCTTGCATCAACCAAACAACCCCTTTATCGTCTAATACTATCTGGACAACCCAGCGAACCTCAGGTAAACGGAATGTGTCCTACGATTTAGCCATGATTTACTGCTTGCTGACAACAAACTAGATGGCACGACGACAGACCACGGTGTAAGATATATCTTACATCGTGTGACAAACACACATCTTTTGCAACCGCCAAAGTCATTAGCAATTACAACAGTCGGCGACGCACGAGTCGTGTGCTAGTTCTCCGAGTTTTACACGCGTTTTGAACTCGTTGTGACACTAGTGGGCGCATACTAAATACTTTCTGTGTGGGCGGTTCGGTCTGGTCGTCTGGGGGGTACGGTTTACGATAATGTGATGTATAAACTCAATGAAGTTCACAAAATATACCTTCCATCCGTCTTATAAGACGCTTCGTTTGCGATGCTACAGGCATCTTTTGAGTGAAATAGCTACTAAGTGCATGTTATCAGCGTGTGATTGCAATTTAGTGGTGCGACTAGTGCTGCGATCTGTTGGCAATAAATTTTACTTTATCTGCTGCACTGCAGGTGACCAGGACACGTGTAGTTCATGCTATCTCGTGAATACTCATTGCATTGCTCTTGCGCTGTAATACGAAGTTGCTTGTTGGTTTGTGAGTGTAGAGATATTGTTGTTATTTTATACCAAATCGCTCTAACATGTGGTTTCGTTGTTTGAAGTGTTGAGGGTGGTGATATTTCCGTGGAGTGATGCGAAATGAACGTGTTTAATTGTGAACTGGAAGCTGTCATGAGGTAAAGAAAAAGTTATAATTTAGTATCTGCATGTCATAATAACAGGATAGTAATTTGCGCAGTCAACGAGCACGGCGAGAAAAACACGTGGATTATTTTAATAGTGAAAGTTTTAAAAATAGATAAATACGATTCTGAATAAGTTTGTTATTAAAGATAAATAGATTATGACAAATTGGTGTGTTTGCTTGAATTCATTTGTGTGAGGTTAGTATGAACGAAATTAAGTTATAAATTGTTCGCGTTTGTTTGTAAATTGTCTTATTTTGCATCGTTTATAGTGATAATTTTTCGTCTTATGAAATATCAAGTAGTGTTGATCATTACATCCACTTGTAGATCTGATGTAAAACATTTGTGATTTCCCATGTACTTTACAGTACGCGCCAAGTTCCTGGAATAACTTAATAAAAAGTTCGTATGGGAATATCAGTTATTCGCGTATTTTTGTTAATATCAGAAATACTCAGTGAAATAAAAACAAACAATTCTTTGAGTTACTATTATTTGAAATGAGTGTTTATCTAGTCAAGAATTAGTCACACATCTACCTTCAAAAGAAATAATAATCACAAATGACCCCTGAGCCTGGACAGCTGTGTTACATCTATTTAGAATACAATAATGCCTTGACATCATTCTATTAAGTGAGCATGAATGCTTAATGCAACATTCAACCATTGAATGAAATCTTCCCTTTCAATGTCATATTTATCATAGTAGTTGAATGACGTATGTGGTCTTTCTGTTTATTTTAAAACATACAAATTACTATGATGGGAAGTGTTCGACAATTTTTTGTAAAATTCATTTTGATAATCATGTTATTGAGAAACTGGAAATGAAAAGTATGTTTGTGATATATCTTGCCAATGAGTATGTTTTATGTGACTGAAAAATTGACATAGACTTATTTTATAATTTTCTGTGAATTTAAAATAAGCTTTTGTTACTCTGTTTTCTGTTCAGTTCTATAATAATAACAACCTTAAAGTTGGTCCCTTCTGTACATACATGGATATATGCATATGTGTATTAGATTCTATGCATCGATTTATTCGAATTACTCATATTTTTTGCAGGTGTAGGCAGTACAAAAAATGGATGAGATAGTTGTGTAGTAATCAATGGCTTCTTCAAGAGATTTTCGAAGTCAAGAGCCCACTAGAACTTTACCCGAAAGGGTTGGTCAGTTGTATTATTCACACGGCCTATTTTGCTCAAGTCACCCTGTACCTGTAATAGTGTTTGCCATCACAGTTGTCCTTCTGTGTTGGTGAGTAATGAAAGTGCATTTGTTAAGAATCGATAACAAAGGGACACAAAAAAAAATAAGTTGTCAGATCCAGAGCCTTGACACATGTTTCTCTATGAATTTTGACAAGTTGATTTCTTTTTAAAATTATTTTATTGCAAAAAATCCTGACATTGTATTTTTGGTTTTCAAGGCTTGTTGTCAGACCTGAAGACTTGACACATGTTTTTCTGTGTATTTCGGTGCTCTGAATCTGAAGCCAAAACCACACCATCATTCTCCAGTTTCTTTTAATCACGAAAAACTTCTGTGAAATTGTAGATTGTAAATTTCAGAGATTGGGGGATGCGATAAAAAAAACTGGAGGATGGTGCTGAAATTCTGGCTTCAGTTTCAAATTGTCAGCATACATAGAGAAACATGTGTCAAGTCTTCGGGTGTGACAACAATCACCAAAAACAAAAATACAATTTCACAATGTTTTTTTGATTCAAAAAAATTGGAAGATGATCGCACAATTTTAGCTTCAGATTCGGATTCAGCATGTCGAAATGCATAGAGAAGCAGGTGTCAAGTTTTTGGGTCTGACAACTTCTTTTTCATATGCCTGTATAACGAGAGTGTATTTGTAAGTGTAAGTTTTCTTTTGTCTGTTCCTTTTTCTCCTCCTGAAATAATGGAGTATTTTACAATTTTAAGATGATATTGAGTAAAAGCCCATTTGAAGAAGAATGACTGACACACTCAGTTGTAGTGTTAATGTTTGGAAGTGTTTTATTTTAGTATATGTTTTTTGTGTAATTTGGGGACATGTTTATAAAGAATTTTAAAAGTTTTATATAAATGTATTTGTAGACCACAAGTAAAAACCTTGCTAAGTACCAAAAATGGAATTATGAGATAATGAAGAAAAAACGTTTCAAATGCCTGCAGAACTTGGCTTATGGGCAGTCTAGTGGCGACAATTTGAATCCCTGAGAATGAGAATTTAAGATTGCCCATTTTACACATTGTGCTGGACACTTACCATGCTTTTCAGCACATAATGCAAACATTTTGGCACTTAGCCCAGATTTGATATCTGCTCTACATTTTTATATAAAAAATTACAAAAAATTGTCTGTTTCTATTTTCTGATTTAAACATACGGGAATTTACTTTTGATCAACTATGACATGGTTCCAATCAGGAGCTTCAGTATCAAAACTTCAAATTGTAACAATTCTCCAAATTGAATATCACTGCCAGCTGAAAATTCATTGTATGTTTAAAACAGTGGTCTTGGAGTCAAAAAGTCCTTTCAGTTTGTAAGCTATCAATGTATACTTCTGAAAATGAATACATATGACGTTTCCACTTTATGACAGGCTGGGAACTGATTAGTATTTTCTTTGCACCTTTAAAAATATCACTTTTTTGGTATTAAAGATTGTACTGAATTTTTGTAGTATTCTTGGTACTTATGTTATCTTTCAAATTTTAAATTAAATCTTTTGTAACAATGATTGAGATGAATAATAAGGGTTTTTGTTTGTTTGGAATTAATCAACTTTTTGGATTACCTTTTGAATCAATGTTCTGAATAAAACACAGGTCATTGCATTTTAGTGTGTGATGCTCAAAATGGAAATTCCTCACAAATGTTGGAAATGAGCTAATTTGAACTAATTGAACTAATTTCATATTTGATTATTAGCTAGGTATTGAACTAATTTCATATTTGATTATTAGCTAAAAAAGTTATAAATTGCAAAAGAAACATATTTTTAAAACTTTGTTTGCTTGAGAAATGTGAGTTCAAACATTTTTATTTCAATATTTTGAAAATGAAAATTAGAAAAATATCTGTAGTGCAAGTAATCTCACTTCAAATTATCTTTTTCTTCTGTACTTCATTGATTAAGCTTGAGCCTATTCCATCTTCACAAGTTGTCCTTCCATTTTTTTGGGGTCTGCCCACCTCTTTTCTTCTGTGGTTGATAAGATAATTTAGATAGTCTTGTATTATCTATCCTTAACGTGTGTTGATACCAATTGCTTTGGTATTTAGTTATATTGTTTCCAATTCCTTTGTCATGTAGTTTTTCCTTAATCGTCTCATTATGAATATGATCTTCCTTCTTGCATCCTAGAATTCTCCTCCAAAATTTCACTTCAGTAGCTTGTATTCTACGTAAGCTTTTTTGTTGGTGATCAACTTTTGCTGCCATACAGAAGAGTTGGGAGAGCTGTGCTCTTATAAAACTTAATTCTTGTATCTTGCCTTGTCGTAAGTTTTAGTGTATTATGTATAGAGCTACAAATTCATTGGAACCTTGCCAATGTAATGTTGATGTCTTTACTAGGATCTTGATGGACTTGACATCCTAAATAGCTGAAACTGGAAACTTGGTCTAAAATTATTTTATCCAAATTAATTTTTGATCTTGTTAGAAGTTTACCCCAAAATGCCATCACCTTTGTTTTTTCTTTTAATATTTCAACATCCTATTTTTTACATAAATGATTTAAGTAGAATAATGCATACTGTAAATCCTCTTTTGTTTTGTGGGACAATAAAGCATCACCTGTAAAGAGTAAAATATTTAAAATATTTTCTTTTGATATCGTAATACCTTTGTATTATTTGTTTCCAATTTTGGATAATGCCATAAATAAAAATGTTAAAAAGTGTGGGTGAGATTGGGCAGAATAGTCACACTCCTCCGTTTATCAATATTTTGTCAGTTTTATTTATTCTTACTTTTATTAGAGTAGTAGAGTTTTTGTACAAGATCTTTATTTCTTCTAGTAACTTTTGAAGAAGCCATTATTTTCCATTATAGACCAGAGTTTCACTCTATTTACATTATCAAAGGCTTTTACAAAATCTATGAAAGCTAGGTTGTGTGTCTGTTGATTGAATTCTTGCGTTTTTTTCTATTATTTGTTGCAGTATGAAAATATTGTCTGTAGTCAATCTCCCTTTTCTAAAACCATTCTGTTTTTCACCAATGAAAATTTCTGAGATACATTTTAGCCTTTTATTTAATATACTAGCACACAACTTGTATACTGAATTTGAAATGCTGATTCCTCTGAAATTCTTACAATCTTCGTGATCACCTTTCTTGAATAGGATATTAATTTAGCCAGTTTTCCATGATTCTTGTATTATGGTTTTCCATGATTGGTATTGGATTCTTGTTTTCCATGATTCTCTTTCATTCATGAAATTGTAACTGTCAGTTCTTGATTTACATCTTTTATGAATAAGAATGGCTAGTCCTGCTCATGCCCTTGTATTTTGAGATACACCACTATAAATATTTATGTACTCATCCAGTTCTTTTGTCTCTTTCAATTTTTTCTTAGTTTCTGAAATGATGGCAATTTGTATCTTTCTCTCAAGCATAAGTTTTTCCAGCTCTGTCTCTTTAGACCCCAATTCTCTCATGTTGCAAATTGCAGTCATTAATTTCTCCAAAATTCCTTTAATCTTGTCCTTTTCAAGTGTTGGTTGTCATTTGTTTTCATTCAGCATTGTGAAGATTGCGAGTATAACATTTAACTCTGTAGAGGTTACCAGCCTCTCATTAGGTTTGTGGTGTGAGGACTGCTATTTTATGGCCTTTCCACCTGCCATCATGTGTATTAACCCTGCATGAAGAGTTGTTCCTTCCACCCAATTTTGGCTGTTAGTCTTCACTTCCTGTTGCCCTGCACAGGCTCTCCTTGTCAATCCCTGGCTAGACAGGTTCCTTCAAGACCATCTTCATGTTGCTTTGGCTTCTTCTGCAGGTCCTTTTCTGTAATTATCTCAGTGGAATATTTTTCCACTTACACGGGTTAATTTTGTTTTCTTTTCTGAGTGTCATAGTAATTAATATTTTATCACAGTGAATTCGTATATTTTTACTAGGGGAATATGGCCTGAAAAAATTGAAAAACATGAAGTCTTATGCTTTCTACTGGAAGGAGATGATTGATTGAATTGACTTTTCTAAAGTGTAAATACAAGGGAGAAACAAATCAAGAAATAATTGATTTTATTCCTGTGATGTTCATTGTATACAGTTTCCAATATATTTTATTTCTATGTGTAAAATGTGTTTTAGAAGTATTTTTCTCTCAAAATATGATGCAGTTATTGGGATTGCAATAGACTGCCAATGATTTTGTTTTTTTAAAGTTACATTTTCATCTGCAGAAGCATCTTAATAAATCTCTTTAGATCTTATTTATTTTGTATTATGGATTGTACAAACTGCAGTTAGGTGATAAATTGAAGCATACATAGTAGTGTTGAAATTGTCTGAACCCATTGTTGTTCTGAAGATACTTCATTTTGAATTATTAGAATCTCTGCTAACAGTTGAGTTATATTGCATGTAGTTTTGTTTACTGATACAAGTTATGTTTTTGTAAAATTGTGAGTTCTGAACAGTGGGTTTTTAATTGGTTTAGTTTCATTTTGTGTGACAATAACAAATTCTTTGTATTTAACTTTCTGGATGGATAATGGATGTTATTCCAAAAAGATTATCTCATTTGGCCAAGTAATTCTCTTAACTTTACTTCTATTCAGGATCTCTTGAAAGAGAAAAATAATAAACATCCAAAAGTATCATTATTTACAAAATATCACAGAGATATATTGCAATGATGATGTGAAAAGTATATATTCAAAACTGCTGATAACAGAATAAAAACCAATGATGACGTATGTCCATACATGCTAGCAAGTATCAAAGATGTGAACAAAGCCTGTTATTATGTTTTCCGTTTTTTGTAGAATATGTGCAAAACTTACTTTTCAGTAAATCGTGTATGTATTTTGAGTGTTGAGATTAATTTGCGCACTGATGCAAGTCAAGTAATGAAAATTGTTGTGAGGTAAATAAACATCTTAAATTCTTGTTTGTGTTTTGTTAGTTAATACACTTTTGTATGTTTTATTTATTGCATGTTATTATTTGAGAATGTATGTTTACAGTTATCCTCTTCTGAATCTTCCTATGCCTGGGAATGTTCCTCAGCAGTTACTTGGCAATTTAACAGTGCAAGGAAATAATGTATCAGATAAAACATCTCCTCAGTGGTTTGTGGGTCCTCCAATGGTATATATTCAACAGGTATGAGCTACCTGCTTTACTTTGGAGATTGACACATGATCTTCCATTTTCACTTTTTTCTGCCAAGAACCAAATGGCACAAAATAATGGCCAGTATGCCATTTAATGCCTCCTTCCCTCTCCCTCCCCTCTGTCTCTCTCTCCTTTTTCTCCCTCTCTCTCATATTTAGAGATAGGATTGCACAATAAAAGCAAGACTGTGAAATCCTCAAAGAAAATATTCTGAAGTAGGCTATTTGTACTTTTATATCAGTCCATTGCAGTTATTGCTAATACCATGTTTTAATTTATGTGATGCAGGTTATTGTAAAGACTGCCGTTTGCCCATGGACAAAGGATATGATGTTGACTGATGCTTTTCGTGCACCATTGTCCGAAGTTTTCAAACTTTTGGAAGTTATTCAAAATTACCAACATGAAAATAGGTAAAGCTACCACAATCTTCATTGTCATTTTCTATATGTGTTTATGTAAGAACAAAAAAGATACACATTATTATGATATTCTAACAATCCTTGTTTAATTTAAAAATACAGGATAAAAGAAATTAAGTAAGGTAAATCTCGAAATAGATTTTTCACAGCCTTATGTAACTTTCCCTATACTACATATATAACTCTTATATACATATGTATATGGGAAGGATAAAAGTTGTTACAATAAGTTATGTGACGTGATTGTTCAGAGATGTGTTTGACAAAATAACTTTTAATGAACCTGTAATGCTCTGTTAGCCTTACCCACATCTTGTCTATCTTATTTACATCTCAATAAGGTAGAATCAATATTTCCTATCCTGAAAACAAATTTCTTCAACAACAAACAGAAATTCTCTTTTGATATTTGAAAATATCTATCTAGCCACTCATCAGTAATATAAATTATCTTCATTGTCAGTTACTTGCTGAATAATTTTAAATGATAATATTGTTTCTAGTAATGAGTACAGCTATTATTGAATTTAATATAATACAGTATAATATTTCTTTGGTTGAAAGAATCTATATCTTTTAATATCAATGTTTTCTGGAATAATTTATATTTCACCACAAATCACAAGCATATCCTATGTAATATTCATTATCGGGATATTCATTGTACAGAATTGAGCAATATCATATCCAGTTGTGCTCAATACTTCAGTAATCAATTTTCCACCAACACATCATCCCTTCCAGCATTTTCTTTAGTTTTGGTTCTCAAGGACCCTTTCATCGACGATCTTCAATTACAGTTATGTCATATCTTTGAGAAGCTTGGTTCTTTAAATCCAAGAAAGGGTCTGGATCCCGATCTCATACCTAATCTATTTTTGTTACATTGCAGATATGCAATTGCTGACCCATTTTTTACTATTTAATTAATCCCTCAGATGTAGGTCTTTTCGTCTTTTCCTGATTGGAAGAACAGGATTATCCCTTTTTATAAATCTGATGTGAGGAACTACTACCCAATTTCTGTCTTAAATGCCATCCCTCATCTGTTCGAAAAACTAGTGTGCATTGATCTTACATCTTCTTTTGAGCATGTACTCTGACTCCCAGCATGGATTCAGAGAGGGCAGGTCAACCTGTGCAAACTTGGTCAAATTTAAAAAGTTTATTGTTGATTCACTCGCTTTCGGCTCTCAAGTCAATATAATCTATACAGATTTTGCTAAGGCATTTGACTGGGTTGATCATACAATCTTAATCCATAAACTAAGATGGGTTTAGGTAATCTGCTCCTTTCATGGATCAATTCTTATTTGCATAACAGACTCCAATACGTTTCTCTGAATGGTATCCATTTCCACTCTTACAGTGTACCATCTGGAGTCCCTCAGGGATTCACCTGGGCAGGGACTGACGACATTAAGATTTATCATTCAATAGTTGATACTGATGACGCTATCAAGTTGTAACTTTATTTGCTAGCAGTTGAAAATTTGTGCCTTCAGTGAATAACATATCATTGCAATATGATAAGTGCTATTCCATTGGCTTCTCCAGAAAGTGGGACACTTAGTTTTCTACATTAGCTCAATGGGAGGATATTGGGTTGACAACATCAGAGACCTTGGAGTTATCTTCAACAGTAAACTCAATTTCAATAATCGCATTAACAGTATTGTTAACAAAGCTCTGCGATCCTTGGGTTTTATCCTGCAAAACTCATCACAATTTTGATCGCTCTACGCCACTACAGGTTCACTCTACACAACTCACTAGTTAGGCCCATTCTCAATTATACCCATCTGATTGGGTCTCCCTGTACTGGGAAGGCCCTAAATCTTGAGAAGGTCCAACACAGGTTGTTGCGCAACTTAGTGTTTCGCGATGGATGCCCTATCCCGTGGTTTTGTCATGACTTCGCGGATTACTAATAATTTTATAACATTTCGCATCTTTGAGATGGAAAAACAATCTCTGACCTCAGCTTTATATTTAAAATTTTGTTGGGTGAAATTAATTGTAATGATTTTCTCCCTAATATTGGATTTTGGTCCCTCATGTTTTGACACGTAATCCTTTATTGTTTTCTGTCAAACCTCTGGAAACTGACTATCAAATGAATGATACCGTTTACCTTATTGTCTCTACTGCTAACAAGTAGTGTAAGTGAACATTATCGTGATACCAAGAATTGCTCTTTAAAACCACCTGATTTGTAATTAGATATTGTTCCTAAATTTTCTAAATTTAATCTTTGTGACTTGATTAACAAATGTGTATCTTGTACTCCCATATTATAATTACGTTCATGTATTAAAGGGAATATCCTGTTTATAAATAAATAATTTGGTCTTTTCATTGTATTGATGCAGGTTATTTTTTAATACAGTCACATTATTAGTGTTTGCTTTTAATTGAAAATATTGTCACTGTTTATCTTTTATCTACTCATACTAGAAAATCTCTCTTAACTATTACATTCTCT
Source organism: Acheta domesticus (assembly GCA_031308135.1). Taxonomy (NCBI): domain Eukaryota; kingdom Metazoa; phylum Arthropoda; class Insecta; order Orthoptera; family Gryllidae; genus Acheta; species Acheta domesticus. Next base: position 52,652,959 of record JAHLJT010009419.1, read on the forward strand.
AGAAGATCATCAGAATATAAACTTCCAACACCCAAATCCAATGTTGCAGGTATCATTAATGTAATCATGCAAATAAATAGTCAAAAAATTTCAAATTATACCTTTGAATAAATAGCTATCAAATGAATTGATATGAATTATAAGGCTGCTGAAAGAATGTGGTAACAATTAGACAAAAATGCTAGTGATGTCGATCCTTCTTTAAATTCAGTTACAAGTTGTTTTTGTCATTTGAAGTAAATAAATAAAAACTGAATGCAATTGCTATATATTTTTATTTATTTTATTAATGTACAATATTGAAAATGATAAAATGTTGTAAATAAATGAAACTTTTGGCAAACTTAATGCACAAATGCAGAAATATTATTGAACACTATGTTACACACGCAATAAACAAAAATAAGAAGGGACATAGGAAAACCTGCTAAATAATTTTAGTGTAATAAATACTAATTGCTCTGCTAGCCAGTTGGAGAACAAATATAAAAACTAAATTATCAAACTCAAATAGACAAAGTTTAATTTTCTAAAAGAAATACATTGCTCTTTCACTGTACTGGGAGAGATGGCTCAGGGCGTCAACTGCAGTCCCTCTGACCAGGAGGCCAAGAGGTTTTAGGTTCAAGTCCTGAGGCTGGCAGGATTTTTGACCCTAGCTTGTAAGCTAGGTCAAATTCAGTCGCTGTCTGGAGGAGAATTCTAGCGGCTGGCTGCTCTGATCAGTAGTTTTCCATGGTTTCTCCGATCAACACTAGAGCAGTACTCTAACAAATGGGCCAAGGACAGTGTGCAATCTCTCCTTCTTCTTTGTCTTATGCTTACCCACACAGTTCCACTAACATGCACTACATTGCAGGAGACCAGTAAGGGGCTTAGAGTTTGTCCTGGCTGGGGCAATGCCCTGCTGGTGGGAGATACCTGGTTGGGGAAGCCCTGCTTATTGGTGGCACTGGATCTCGCCATCCAGCAGGGAAGATCACCACCACCACCACCACCACCTCCTCCTCCTCCTGATGAAAAAAAAATCACTACACTAATGAGATTAATGACCTGGGTAGTTGACATGCCCAGAATCTTTAATAGTCAATCAGTTAATCTTTCTTCATATCTTGATAATATTCAAATTTTAAGTAGATAAACATCACACCCTCAACTCATGCTCTTTCTTAAACTCAAATTCTTCTGTGATGCTTTTAGAATGTGGAATCCTTGAGGTAATGTTTCCTTTTGTGGGAGTAGATAATTTTCATAATTTTTGGTCTCTCTGGCTACTGCTTCTGGTACTGGTAATCTGCTTCTGACATTTCCTATTTGGAAATAAAATATTCATATTGGGGTACATATTTATTTTATTTTGCTTTTAAGTATGAATATTATATATATGAATATGATTGTAGTAAAAGTTAAAATAACTAGTTTCATCACTGCTAGCAAAAGTTTGTTGGCAATGACAAAACCTGAGTTTCATTTATCTATAATATCAACGACATGTATTCAGTCCATCAACATTATAGTAAAGATTACTAAAGAAGTATTTCAGTAAACTTCAGTGTTTCGATTCATTTACAATTGAGGATGTAGAATTAGATTAAAAAAAAGAATAAATGAGAAAATAAATACTGTACTCTACAAATACTTTAAAATTAATAATAATGTTACTTTAAAATAGAAATATCCTCATTGAAAAACCAAAACAATTTTAATTAATTAATTTAATTTGATGTAATTATGACCCTTGTATATCAACCTTTAAATGATTAACAGTTCCAAGTTCAGAAATCCAACTCTGCAAAGCAGTCCAGACATCATATACAGAGGTCATTTCTAAAAAACGCATAGTTCGGCAACACGGCCGGCTGAAGAATGGGACAGTGTTGGTTGTTGCATCACTTGTAGTTCAAAGTTTGAGGAAGAAGCTTGTGTGTCAGTTTGATCAATAACTTATTTCTTTATTTAATAACAGGTCTTAGAAATGGAGCCTGTACAGGTGTCGGGTACTGTAAGTGTTGAAGATCAAAGATCGCATATTAAGATCGAAACTTTTTGGGGTAAAAACCTAAATGAATTGCAGAATACTCTCAGTGAACTGTGCGGTGTGATTCATAGTACAGTTGTTCATTGGACTAGTCGATTTCGTGAAGATCATGCAAGAGAAAACTGTGACCCAAAACTGGGAAGACACAGAACATTGACAGAGGAACAAAGTGTAAAATCTGTGGCAGATGTTATTGTGAAAAAACATTGTGCTACATGTAAAGAAATTTCTGAAGTCACAGATATTTCAGTAAAGTTCATATTTTGAACATTGTCAAATAATCATTACTGAAAATACACAAAACCTGATCGGAACCGAAAAGAATCATGAATGTGGTTGGGAAGTGTTACACCATGCACACTACAGTGCTGACATGAGCCCACCAGACTTTGAATTATTCCCAAAATTGAAAAAACTTCTGCAAGGAGGTCATTTTTCAACCTTTGATGAACATTCCACAGCAGTGACCGGAACTTCTTGTTTGATGAACAAAGAAGCAGTATTTTTTCGAATTCTTACGCTTGTCATTTGTTGGGACTCGATAATTGAGAAAAATGGAGAATACATTGAAGGATTCTAAAGAGATTTTCTCAAAAAATAAACATGTAAGAAAATACAAAATACTGTACATTATTTATGAAATGACCCCAGCATATTCAAAAACTTTGTGATATTGGAATTGTAATCTAGATTAGATTATATACATTAACAATGCTCAGAAACTATTCACAGATGTAATGGGATCACATATCATAAGGCAGATTCAGATTTGCAGAAAACATTTTTGGTTTCTCTTATGTGAAAACTAAACAAGGTTGTACATATGTCAAATTTATTCCAGAATGTCCCATCAAAACAAAAATAACATTTATTTTCTATCTTTTGAAGAAGACAAAATAACTCTGACAACATCTGGGCGGGATCCGATGCTTGAATTTTATGTCAACTATGCTAAATTTGTTATTGTTTTAATAATAAATATGGTTCACCATAATATTTTATTATACACATTTCATTGCAAAAATTGTACAGCTACAACTTGCAATTGAATGTTCCATGATAACTGACTTTACTTTTATTTGAAAAATTGTTTTGGCTTCCATTGGGGTGTAATTATTTTATTAATTGCATTTAAAACTACTGAAACAATTTTTGCGAACAGCCCTTCACCAGAACACAAAATACCCAATTTATCGCAAATATTTGTAAAATTCCCTTTTTTTTTGGTTTTGAAAATTACTAACATTGTGAGGTGTAAAGAGATCTGATTGGATAGAAATTTTAAGTATTTTAATGAAATTCAGCACAAAATGTACAAGGTAGATTTAAAAAAAGCGTTGCTTTGAGTCGTATTAACTTCATTTCCATATCCCAAATCGTAGTCGCATGCATTACGTATCTTCGGATGGATGAATGTAGTCAATCTCTAACCCAATTAAATGCACAGCATTGTAGCTTCTTTCATTGTTATAAATACGAAACTTTATTATCACTCCTGCTTTTAAACCATTATTTTCATGCTTTTAAATTTGTTCTTAAACTGCTGAACATTACTTTCTGTTAGAAATGTGCATTTGCAAGTGATGCCATGCCTCTTTTTTACTATTGTAACTTTACTTACAATATTATTCATGTATTTGTCAATGAACATTGTGAAAATATCAATTTCTTAGAAATGTTAGATTCATTGGCACTGGAGCCATGATGCAAAGTGATTCAATGTGACATTCGAGATTGCACTTGAAGTGGCTGTATAATAACCATTGTTTACAAACAGTACCAAGAGACCAAGGTACTCTACTGATAATCATATTTCGTGTAACATTCTAGTTAAGGGTAATCCTTGAATCCACTGATTCTATGATGACTGCCATTTGTGATTTTAAAAAAACAAAACAGAGTTATCAGAATATTAACCTAATCCACGAATTCCTTGATTTGCAATTACTTTCGATGTAACCCATGATTGAAAATACAGATTTTAGAGTTTTCTGCTATCTTTCATTATTACCTTTTCTATGCATGCTGGATTTATGATAATCTTTCAAAAATTTTTCCCTTACTGAAGTGTTTCCCCTAAATGCTTTGAATTTGTTATGCGAATGTGTTGATATAAATTGGAAAATGTTGTATTCCAACATTAATGATTGTTTTTCCTTTCAGTTCAAAGACACTCAGCCATCTATGCCTTCATGTGGAAGCTGTTAAGACAAAAAGTGACAAAAAGTTACAGTTGCCTGAGTACAATTGTCTTGTATTATCACCTGCCAATTTATGGCAACAGAATCGTGAACTCTTTCATGAGGACCCTAATTTATTGAGCACAATTTTTAGCTATCAGGTAAATTTTGTTGTTATATCACAAAATAGATGATTTTATTTCTTAATGATAGATTTTCTTAAGTAAAGATTCAAGAAAATGCGTAAGCAAACTATTTTATTTGTCAAATTATTTGTTTCAAATGGTAGTGAATTAGAGATTAAAATATTGATTGTAACTAGGATTTTTTTTTTTTTCAGAATCTTCAGAAGGGGAAAATAAGCCTTGCTGAAATGCTTTTTGGAATGAATATGAAAGACACTGGCATAAAAAGATACCCCTTACGCACTAGACAACGTGTGTTACAATTTGCTGTTACTATAGTTTTCAAGGAATATGATGTACAGTAAGTTTCGAAATAAAATTACTTTTATTTGCCAAGTTGAGTATATGATTTGAAAATCAAAGATGATTCTGTATTAATTAAATGATTCTATAAAAATTAATAAGTTTTCTACTAAAGTTTGTTCTGTGAAATCTTGAAAACAATTCACTTTAGTTATGGACATGCACAAACATGCCCTTTTATAACCAAATGTGTGTCTCTAGTTGTTTGTACCGCATATTTATACTGATTTTTATTGTAATCTTAATGTTTTGTTACAGATTTTTAGCAGGCCTGCAACAGAAATTAACGAAATCTTTTCCTTTGCATCAACCAGTAAATATGATGTCACATTTAAGCATTGATTCAAATGAAACTACAACTTTACCTAATCCATCTGGGGTTCAAGAAGTTCTTCATATATATTATCCTGGAGAATTCAATATTAGTGAACTTGTTCCTCTTACAGTTACATACTTCATGCTTTTTATTTATGTGTACTTCAGTGTATGTAAAATTGAGTTAGTAAAATCAAAAGTAGGAATGGCTTTTAGTGCTGTTATGACTGCTTTAGCCTCTCTTTTCATGTCTGTGGGTTTGTGTTTCTTCTTCGGTTTAACGTTATCATTAAACGGTAGGGATGTATTTCCTTATTTGGTTGTAATAGTTGGATTAGAAAATGTATTGGTCCTTACAAAATCTGTTGTATCCACCCCCACTCATCTGGATGTAAAAATTCGCATTGCTCAAGGTTTAAGCCGTGAAGGTTGGAGCATAACTAAGAATCTGTTGACAGAGGTGACAATTTTAACAGTTGGGCTTTTCACTTTTGTTCCAGCAATTCAAAAATTTTGCATATTTGCTGTTGTTGGACTCATTTCTGATTTTTTTCTTCAGATGTTTTTCTTTTCAACTGTTTTGGCCATTGACATTCGGAGAATGGAGCTTTCATCTGAACCTCATCATCATCGAATTCAGTACTCTGTGCCTCCTGGGGCACCAGCACAACAAACTCTCGTGTGGAATTTGCGCTCATCGCAAACTTCAGGGTCTGCTTATAAAACATTAGCTCGGTCCAAATCTCATCCTCGTTTGAATGGAATGAACGTAGGTTCATCATCGCCATCCAATTATCCAACAAATGTAGTTGCTCCACCTCATGGCTCTGACCCCAGTGTAGTAAAAGTTCCCAAACGTTTGCGTGTTGTACATTTTTGGGCAAGAACAAGGATATTCCAGAGGACATTTATGCTTTTTATGGTGGTTTGGATTATATTTATTGTGTACAGCTCTGGAGTTGTTGAACAGTTATTGCAAGTCAATCCTGACCCTGTTGTGTCAGAGAAAGTTACTTCAGTTGCTGGGTCAGAAGCTCCTCTTGCTTTCCAGAAGAAAAATGAATCTTTATTCAAAGATTCAGGAAAAGAAATAAATCATTCTGATGTTGGACAAGCTATTATCTTTGAAAAAACCTCTTTGAATCCTTTTGTATCTCTGAACAATGCAGAGAATTCAATTAAAAGTTCAAAACTGGGACCATCTGAAAAAAGTAATAAGAATGATGTAAGTAAATAATGATGTTACTTTTGTTTGTAAGATTGATATTAGCTTCTTTAGTGTACTTTTTATTTGTGTTTTATTATAAATCCTCTAGCAACAAATGACAAGCATCATTAATTTTTATTTAGCAGAAAGTGCAATCTATTCCTTTTCTTTGAAATTTTAAGAAATTGTTAAAAACTTTAATATTTATTTTTTGTGTTGGACTTAATGAGTGAATTGAAAACATACCCCAGAAAGTATGTAATTAAGAGAAATTTGTGTGTACATTGGAATTATCTATCTACTAAGTGTGGTTCAAATACTGAGTGGTAGTTAAGAAAAGGGGAAGTACTCTGACTTGAACAATGATGAACCAATAAAAATATTCAGAAAATCAAAACTGACTACAGAAAACCCTTATTAGCACATGAAATGCTTGCAAAAGAATGCTTAACATGAAGTTCACCAAAACTCAAAATTGGGTCCTGGCAAGGAAGCATAGTAATTTACAGGACATTTATTCAATTAAAACAAAATGTTTATTTTGAGAACAATTTTTAGGGCCCGGCAGTCTTGAGTTCATTTTATCCAAACAATGATACAAAATATCTTGAAACTTGTCTGACATTCCATCGCAGGTACATTGTCAGTAATGCAGTGACCTCCATTGAGAAGCTTTTCTCAGAATTTCCCAAATATGACTGCCTAAAATCAACAATTGCTTCTCACAATGCTGCACGTGGACAGTGTGGCAGTTCACTGAGGTCACTAAAACTTTAACAAATTAATTTGCAATTATTGTCAGCAAATGCCACAAGCAGTCTTCAACCTTTGAATCAGTAAATAATGTCCCTTATAATGAGAAATTACTGCTTGCATGTGTGCGTTTCATGCTGTGAAAAACAATTCTATTTGAAATGGTTTTTACTCAGCTGTCCAAGCAAGTGCCAGTTTGGGATGCAGTACTAGTAGCTCAAGAAGAGAACTGTTTCAAAAAGCATTGATCACCTTTGAGTGCTGAGGATTTCCTAGACTATTGATGAGAACACACACCAGTAGATGGGAGATGACCCAGGAATTCAGGCATCACAACACCAGTGTACATGACAACACAGACGATAACATAGCAGGGTCAGTGAAACTGAATGCAGAAACCCATGTGAAAACGGAAGACTGAGAAGAAACTCAGCACCCTTCCTCAACAGAAGAAAATACAAACTTTCAATTTCGAAGGAGACTGCCTGAAACGTCAAACCTGACTTTATGGAACATTTGGAAGATAATAAATGTGAACGCTTACAAAAGCTCTGCCACATTACCATCAGTGCAATATTGCACATGAACTATGGTTTATTAATGAAAAGAATTGGCTATTTGATTACTTCAGAAATAAATATTGATCTATTTCCAAATTTGGGAGGGTTTTCTCTTTTGATATAAGATAACACAAACTGATTCTTTTAGTACATAGGGATTCATGTTAATGAGGGTTTACTGTGTGTGGATACTGCTTTCTGGGTTGATTGTCTGTAATCCCATGGAAACAGTCCTTCCATACAGTGGTACTGGTGTGGTAGACATCTTGAGTAACGGAGTGGCAGCTTATGTAGCTCCACCATTGAAGATGACTGCTGTAGATGAAAGAGACGGAAGAACTATTTTCGCTAAACCACAACCTTCCAATAAAGCAATATCCATATTGGCATGGGCAGTGAAAGCCTTCATTGCTTTATTAAATTGTATGCAAAATCTTATCTAGTGTGTTTCAAGTTTCCCGTACTTTTTTCATGGGATTTTGCATGAGCTGTTGAACAACAAATTAATACGGTAGTGTTAGGCTATTAGAAATGGCTTTCTACAGATGTTGGAGAGTGGTGAGAACTTGATCATTTTCTATGTTAGACATCCCTTTATCTTCACTAAAATGCAGTGTAAATCATGACTATGTGGTGGTTCTGAAACTATAATCAGTCGTGTTACAGTCCATCAATCGTGTTTGTCAAATTTGTTTCTCTGATGTTTATCCAAGAGAATTGCAGGTTTCTTTTTCCCTGTAAAGGCATTTATGATGTGATGCCGAATTTGGAACTGGACATTAGATAGGGGAGAAAATACTTAGGTCTTTTTTCTTGGTCAGTGGTGGAATTTTTGAAATTCTTGAAAAGTTCTCATGCTGTACATTTGAAATTGTATGAAATTTTACGTCTTCAGTTACTGTGACAACAAAGGGACTTATTATTGCTTATTGTTTTGAAGTACAATATTTATTATGTTGTTACAGCTGAATGAAACATCATTGGATGACTATGCTCGATTGAAACATTCTGGTTTTGATCCATGGCGAAGGCTTTCCCATCATCATTGGCCTGCCATTCTCTCACTTTACAACATTTCTGTAGCAGGCCAGTACATCAGCATATTGCCATCCATTCGTCTTTCACTGGCAGTAACTCCAGATATTGCCCGATCTGTTCGTAATTTGGATGAACATACTGTCCAACATTTTCAATGGCAAGCATTAGCAGCTGCATTGGATCCTCTGGATTTTTCAGGTATGAATATCCCATATATAACAAAAAAAATTAATAAAAATTGTAGATTAATTGCCCATTTTTATTTGGTTTTGCTTTTAAGATGGAGAGAGCAGTAAAATTCCATCACAGAAGACTTTTCTGGGATCTGATGTGCCATTTATTCCAACATCGCCAATGGAAATTTTTTTTACTGCGGTTCTTTGTATTATAAGCGTAGTTGTATTAGCTTATACAATGGTAGTTCTGTATCGTTGTGTTTGCAGTAGAAACTATGCAGAGTGGCGAACCAGTTGGGCTGGTGAAAATGAGGATACCAGAGATGGTATCACACAGGTGAGTTTCAGTTTGTTATTTTTTTAACAGTGCAAGTATATCACATGGCATATACCAGGTGATCAGTTTATAATGCATTCTGGTGTTCAAAGCAGAGAGATGTGATTGAATTGCAACACTGCTTCTAGGACAGCTTTAACTGCATTTTTGTGATGGTCCTTTTACTCACCACCACATTTGTTTCACCCTCCCACTTCCTGTGGTCTGAGCATAGAGAAAGGAGGTAATATCTTCCTTCCTCAGTGGTCTGGGCCATACCTGCTCAAAGCAAAACCGGCTGTGTCTTCATTCGCTATTTTGAAGTTAACTTACAATGCACCTCAGCATAGAGTAATTCAGATTTGAGGTGAAGGAGTATTTCCAAACATGGTTTTTCAAGCATATCTGCGAAGAATTCCACCTTTTCTTGGTCGGAGAAAAGGTATGTTGGTTTTCGGCATGGCAGTGTTTGTGTTTGGTATGGACCTCAGAGCCTTTCGGAGTTTGAAAAGGCCATGTCGTAAGTGATCGGTGCCGATCTCTCTCATGAGCTTTTCCCACTCGGCTGCGTGGTGGTTTGATAGCGCCGCCTTTAGGCGGTTTTCGCACTCGTGCAATTATGTTTTGAGTGTGGGGCATCTGAACTGTTGCCAGAGCCGTCTAGCCTTGCGTTTTTCGCGCAAAAGGTCTTAGGGTGGGAGAGTGTTTGATCTTCAGGCGTTCGCTAAAACACTGGCGTCGCCTTTCTGTGGGCCAATTGTAGTTTTGTGTTTGTAACCACTCGTCTATAGACTCTTTTACGTCTATGATTGGCGGTGCGTTGGTGAGTGATGTGGCGAGGAGTGAGCGGAACTCGTCCCAATCTGTGGGTTGTGGGACCCACTGCCTGGGGCAGCTGAAGGAGCGTATGTTGCCTACAGCAAATGTTATGGGAATATGATCTGATAGGGAGAAAGGGATGGGTTTGGATGTGGTTACCAGGATGAGATAACAGGAAGCTTACCAGGAAGTCTCCATTCCTGTTTGTGATGTTGCATCCCCATTCCACTCACTTGGCATTTAGGTCGCCCTCCAGGACCGTGCGAGGTGCTAAAGAGAGCACTGTGTCAAAATCTTCCTCTACTGGAGGTCTGTTTGGTGCTAGATATGCGGATATTAGAGCAACTTCGCCCTCCGCCGTGTTTACCATGATTGCTACATCTTTAAGGCGCGTGAACCGAGGGAGGGCTGCTAAGCAGTGGGGTGTCGAATGGCGTACGGCGATTGCAACGCCGCCCCCGCGGTTATAGCCATCGCGGTTGGCGCGGTAAATCGCCATGTCGCGTAGCTCCATTTCGTCTGTGTTCTTGAGATTTGTTTCCTGCAGCAGGACTTCAGTGCGATGTTCGCTGCAGAATAGCTCAATGATGCAGCAAATGTTGTCAAGCACTGTCAGTGTGACCGGAATGTCCGTTGATATTCCAGGCGGCCAAAGCTAGAGGGCGGGTGTTTGTGTTTCTCTGCGTTTCTTGTTCAGCCATTATGGTTAAACACTTGTTGGGAGAGGGTGTGAAGTAGTGTGGAGAGTTGTGCAACCTGCTGTTTCAGTTCAGCGACCTCCTTACGGAGTTCCGCTTTCGAGGAAACAACGGGCGCTTGTTGTGTTGTCTGAGTGGCTGAAGGCGTGCCGAGCGCACGGTTCACTGTCTCCTTAATTCCCTTTCGGGCTGCGGAGATGGCTGCTTCCCTTTCCGCGCGCGCTGCCTGTGCAGGGTGATTCGCCTTAGTCACTGCTGAGAAAGTGACGTTTTTGTCCACTTTGCTCTGGTAGCTTTGGCTGGGAGATTGTTAGTGTTAGTTGTGTTTTTCGCTGCAGTTTTCCTCGCCTTGCAGCCAGCGTTAGTTTGCAGATCGGTTACCCTTGCAGTTACAGCAAAGCGCTTGTGAACTGCGGTTCCCGCAGGACTCTGTGAGGTGGCCTTCACCGCAATGCATGCACCGCGGGCTGACCTGGCGGTAAGTCCGGGTGTGTGACCACCTGCAGCAACGTTTGCAAGACGGACCGCTGTCGGTCTGTCTTGGAACTTCAACGTGCGCAGAGCAGTTACAAATTATTTTCCTGGCTAAAACCCACTTGCAGTCGTCACCCTGAGATAGGTTGGCGAAGTAGGCGCCCATTGGAATGAGAACTCCGTTCCGGCGCCTCTTAAGCTGGTGGACAGCGAGCGGGCCGGGGTTTCCCCGGCCGCGCCAAGTCATCCGCCACCTCTTCCGCCGACACTTGAGGAGGCGGGCCTCTCACATAAAGTTTGAGTCCCCGTTCTTCCTTACGCGCGTGCATGGAGTGAGCCAGCTTGTTTGACTTGAGGTTCGCGGATATCTTTACGTGATCTGTTGTGAAACTAAAACAAGCCAAGTCCTGAGTGTAACATAAATCTACCTGAGTGTATATTTCACGTGGCAAGCTTATTTCACTTTTAAATAATTTACTAAGGAATCACTTTTCTCGTCAATACAATCCGCTTTAGCTGCCAAACAAGCAGGCACGTCCCTTTCTCGCAGAACTCGTGGACACGACAGTCACCTACACTCCTCCTCTGGATAGCATTAATGGGATTAAGCATACTTCCTGACTGTTCACCCGCTTAAAACCATCAGCCGCTGTCTGTACTGCTAAAGCAGTTGCCAATGTGTATTTTGAACTGATCATCTGGTACTACGTGTTTTATCTCCCTAATGATAAAGCTAACACAACTAAATGTTATGTTTGTGTACAAATAATAACGATTATGAATTAAATATAATGAATGGCTGTGTTACCAAAAATTTCTTGCAATGAGAAATATATAAAGTTGTACTTTTTTTAAAATTTATTTCTACCTGTTCGACATGTTTATCTTTCAGGGGTTTGGACATTACAAACATATAACTGGTGATTTGATACTCAGAGGAACCTGTAGTAAGAATTGTTAACAATTAAATTTTTGAAAAGAGGTTATGCTATTAAAAAAATTAAGGGTGTAAATAATATAATGAATAAAAAGATAATACCGGGTCTTTAGCCTAACTCGCAACCCATATCTGAGAACACAACTTATTGTTTTGGCAATTTGGCAACGCGTGAAATACCTTTGGCTTCCCTTTCACTTTTAACGAGCCATCCCCCGTCACAGATTTCGGGGCGAGAGAACGGGGCTATTTCAGTTGGAAGAAAGAGCAAGCACTTATCCTCTCCTTGGGCAGTCATTCATTCACGTTTCATTCGTAGTCGTAGGAACTCACGTTTAGGAAAGAATCGCATCGAAAATGTTGATGAAGAATCAACGTGTATTTTTGGTGGAAGTTTACTTCGGCACTAAATGTTCCTTAAAGGGTCAGGAAATGTTTCATTAAAAATTTCCGGAAATGCCAGTTCCCAACAAATCAACAATTAGTAGATTAATCCAGTGCTTCAGGCACTGGAACGTTATGGATAGGAAGCGAAGTCGCAGTGCCACTGTTTTAAAGGAAAAATCTAGAAATGCAGGTTTATTTTATTAATATTTCCCAATTTGTTTAATTTTCAGGTTCCATAATAATAATTATAATTAATTATTGTTATAAATAATGAATAGCTTGGCGGTGACGTTTCACGAGATATCTTTGTGATTTCTCTGTGAGCCGGCGTTCAATATATAATAAATATTGTTACATTGCTGATAATAAATCGATAAATCAGTCATAACTTCCCTCTCCATCTTGTGTTACAGTTTTGTTTCTAGCATACTGGACAGAATCGCCTAAAGAGATGTTTTGTTTGCTGGCTCGTGCCTCTGCCCACCCCACCACACCCCACCCCACCCATCCTGCGCAGCACCAAAAGATTCTGGCTTGTGAGCTGGATACCTGCCTGCCTAAGCCCTTGAGTGGGAAACACACAGAAAGAGGAAAGTTGCTGCAGATTATGACGCGCAGCTCACTTCCTCTGCTGTCTCGATGTGCCATGTGTATTGAAAGCAGGCAAAGACACGCGGTTGCCAAATTGCCAAAACAAGAACAGGTGCTTGCAGTCCTGGGTTGCGAGATAAGCTAAAGATCCTGTACATTGTAAATGTAGAAAGTATGGCGGATGAAATATATCTTTAGGAAATTTTGATAATATGCGTCGAGGAAAATGATATGTTTGGCCTAAATTGAAAGTGCGGGTCTGTTGTAAGTCATCCAAGGAGTTGAAAAATTTAGGGCTTTGTGAACGAATGAGGGTGTGGATAGTATCAATTTTCAGTTCATTATGGAGTTGAGAGTTGGGAATATACCAGGGTGCGTGAAACATTTTTCGGATGAATTTATTTTGGAGAATTTGTGATTTATTAATATAACTCATAAATGTGCTCTAACTCATAAATGTCCCCGTCGCAGTGGGTTAGTCCACGTCCTGACGGGGTGATGCAGAGAAGGTTCTCAAGTGTTCCTTACTGCATTTTTTTATCTTCTTGCTTTTCATTTCATGTCACGTACATTCTTTTCACTCTTTTTTCTTCCTCACTGGCCTTCTCTGTATGCTGAACGCCCACCCACGTGTTTGCCGTGCATGGCGACCCGTGTCGGGGGGGGATGTGTGTTCTCGCAATTGAGAGACCTGTTTGTTTCCTTACTAGTCCTAGTGCTACTTTTGCCTTGCACTAAGGGGTACGTTGTTTACGTATTTTGGGGAACATTCCTTGTAGGTTTCCGCCTACTCGCTTTCGCCTCGGACTCTTCTAGACGTGTGGTCGGGAGCTAACCCACTCCCGATCAATCGGCTCGGACTACAGGGTGGCCAGCGAACCTGGAATCCTTGAAAACCGGGAAAAAACCGGGAATTTGAAAAATCCTTGAGAAACCGAAAAAAAAAACGGGAATTTGATTTGAAAACCGGGATTTTTCGTTTTTTCTGATTTACTGATTTTCCTACTTTTAACACGAATTCACATACGTCATCGCATTCATTAACGTGCATGATTTAAATCGATAGACGATAATGGCGGGAGTTAAAATCGAAATATGTGCGAAAAAATTCAGAAATATATGCTTTAGGATTGCGAAGTCCTTGACTCGCGGGTCACAGGATGTCAAATATTGCCGCGTGTGTATATATCGGGTTTTCTTTCTTGGCGCGTGGGGGGTGTCAACAAAATGGAATATCTCACGGTATTTCGCGTCGTTCCCGGTTGTGCCGCTAGAAGTCGCATGATCGCGCGACTGTATAGAGCAATGCTGGTGATCACCCACTTACTGGTCGTGAAATTTGACTACATAATGTGTTAGGACTTATTTACTACATATTTTTGGATTTATCCCCTTTTTTTGAATCAAGGCTTTACAATATGGATTTATTCTGTAAAAAAATCGCAGTTTTTTTGGTGCAGCATTACGTTACTTTCTCTGTACTACGTACATTACTCAGTATATATGAACATATTCGAGAAATTAAGAATAAATTTTGCTAAATTTCTGGGCTCTACTCATGATGTATGGTCTACCATTTTTCAAGTAGGTCGGTCTTTTTGTGCCGTATACCATTGAGAATTTGCTGACAAATAGGTGAAGTGTGAATAGGTGTAGTGAAGCTTTTGAGTACCTATTTTATTAAGCAGCAGGTGATTAAATGTTTTTTCAATCCATATAAACTGTGTTAAGTATAAAAAACTAAATCCGTTTTGAAAAAATCTGGAGCTATTGAAACTTAATTCAAATTGATGTAAAAACTATTAAAATCCTAAATATTATTACTTAACATTTTTTTAATTGTTGTATTGCAAGATCGATTAGATATGCTATCTTCAAAATTCCAAAAATTAAGATATCTGGGTTGTTTCAAGTAAATATGAAGATTTATTAATGCTGAAAATCCAAAACCTTTATTGAAAATGGAAATCTTACAATGTTATTAAGCGTTCTTTTTTTATTACCTTGTAATTAATCAAAATAAATTATCATATTTTAGTAATCTTGAAAATAGAATTTGGAAGACAGAAAATACACACCTCGTTAGGACTCATGTCGACTGCGAAATGTCTATTTTCAAAAAGTATTCACACTTGCGTGTTGAAAACTAATATTATTCACGGCAGAATCGACATTGTTCCAAAAGCAATGTAAGGAATACGGCACCTCAAGCCCTGCTTTGACATCTGTCCAGAGATCTATTTCCCGGATGAAAGAGTAGTTTCTTGAACATTTCAAGCGGAATCTATTAATCAATAACAAATATTTCCTAGAAAAACAAAAATACCAGAATTTTTTTAAAACTAATTTTTGTACAAAATTTTACACCCTACTCCACGATTGCGAGAGAGAGGTGCACGAGAAACATAGTTTGGTTCAGTAACGAACAGAAAACTAGTGGTGGTAAGGCAGCACCTATTTTCACGCAAAATTACGCGAAAAGTATTCAGATTTTCGAAATATTGTACATGACTTTATTACACAATCTATCTTTAAAGAACAGATTTCATTAAGGAAAAATCTCTATCTCCAGAAATGTAGGCCCAGTTGTAGGAAGACACCGAAAAGATTTGCATTTCTGATATTTTCGAGAAGTCAGGGTTTTCAACGAACATGAGATCTGCACCATTCTCTTAAACATTCTTCACACTATCCAACAACAAAATTTAATCCATGTTTTTGAAAATGTCTCAGGGACTTCATGTAAAGTAACCCCTCCCCCCAATCAAAATATTGGGGCCGCTACATCACCCAGAACGATCGATCAATATCAGTTTTGGACCAAATTGGCTGAACGGTTTAGCCGCAAGCGTTGTTCACGGACAGACGGATGGGCAGACAGACGTTTTGCCGTCAATCGATTTTTCGGTATAGACTCACAAAACATAGATGCAATCATAGACTTTACACCGCGTGTAATAGGATTTGTTTCTAAATTTAGCAACTGGATCTATCCATTTTTGCTTACTAGCCCTGTGCTAAGAGTTTCTTTTCGGAAATTGGCCGTTTTTCCGCGCAGCATTACTTAACTTTCTCTCTACTTTGTAACCGGTAGCAAGAAACTGAAAAGTGTTGTAATGTGCGAAATAGAACCTGGAAAATTGATAATCTCAAACCTGGAAAACCGGGAAAAAACCTTGAATTTCAAAAAGCTAGATTGCTGGTCACCCTGGACTAGGTCTTGCACTGAACTCCTGGGTGAGCGGGGGGATCCACTGCGGGGCAGCGCTGTGACATCCCCCCACTATATCTCCGCGGCAACCCTCGCACTCCGATGGTGTGTCCCCTTGTTGGGCTCCGTGGTGGGTTGGGATGAATCTGTTCATCTATGGATACTACACCTTTCCCCCGCCCTCTTATGCAAGGATGAGATGTGCAGAAAGAACTATTGATTTTAATAGTATTCTTTTTCTAAAGAAGAAGATCGACCAAAGAAACCTCGTTTTCTCCTCATGACATGTGCAGAGGAAGGTAAAACGTTTAAAAGTGTGAGAGCTGTCCGTCTGGCGCGAGCCATAGAAGAAGCATACGGGAAGCTCCAAGCGATCGTGAGTCAGAGGAATGGAACGATCGTTTTTGAAGCGCGTACCGACGAACAAATCAATAAAATCCAGACTGCCAAGCAGATTGCCGGCCTCCAGGTAGTAGTCGCTGTTCATCCTTCCTTGTACCTGTGCAGAGGTGTTGTAAATCACGAGGACTTAGAAACGGAGGAAGATCATAACTTTTTCAAGAGCTATGGCGTGACTGAGGTGTATAGGATCAGAAGGAAGGAGCAGGGGAAAGTGATCCTTACTTCGACCCTGATCCTTACGTTTGACCGATCATCCCTCCCGGAAAGGATTACTACTGCTTTTTACAACCTCCGTGTGCGGCAGATGTGCCGAACCCTTTGCACTGTTTCAAGTGCCAAAGGCTTGGGCATACCCAGCAGCGTTGTATGTCTGTAAGCACGGTTTACGGGAAGTGCGGATCATCAGTGCACGACCCACAACCGTGCAACAAACCCCTGCACGATGTCAATCGCGAAGGCAGTCATCCAGCCAACGTCCACCAGTGCCCTACGTTTCTCCGGGAAAGGGAAATCCAAAAAATAAAGTGACCAAAAAGGTTTCCTTCCCTGATGCGTAGATACCAAACCAGTTGACCTGTCACGATCCTTCTCCAGTGCCCTAAACCTACGTCCCCGGGAATAACGGCGAGTTGTCAAACTCAGTGTACCCCAACTGTAGTAGCACACTTCAGTTGTCAGGTGTCGCTGATAGACTTCCCTGAAGATACGGCGTGTATTCAAGGTGGGAAAGTGATCATTCCCACAAAGTTCAAAAAACCTCCTCAAAAACTCGACCAGACATCGATGACTTCCACTGAGACCCCTAAGGAAATCGATTCCAAGCAGATACCGCCTCCCTTCCAAATACGTCATCAAAATCCCGTCCACCTCTTTCTGTTTCACATTGGACGATCCTCCAGCCCCTGTAGATCTCGGTTATCTGTGGCAAAAAAAACGGGAAATACCCCCGACACAGGCGACCATATCCAGCAGCAGTCACGCTGCTGTTGACTAGGAAACAGTCAGCAGTCCAGCTGCTGTTGACTAGGAACACCACGAGAATTCCTCTACAACCCTTCAGAAGGTGAGAAAAAAGCAACCAAAGTAATAATCCCTTATAATGTCACTCATGGAATTTAATTGGTCTTCGCACCCACTCAGAAGAATTAAGATTGATAATTTCTCCCCATAGACCATCTATAGTCTGCATTCAGGAAACCCATCTTCTTCCTCATCATCTCCTGTGTTTTCACGGATTTTGCACCTATCGGTTCGATTAACTTGCTCGGACTTGCTCACGGCAGCGTCGCAGTACTCATCCCTGACACCCTGTTCTCTGAGGAACATAACATTCGAACCGACCTTCAAACCGTTTGCGTTCGGGTACACCTACCGTCCTTTTCATTTACGGTGTATACATTCCTCCAGGCCAAGTCGTTTCACAAGAGGAACTCGAAGATGTGTTTTCTTAGTTGCCCGCCCCCTTTTCTTATTATGGAGGACTTTAATGTCTACAATCCCCTCTGGGGTGGCACGAGGACCTGCCCGAGAGGTTCTATTCTCGGAAATATTATTGACCAGCAAAACTTAATTCTTCTGAATTCCGGGAATCATACTTATTTCTCTGTGGCTTCAAACACCTCGTCAGTCTATCTGGCAGTTTGCAGTCCATCCCTATCTACCATCGTAGAGTGGACTGTTCTCGGTGAACTGCATGGGAGTGACCATTTCCCTACTCTGAACCACTTTAATATCCCTAATTTAGACATTATCCACCTATCTTGCTGGCTAACCCATCGAGCCGACTGGGATACATTCAGCTAGAAAATTATAATGCCAGATAATTTTTGAAATAATATCGATGCCTTGGTGGCCCATTTCACCGACGCCCTTGTTCGCGCAGCCACCATTGCAATGCCGACGTCTACGTGTCGGCCACGACGCGTCCCTGTGCCTTGGAATGCTGACTGTGCCACCGCGGTGCGTGACCGAAAGCGAGCACTCGCGAGGCTCAGTAGGTTCCCCACCGCATCAAACCTGATTGATTACAAAAGAAAGCGGGGCAGAGCTAGATTAATAACACGGGAAAGTAAGACCGCTTCCTGGAGAGCCTATATTTCTTATCTTTCTTACCATACCCCGCCGAAAGTAGTATGGCGAAAGATCCGACAGATCTGAGGAAGATTATCGCCACCATCTGACCCAGGACCTCTTATCAATGGAAATCTCATTACTTCTCCAGAAAAAGGAGGTGAGGAATTGGCATGTCACTATGAAAATACCTCCAGTTCCTTATACTACTCTCCTAGCTTCTTAAAAACAAAGAGGAGAGTGGAGAAATGCAGATTGGACTTTTCAACTTGCCTGGAGAAAAATTATAACGCCCCTTTCTCCATGGATGAATTTTCCTTTGCCCTTGCCCACGGGAAAGATTCTGCTCCAGGACAAGACCAGATACACAAAAAAATGTTAAAACACGTGCCGGAAGAGGCACGTATTTTTCTCCTCCGTATCTTCAACAAGATTTGGATGGAATATACCTTTCCTAGGATTGGCACGAAGAGATTATTATTCCAATTCCTAAAGAAGGAAAGGACAAGACAAAACTGTCAAATCGTACCGCCCAATCTCGCTCACAAGCTGTGTATGCAAGCTTCTAGAGCGAATGGTGAACATGCGTCTGGTCTGGCCCCTGGAACAGAGAAACCTACTTACACCCATCCAATGTGGTTTCAGGAAGAACAGGTCAACCATAGACCCTTACCACACAGGTCTCCACTGCTTTCGTGCTATGTCAACACCTGATAGCAATTTTCTTTGTTATAGAGAAAGCATATGATACTACCTGGAGGTACAGCATTCTTTGCGCCATACATTCTTGGGGCCTTAGGGGCTGGCTCCCCCTTTTTTAGTAGCCTTTCTTTCGTTAAAGTACTTCTGAGTTCGCCTTGGTGACAGGGTATCCACCAGTCACCATGTAGAAAACGGGGTCCCTCAGGGATCAATTCTGAGTGTCTCTCCGTTTGCCATCGCTATCAATAGTATAGCGTCGATAATCTGAGAGCCAGTAAAAGGATTGCTCTATGTTGACGACTTTGCCATTTCCTGCTCCTCCAAGAGTATGCAAGTGATGGAGAGACAATTACAACTTGTCCTCAACAAATTGCAGGAATGGAGTGATGCGACAGGTTTCAAATTCTCCACAGCAAAACCAACTGTATGCACTTCTGCAGGATTCTTCATCTCCATAACCACCTCAATCTTTTTCTTGGGAGCCATCTTCTTCCTTTTGTGTAGTCTGCAACTTTCCTTGGGCTTACTTTCGATAAGAGCTTAACTTGGTGAAATCACATCTGTAAACTGAAAAGCCAATGTGTGTCACCATGCCGACCAGGCGGCAAAATCAGCGACTCATAAAACTCTTATCGACATTCCCTCTGTACCATTGTCCGATGTTAAGACTTTCTTGAAATGCTCCATATTTAGAGCATGGCAGAGTGGCACAATAGCACTTTTACACTATGTGCGATAAAGAATTCTGTTAATCCCTGGTGCTCGTCACGTTATTTTAACCCGTCTTCGTATCGGACGCTGCCACTTTTCTCACGGTTTCCTCCTTCGAGGTGAAACTCCTCCCATCTGTGACTCATGCAGGATGGTTCTTTCTGTGGAACACGTTCTCTTGCACTGCACAAAATTTGTTTGCAACCGACGAAGACATGACCTGGACAACTCGCTATGGGGTGGTGCTCGGGGATGTTGATTTTGTGCTCTCAGAACTTTTTTGTTTTTTGAGAGAAAGCGGAATATATAATTTTATTTGAAAGATAATAACAATGTTTTATGTTGTTGTTTTTTTGGCCCCGGTTACAGCCAATTTTACGTTTTAAGAAGAATTTTACATGCCCTTTTTCTTTTTTCCTTCTGCCATATCTACATGTATGCTTGATGCAGAATTCAAGCCCTCTTTTTAGGCAATGTACATGCTTTTAATCAGCAGGTAATGCACCACTTAAAACCACGTCTGCAACACTTAATAATTTTTTTAAAAATATTTTGGCATAGGCGCAAATGACCACAGTAGTTGAAGTGCCCTCTAAACCCTATTCAATCAATCATAATTATCTTTTGTTTCTGGCTCCTAGTTTCTTCAGATTTTTCTACCTCCTGTGTAAGCATTTGGAGTTGGTTATTCTTTTTGTTTAGTTTAAGAAAAATATTTTTAATCTTTCATCCTATCCTTTTAATTCTAACAATACAATTTTTGTCTTTAGAAATTGTTTTCTAGTACTATGAGTTTCTACTACAAAAACCTGAGAAAACAAAATGTGCATAATAGCAGAAGTAATTACTCTTAAGCTGTGCTTAATTCCAAATTTTGTGGCTTATTGTATGGCTTGTTGTTCAGAAACTCTTCCTCTGTAGATTTGATCATCGAAGGAAACCATTTTTGAATACAAGTATTTTACTTCATTAATGAATCGTTACAATAAGAGGAAGTTCTGTTAGCAAAAATAAGGTCTGCATCTCTCTTCTGATATTTATGTTTTGGGGTATCCAACTGTTATTTGGTCTCTTATTTAAGCTTTTCTCCTATGAATATATGATATTTCTGTTGATATCAATGAAGTCAAAACTTCATTGTGTGCACAAAAAGTGATGTTTTAATTTTTCTGTGTAAAATGATAAGTAGTGTTTTTGTGTTTCAGGTGGTTAAGGAAGCAGTACCACTTGTGTTGGATGGGCATCAGCAGGAAGTTGAGTGTCTCTCTACAGATGGAGCTGTTGTTGTCAGTTCTTGCCTAGGAGGACATTTATGTATATGGGATTCCTTTGCTGGGGAGCTTCTTATCAGCATTGACAGGAAAAGGCAAGTCATATATTTTATTTTTTCAATATTAGGTTGTGAAATTTGCAGCTAAACAACTTTGAAACATTTTTTTTTCTTTTTCTTTCTTTTTTCCAGGTATTTCTCAATGATTCAAAGACCCTCTGTATCTCAGTCAGAAGTGAAAACAGAGGAACTTTCATTTTCTGATTATGAATCTGGATCTCCTCCTTCACACGGAGATGCCTCACTAGAAGAAGCTGCTCATAGAAATCAGCAGTTATTTTGGGACTTCCCTGATCCTGCAACCTTCTATTAATACTAATTTTACAACCCGCCCCATCATGTTGAACAAGAAAATTATCAGAAATCTGATGATCATCTCAGAAAACGTGGATTTTTTTATGGCTCAAAATATGAAGATATTTACAGAGAATATAGACATCCTTCAGAAAGTTATAAAACTGTAGATTTAAAGAAAATTGATTATCCTAATCAGGGAGAAGAAGTAAAATCAGACACTCATCATAAAGGTTTTCTGAGATCTAGACCTTCATTGCCAGTTCTAGGACTAGAGAAACCAGAAGAAATCTGCACTTCAGGTTTTGACCCAATTTCTGTGACATATCGAAGTGTGCATTATGGCAGTAAAACTGAGGAGGGGCTGGAAATAGAATCACAGAATTGCGAGTGTGACCAACTTTTAAATGCAAATGAAGAACATGCCTCTTCACACAGCAATGATTCTTCTCAGTGCTATAATTGCAGTTATTCTCAGAAAGAGAAGTTATTACAGAGACATAGTAGTGCAAAAGAAATAAGAAGACTAAGTGAGGTAGGGAAAGATAGTGAAAATTTGTGGACAAGTAATGAGGTAGTGAATAGTCACTCGGTAAGACTGAAAAATCAAAGCTCTGGTACCCTTGGAGGAAATTCTCCTGGAGAAGTAAATAAAAGATTACAGCATGGTGTGCCATTGAGTCCACCATATTCAGCAATTGGTACCGACAGTAAAATAGTATTGAGTGATGTTCAAAGTGTTCCTCCAATTTGGTGCCTGGATTGCCATGAAAACTTAATTGCAATTGGTTGTGCATCTGGAAGAATTGAATTCTGGGAAGGATCCACTGGAAAATTGAAGGTATTTTCAAGACCTTTTGAATAATGTGCTGTTTAGTTCACCATATCCTATGATATGTATAAAATTGTATTTATGCTGATCATTGCATGATTTAAATTAAATTCACATATTTTGTGGTAAAAGGAAACTCATCTCAAGAAAGGAGTTTCTTCTCTAATCTTTGTTCAACCTAAGAACGAACACTATTATCTTGAGTTGTTTACAGAGCAGAATTTGACGACCTAAAACAAAATAAAATGTTCAATATGTTCTAATGTGGTCAATGAAATGCTCTTACAATGTTTGAAACAATATTATACTACTAAAGAATCTGCCGAAATGTTTCCAACCAGCAAAAACCATTTCTCTCCAGTGAGACCTCCTATTGAGTTAACTCGCCATGTGCTTTACCCCTACCCCATATAGTCACTCAGCTATTCTCACTTTTGGCAGTGCTTAAAAACTGTTGATCTCCTCTGGTATTTTCAAGATAATTTTTGAAAATTCTGAGAATTCAACAAAAACTAGACCTGCCCCATTTTGTGGGTGTCCCTAGTTATATTGATGGAAAAATTTTGAGTTGTTTCAGAGAAAAATGTTTTTCTATAAATTGCATTTGTTTCAAGCAAATATTTCATGAAAACTGTTCATTTTAAAAAGGAGTGTTATGTACTATTTTTTGAAAGTCATAATTTTTTAGAACAGATTATGTTTATAACAAAAATCTCTATCTTCAGTATTGTGCTTTTGTGATGTTAACTCTTTGCAATTTTGAAAAATATGGATAGATTAACAAAAAAAAGTGACATGCACTAGTTTGTAACCTTCCTTTGATGTACACAAGGAGAAAATTTTCAAGTAATTTTTGAGACAACACCCACTTGGGTAAAATTTTAGTATAGTTAATGCAAAATTTCATGAAAATTTTTTGTATTTTCAAAATATTTTCCCTGGCTTAATTTCAAGATGTGTCTTTTAAGAACTGATTTCATTAAGGAAATAAAAATCTATTTTCATCATTTCAGTTGTAGGAAAACTCAAACAAAATGTTTGAATTTTTGAAAAATTGGAGTATTTAAAGAAAATGAGAACTGTGCTATTCTTTTGAGTGTCTTTATGCTATCCGAGGACCAAAGTTTTATCAGAAACTTAAGAGCCATTTTTGAGAAAACTTTATAAATATAATCGAGACTTTACATAATGCACTCCCAAAATCAAAATATTCGTTTTAAACTCACAGAGCCTTGACTTTGTACAAATTGATTGAGGAATATCAGTTTCCGACAAAATTGACTTTACAGTTTTGGCACTAGTGTGGTTCACAGATTGCTAGATGCACAGACTGACGGACATTTTGCCATTTATCGATATTTCTGGTATCAAACACTCACAAAACATGGATGTTGACTACAAAGTGTGTTAGATGTAATTTACTTCATATTGGAACAAGATTGATCCACTGTTTCAGTAACAAGGACTGGCAGTAAGAGTTTTTCTGTTGAAAAATCACCTTTTTCCTGCAACACTTTGTTTTATGAAATATGGTGAGAAAGTAAAACATTCTAAAGCAAACAGAATTTATGTCAAAATTTTTATTTTTATCAATATATATATATTATATATATATATATATATATATATATATATATATATATATATATATATATATATATATATATGGGGTATATGAGTACAATCCTGAAATATATATATATATATTTTCCTGCCAAGGAAAATATAAATATATATTTTAAAAAGTTTCTCGGATTCTCTTTTCCAGCATTCTCTATCCATTACATCTTTGTCTGTCAGATTTCTTGTCATCATCGCAGTCAGTATTCCTTGTTTCCATGGGGTTGATGGTCTGCCTCTCCATCTTCTATATGGTGGTATCCATTTATATTCTTGTTTGTGCCACCTCTCTTCTGGCATTCTCAGCAGATGTCCGTACCATTGAAGCTTTCATTCTACAGTAACTATTACATCCTTTTGAATTTCCATTTCATCCTTTATTTCATTACTATGTATGTGGTGTAAACGAGATATTCTGCAACTTCATCTCAGAAAGTACATTTGAATCGTCAATAATCTCTTTTTGTTTTTTTTTTGGGGGTTAGTTCCCATACTTCTGAGTCATATGTAACAATGCTCTCTATTATGGTACTATGTATATTTTTCTTTGTTTTCTTGGATAACTGGGAGTTCCACAGAATTGAATTTAGCATATTTATGACTCATTTCCCTTGATTTATCTTATTATTAATATCCTTGTTGCTTGTGCCCTCTTTTGAAACTGTAAAGCCTAAATATTTAAAATCATCACATAATTGTATTTTATCATTTCCAATACAAAGATCTTTTCGATGTTCTCCTGTTACCATATACTTTGTTTTGGACACATTGATTTGCAATCCCCAGAGATCAAATTCCTGTTTTAATTTTCTAAACGTATAGTTCATATCCTGCTCATCCTCAGCCATTATGACTAGATCATCTGCGAAGAGTAGAACATCCAGTGTTCATTCTCCAATTTGCATTCCCATTACACTGCATTTCCTCCTCCATTCTCTCAGAGCTTCGGCAATGAACATGTTAAAAAGAGTTGGGGACATACAGCATCCCTGTCTCAATCCTTTAGAAATTATTATATCATCTGATACTTGTTCGTTTACTTTCACAACACCTTTACCCTTTTTTTTTTTTCATTTTCTTAATGGTGTTAACTAATTTAAAATTACATTTTTGTTCTAAAATTTCAAAAAGTTTGCTAATGGGAATGCTGTCATATGCTTTTTGAAGGTCAACAAACAATAGATGAGAATCTCTTCCACAGGCTTTCTTTTTTTCTAAAATTTGTTGGATGCAGAAAATGTTATCTTACACATGAACGGCCAGCCATAAAACCACTTTGTTCTTCCAAGTTTTCTATCTTTGACTCAATTCTTCCTTTAATTATTTGCCCGTACAGTCTACCAATTGAACTCGTGACACAAATACCTCTATAATTTTCACATTTTCCTTTATTGCCTTTTTTATAAATTGGTATAATTTCTGCTTTTTTCCATTCTTGAGGAATTTCTTCTTCATCTATGAGACATTTATTCAATAACTTTACAATAATTTCCTTCATTTGGTCAGGAGAGTGTTTTAAGAGTTCAACCGGTATCCCTCCTGGGCCTGGGGATCTATTATTTTTCATCCCTCTCAGAGCGTTTGTAATTCTTTTAAAGTTATTCTTGGTATAGCTTCATGTATTAAATCATTATCTGCATTATAACTGATGTATTTGTATTCTGCTCTATCTTCCCTCAGAAGGTCTTGAAAATATACCTCCCACTGTTTAATATTAATTGGTGACATTCTAGATTTACATGACACATTAAATTTTAGTTCTTTTATTTATTGTTTTTCATGCTTCTCTAGACCTATTGCTTCTCATTAACTTATTTACTTCAGAGCATTTTGTTTCCCAAGCCTGTGCCTTAGCTTTCGTTACTGCTCTTTCAACTTTTCTATTGATATTACTATATGCTGTTCTATCTCTGGGGTCTCCTGAGCTTAGCCATTTTTTATATTTCACTTCTTTTCAATCATTTGCTTCAAATCTTTATTCCACCAGTGTGTTCTACCAGTTCAAATAATTAAATTACATTATTTCTTAAGGAATTATGTTTTATTGACTCATTTACTCACAAACTGTGGCAAAAAACAACAACAAAACAATGAAGGAAAGAAAAACAACACTTTACATATTTTGCTTTTGACATTTTAACTAGTAGTATGCTGAGGTTTACAGTCTGAAAATGCCAGTTCTCAGAGTGAACATCATTAAGCTGTGAAGTATAGTACTGAGCTAATTGAGGCTTCTTCCTTTCATTCATGTGAACTTGGCTTGCAAAGTTGGTGTATGGACTAGTTTCCTAGGAACTCTTTGTCTTCAGTATTTGCAAAATTGCCGGAATGCGGCACTGGCATGTCATCACTGGAAGCATAGATTCCATACCATCACTAACATTGTGATTTGTAAAAGAAATCATGTGGGCTACTTATGAATTCTGTGGAGAACATCTATTGTTTCTTGTAAATATTATTTGAAAAGAGTACCATTAAAATGAAATCAGCAAAAATGCTAAAGAATCCAGTATAAAAGGATCCTTTCCTTTCTGTCAAAACAAAATGAATGTCAGTAATAAAAGGCATTGCTCTAAAGTGAAAAGAAAGAGGAAAAAGAGACATTTCATTCAAGTGCACCCCTCTCTTATTCTCAGTTATCTCTATAATTACAATCCTGAATTCTGAGAAAGAAAATAAAGATTTATGAGATTGAGGTAATTAAAAAACATCTAATATTTAGAAATACTTAAGAGAATTTATTTTGAGATCCGATTCAAAACTACCCATGAATACTTTAGTTTCTCTTTGTAATTACATGCACCTCAGGGAAGAAAATATAAAAATCTTAAACTGCGGATACATGTGTACTGTTATTTTGAATCAATGTGTCCTCAATTTATTTTAAAACTTACTATTTCGTATTTGTCCTTGAGAATGTAATATGTATAAGAATGTATACAAATTTGCAATCAGATATGTTATATATGAGGAATTCTTAGAAATTGGACTTTGACTTCTCTGGCTAAATAGCACAATTTAAGTGATTTTGTTTTAATTCATATCTAAAGGATATCGGGTCTTTCAAACAGTGAATTGTATGAATATTACAATTTCTTTCTAATAGTGAAATAATGCAGTTTTGACTTTCACAACCTTCCTTAGTAAGAAGAGAAAGTATTGTAATTGTGCAAATTTTCTACAGAAAAATTCTGATTGCGAAGCCCTGGTGACAAAAAAGTGCATAAATTGTGTTCCTATACACAGTAAATTACTTCCTTCAACATGTGTAGACAGAATCTGTTTTGTGGGTCGTCAATACTGAAAAATCAATTGACAGCCAAACATGCGTCTGTCTGTCCATCTGTAGTCATTGGTAATATTTATACTGTTCAGCTGATTTTCTCCAAAATTCAGCCGATTCTATCCAAACTACCCCTTCAATTTAAATGAACTTGTGGCCCTCTGAATTTGAAACAGATATTTTGAATGTTGGGTTTACTTTACATAAAGCCTAAACAAAATTTTCAAAATTTTCTCAAAAATTGCTCCATTTTTTTTGAATTAACAATGTTCTTGGTAGGCATAATGGAGGCTTAAGAGAATAGTGCAGGTCTTATTTTCATTGAAATTCCTGATTTTTCGAATATTGAAAAAGTTCAAATTTTTTTTCAACAATTTCCTACAACTACAAAATTGAAGTGTTCTTTACTTTATCGCACTTAAGAAGGAACTTCTTAAGAAGAGAAAGTTATGTAATACTTTACAAAAAAACCGCGAATTTTTGGCAGAAAAACAGGGCCCTAGTAATGAGAAAGTAGATAAATCCAGTTGCTAAATCCTGTAACACATGGTGCAGCCAGAATCCATGTTTTATGGCTCCTTGATACCAAAAAATCATTGGATGGCAAAATGTCTATGTGTCCATTGTCCATCTGTGAACAATGCTTGCAGCTAAACAGTTTGACCAATTTTCTCCAAAATCGATATTCTGCAATTGAACTGGCTGACATTGTGGCCCCTTAAATTTCAAACTGGTATTTTAATTTTGGGGGTACTCTACATGGAGCCTCTGGAACATTTGCCATATTTTCAAAACAATGGCTCCATTGGTTTTGATTAAATTTTGTTGTTGGATAGTGGGAAGGACATTTAAGAGAATAACGCAGGCCTTGTGTTCATTGAAAAGTCTGATTTTTTCGAAAATTGCAGAAGTTCAAATTTTTTTTTTTGATTCTTCCTACAACTAAAATATTAAAGATACAGATTTTTCAAATAATGAAATCCATTCTTTAAAGATAGATTTTGAAATAAACATGTGTAAAATTTTTTAAAATTTGAATACTTTTCGCATAATTTCGCACAGGCGAGAAAGTACATGTTGTTTTAGCACCACTAGTTCTTACAATCAAAATAGTTGTTTAAAAGTGTAAGTTACTACTCTGTTAACACAATGTAATGCCTAGTTTCATAGTGTATTGCTAAAGAAGGCTATCATTATCTGTATTACAGTGCCTTTTTGAAGATGGAACTGGTATTGGTATTACTGCTGTAAAAATAATTGGGAACAGAGTGGTAGCAGCTAAGTTGAGTGGGGCTGTGGATTTCTTTGAACTTGAAAGTTTCAGTCAAGGTCAACCAACTGATTGGGGCTTCACATATAGAAGAAGTTAGTGAAATGTCAATATCTATTTATTTCAAGTAGACATTTGAACAATACTTTTATTTTATTGATGTTTGTGGCATAATTCTATGGCCATAATTTTCCTTGATTATTTTTCAGCACATGTACGTACAAATAGTGCAGGAGCCTTGAGCGATTGGAATTCTTGGGCAGCACAGCATGGTGCAGAACAAGACATCCGGTGCATTCACCTGAATACTACTAAAGCTCATCAACAACCAATCACTGTCCTGGATTCAGAAGGAGGTCGAGTCCTTACAGGCAGTCAGGATCACACCTTGAAGGTGAATGATATTACAAATTTGGTGTGTTTTCTAGTATGCTACTGATTTTACTTATGAATCTGCTGAACATATGGCTGTAATGAATGTAATAGTATGAAATCCCTGAGCGATGACAGGCCAGAACAGCCATGACAGCATGACTGAATAAAAACTGTTCAGTAATTTTGAACTAATTGTCAACTATTTAAAAACCAAGTATATGGTGGCATGATGATATCCAGCTAGCACAGCTAGCACATCGTCAACACATCAGCTAATTTTGGACTGGAGCTTGTAATCATTTGAAAATTAATTGCCACCTGTCATAACTACAAATAATAAATGTGTGCTGGCATGACACCAGGCCATGCCAGCATACATCATTAGTGGCCAGCATGCAATAAATTTGGTCAGAAGCTAGTTAACTGCTTATAATTTGCACAATTTTAAATTAAGATTTCTGTAAAAACTTTTGTTACCAAAATCTGTTCAGTTCATATCAATCTGGCCTAGAGGCTCAATTGATGTCATTACAATGCCTTTGACCATGAGGTCCTAGGGTTAGAGTCCTGACAGGAGCAGGATTTTCGACACTAGCTACATCGAGTCACTGTGTGGAAGAGAATTCCAGTGACTGATGATGCTCTGATCAGAAGATTTCCATGGTTTCTCTGATCAACAGGAGACAAATGCCGGAGCATAACCTAACAAATGGGCCCCAGACTGTGCACAACCTTTCTCACAACCTTTTTTGTCCTAACCTCACCCCATGCTTACACACATGTACATGCACTACACAACCACACATGCTGGGACAACAGTTGAGAGCTTAAAAATTGTCCTATCTGGGGCAGTTCCCTGTGCTGTTGGGAGATACCTTGTTGGGAAAACTTCAAAAGCCGACAGGTAGGTTAGAACTAAATCTCACCATCCAGCAGGTGAAGATCACTGCAACCTTCCGTGATAAAAACACGCACTACACTTACGGGGTTAATAAACCTGGTAATCGATTCACTCGGAATCACTTATCAATCAATCAAGTAAGTTTCATACTTCATACTAGAATAAATGTACAGAAAGAATAACAAAAATTTTGTGCATTGACTTCAGATATGCTGAAAAATGCAAATACTTTTCAAAAGATGTGGATCTGCTCATATTTTCATAAAACATTTCCACCAAGCTGCTCTTAAAATTTTACAGCACTAGGTTGAATAGTTTCTGAGATAATATATGAAATGTTCAGTCAAAGTAGGAAGCAACAAAAACCTTTTGTCTCCTATTAAGCCTGTATAATTGGTAGTTCATAAATCTGTAATTATTGAATTTGTATACTGTCAATTATTTTGGCAACACCATTAAAAATTATTCAGATAATGCTTCCACTGGATTGAAGATGGGGGCTGAGGTTCTAATACAATATGCTTACATCTCCAACATCATGTGCATTCAAACCACATCATATTTTATCCTCTTCCAGATCTACAGTTCAGTTTTAAAAGGCTACTTGTTCTAATTTGAATTATGAATATTACTTGGAAGTTTAAAACATCTAACTCATCATCTTTTCATTCAAAACATTCAAATGGGAGAATAATAAACAGGCGAAATTTGAAAGCATAAACTCAACAAGGAGTACAAAGGAATATACATTTATTGTCTAAAGTTAGTTACAATTTTTAATGAAAGAAAAACCTATGTATTGAGCTTACAATACTACCATTGCATTGCCCATTTATCTGTGTGTCAATGGTAATTCTTCAAAACTGACTTACTCAAAGATATTTTCATGCTATACAGATCTCTTCTTTGTCTTCTCTAGCCAGTAGGATTCTGTCCGTCAGGCCAAGGAACCAGATGGCACCTGTAATGAAAAAATGTATTTGGAAAAATCTAATGCAGAAACAATGTACCCAAATTTCACAAGCATTCACAAGCAAATTCTATATCTCCAACTATAAAATTTATCGTTTTGACAGAATTAATTCAGTGGCCTCCGGAGGAGTTGCTATACTTATTAAACATTATTAAACACGTTCCAATTTAACAATCATCATTCTCTTGAAATCCTTTCTTTAATATTCAATATTAATAATCTTGATTACTATTTTTCAGTTGCCTACAACCCCCCAAAATACACTTTTCCTCTCGTAACATTTAAAAACATCTTTAACAATATAAACAAAAACATTCTTCTTGGCGATTTAAATTGTAAACATCAAATTTGGGGTTGTAATACTACCAACCTTAACAGAATTAAATTACATAATTTTCTCGTTTCTAATAATGTACAAATACACTCCCCCTCTGAACCTACTTACTATTCATATAATAATAATAATATTAATATTATTATTCCTGATATTCTTGCTATTATTCTTACACAAAATTTTCCTTTCCCTATAATACAAAATGTACTTCCTGACCATATTCTAGTTCTTGTTACTTTATCTTTTTCCTTTAATATTTCTTCCTCCACCTTCACACCTCTTTTTCAAAAATTTATGTGGCCTGACATTCAACGCGACATTGAAAATAATATTAAGTTTCCTCATAATATACGATCTACAAATGATATTGACAATTACCTATCTTATTTTACCACTACTATAAATAACACACTTTACTCTCATTTGAGCTTTATATCTAAATTTTCTTCTAGCACCTATAAACCACTACATTTTCGTATTCTTAAGCTAATCAAAACTAAACACACTTTACGTTGTTTTTGGCAAATAACTCGATATCCCAATATTAAATCTAAACTTAACAAAATTTTGCGAATAATAAAGTCTAGAATACATTTATTTAAATTTCATCAATATCAAAACTTTCTACAACAAATACACCCTCAATCTAAACGATTATGGTCTACAATTAAACGACTTTATAATGACAAAACTCTCATTCCTGTCCTACAAGACTCTTCCTCCACTGCCCTAAATGATCCTGAGAAACTTCAATTACTAGGCTCTCACTTCCAATCTTCTTTTATTGCTAATCCAATACATAATACTGAACTTCACAATCATATAACCCACTTCCTTTCCCTTCCTAATTGTAACATTCCACAACTTATTCCTTTTATATCCCCTACTGAAGTTCATAATATTATAAAAAAACTCAAAATTCTCTAATCAACTGGATTTGATTTAATTACTAACAAATCACTCAAATTTTTAGGTAATAAATCCATTGCCGCATTTACTAATATTCTGTATTCATTCTTCATTTTCACTATTTTCCTAATATTTGGAAATTAGCTATAATTATCCCTATTTGTAAACCAAAGAAAGACCCAAGGTTTCCTTCTAATTATTGGCCCATTAGTTTACTTTCTTCTTTATCAAAAATGTATGAAACAATATTACTTCACAGACTTTATACATTCACTTCTCAAAATAACATTATTCAACCTTCATGATTTGGATTTATGCACAAACATTCCACTTTTCATCAACTATTGTGTATTACTGAATACATAGAAAATGCTTTTCATTTAAAACAACACTCACTTGCAATCTTTTTAGATATTGAAAAGGCATTCGACAAAATTTGGCAGGATGGTTTAATATATAAACTTCATCTTGTAGGTATTCCTGTTTATCTTATAACTATTATTCAAAATTTCCTATCTAACAGTACTTTCATAGTTAAATATAATAATTTCTTCTCTCAAAAATTTAATATATCTGCGGGGGTCCCTGAAGGTTCTTGTCTTTCTCCTCTGCTATTCAATATTTATCTATTCAACATTCCAAAATTCTCTTCTTCTAAAGTAGCCCTTTTTGCAGATGATACAGCACTTATTAATTCACACACTAATATTCTTCTTGCTGGAAATAAACTTCAAATAGATCTTACTTGTTATTCGATGTGGGCCAACAATTGGAGAATCAAAATAAATATGGATAAATGCCAAGCCAAAATATTTATGTTATGTAAGCCAATAACTCCTCCTCCCCTACTCATTCATAACACTCCTATTCCTTGGCTTTCTTCCCCTTCATCTATTAAATATTTAGGTCTTCATCTGGACACAAAACTGAACTGGAAAATTCACATTAAAAATGTTATACAAAAAACTACCATTAAAATACATAAACTTAATTCTCTCATAAATAATAACTCAAATCTCCGTATTAAAACTGCAAAATTAATATACACTTCAATTATTAGACCTACTTTAATTTATGCTTGACCAATATGGTCAAATGCAACAAAATCAAGTATACAAAAACGTCAAATTATTCAAAACAAATTCTTTAGAAAAATTCTACATGCACCTTGATGCATCACAATGAACTAAATCTCCCTACAATCCATGATTTGATTAAAAATTATAGTCTCAAATTTTTTAATACTCTTCCTTCATTACACCATGCACAATTTTTTAATCTTGGTAAAACTTATCCGGTTCCTCATAGAATTAATTCCAAATTTCCTAAAGATAAATTTCATCCTCTGTAATTTTATTTATTTTCTCTTCTTTTCCATGTTTTTTAGTCTTATATATTTGTCTAATTCTTAAAAATTTACCTTCATAAATCCTCTAGCAGAGGTCCAAACAACTGTCCATATACAGTAGTAAATTTCAATGCCCTGAAAGACAAATTGTCGAACAGGAAGTAATAAATTAATTTAAAAAACAACAAGAACAACAACAACAAGCATTAATACTATTTTGGATGTGTTACTTTACACCATTGCACATTGCATTCATAAAACAGGCTAATAAAGCTTTTAAGTTGTCTGGAATGTATGGAATGATACATGAAATGGCACAGTACTAGATGGAAATGAATGAAGTTATGAATTAACATATTTACCCAAATATAAGTCAACTCGGAGTATAAAACAACCCCCTAATTTTGAAGAGACCTGAGAATTTTTAAAATTTTTATCTAATTCTTACTATTAAGTCAAAATAAAATTGCCTTTTTGGTGAGAATATTAAGACTTATTCCCGAACTTTCATTTTCTTGTCCCTTAATCTTCTTAATCTTGGGTTTTGTCACGTCCTTCATCATCTTCATATTTAGCAATGCTTCTTTTTAGTCTTTGTTTCATGGTGTGACGTTTTGCGACTTTTTAGACCCAACTGAAAGTTTTGTGCATTGAATTTGCTTTTTTTTTGCATATTTGCTCTCTCCCACACTGGTTGATGCCTTATTGGTTTAACAGTTCAAAATGCAGATTTGCTGTCACTGGGCATCGAACTGAAATTCCATGTTCAAACTTGTTTCGTGAAACAAAAACTCGGCATTCATTTTCACATTATGTTTCGTTTGATTACTCCTTGGTTACTTTTGATAACATTGCCATTCATATGAGATTTTCTTAACCGACCGATTCAAAAATATCAGTCTGAATTGCCCTCCAAATTTGTGGTGGATGCCGAGAATATGACCACAAATGTATTGTAGACACATGCAATATTTTTACTGTCTTTGCAGTTTACACTTACATTAACATTTACGAGTTTCATGACACGGAATGGCAATGTTAAATCTTGAGCCCTAACCGACTTGACTTAATCTGTGAATACATGATGAACCCGCATATTGCCACTGAGATATTTAGGAGAAAACCTAGTCTTATATTCAGATAAATACAGTAAATCCAATGTATGTAATAACAATAAACAGATAATTAGTGTTTTCAATTGGACTGAATGGCTGATAAATGCAGTTATTTGATGAATCCAATGAAACAATATACTGCAAGAGATAGCAATTTATTTGTTCATAACATCTCACTCACCTCATTCAAAACATTTCACTTACCTTTCCAGATCAGAGGAAAAGCTGAAGAAGCTTTCGCAGCCAAACAGCATCATTACATCCTGGACCCTAACATTTCACTAGCATGATCTCCAATAATTCATCACAACATAAACCACCAAACAATGCTTGCAAAGAAAATGGCACTATAAAGACGTGGGTTGCCCTTGGCAACACCTTCTTCACTCAGGAAGTTGCTTTCATGGATGAAATCAATTATAGAAGCCTTGTAAATTCACACCATACCTGATGAACAATTTACTAAAGTAGCATTTGAAATTATATGCACTTTAAATAGATGCCGAAATGTGGAAATGACGTTGGTGCAGTCCATACTCTCAGAGAGCAAGAATTTCATCTATTATATATTCTCCCATATTCATTGCCTGTAAAAACGAGTGGATGGTGGATTGACCAGCACACACAAGCTGAATGCAATTCAAAGCTTGACTAAAATTAATTGCCACAATTTTGAATTATTGCTACTGATATTACTCCGGAAAATTCCTCCATACAAGGACACACATAAACATGCACACACACTTACTGTGATGGTGTGTGTGTGTGGGGGGGGAGGGTACTTGCAAGTCATTGCTGTCTGTTACCTCTACGAAAACAATTCTGTATTGACTTGAAATCATATCAGCACATACATGTACTAATTTCAGTGTAAAGCTTTGCAGAAATATGTCAGAATTAATTGCTTCTAGTTATCACTGTACTCAAGAATTGTCTGGGTGGAATTTTGTTATTATCATACAATTCTTTTGGTATTCTAAAAGTCTGGGAACAATAGGATGTGTTTCCCCAAAATATTAAACTGCTTCTCAGGCAGAAATAAAAGATACATAATATGTACAAAGGCTGACTGAATTTGAAAGAATTCTGACTATGTAGCAGTAGTAGTAGTAGTAAAGCGAGTGTTCTACAGCTGTCGCCTTTTCTCGCTGCCTAATCTCCATTTCTTTCGATCTTCCCAAGCATCATCTTCTAAATCTATCGCCGCCATCATTGATCTTATACCTTCCTCCCACTTCCTTCTTGGTCTTCCTCTATATCTTCTTTCTTCAGGATGGTATTCCCACATCATCTTTGGCAGTCGCTCACTGTCCAACCTTCTTAAATGCCCATACCATAGCAAAGCCTTTGTTTCTATGAGTTCTAAGGTTGATTTTCCAGGTTTCATTATTTCTTTTATTCTTTGATTTTTCATTCTTTCCTTTCTTGTAACCTGACAACACCGCTTCCAGTATTCCATTTCTGTTCCTTGAATCCTACTTCTATCCTTGGCATTAATAGTCCATAACTCAGCTCCATATGTGAATAGACTTTCAACAATTGTTTTATACAATGTAATTTTTGTGTTTCTTTTTATGTTTGAATTCCATATCAATGGATGTAAAGATCTTATTACTTGCCTACCTCTATTTGTTTTGTTTAAAACATCTTTGCTATCACGACCATCACTTGTTAAGGTTACATCCAGATAGTCGAATTCCTTTACTCATTTAATGACACTCCTATGGGTTAACAGATCCTGGCCATTTCCACCCACTACCATATATTTTGTTTTAGATGTATTAATTTCAAGTCCCCACTTTTCATATTCTTCAATTAATTTTCGAGTCATGTAGTGGATGTCATCCTCGTCACTGGCTAGGACCACCTGGTCATCTGCATACATCAATGTATATAGGAAATCTTCACCAATAGGTATTCCCAAGCCCTTACATTTTCTTTTCCATGTGTGAAGAACTCGTTTAATGTACATTTTAAATAGAGTTGGGAAAATACAACAACCTTGCCTTAGGCCTTTATTTATTTTAAAAGCTGATGAACTATTTGCACCAATTTTTGCGCAGCTTTGATAATTTGCATATAGACGCTTTATAGCATTTATATATACTCTATTTATTTTCTCATCTACCATAATATCCCACAGTTTGGATAGGGATACCGAGTCAAATGCTTTTCTCAGATCCACAAATACTATAAGAATCTCTCTGCCTACACTCATTCGTTTTTCAATAATTTGTTTTAGACAGAATATGTTATCAATGCAAGATTTCCCTGCGCAAAAACCGCTCTGTTCCTCCATTTCCTCCATCTCTATTTCCAATCTTTCCCTTAATATCCGACTGTACAGTCTCCCAATTGTACTGGTAACACTAATGCCCCTATAATTTTCACGTTCATTCTTGTTGCCTTTTTTATAAATAGATAAAGTGTGTGCCATTTTCCATTCTTCAGGAACTAAACCTCCTTCCAAGCATTTATTGAAGATCTGTGCCATGAAATCTATGGCACTTGAAGGGGCAGTTTTAATTAATTCAATTGGGATACCTCCAGGTCCCGGAGCTCTACCACTTTTCATTGCCATAAGGGCCTAACTGACTTTCATTGTTGTTATTTGTGGAACATTTTCCTCAGTTTCTTCAGTTTCATGAGTTTCATATGAAATGTTCATATACTCTGTTCTTTTCTCGGTTAGTAAATGTTCGTAGTAGCTTTTCCATTTTTCCTGGCCTATTGGATCCGATGCTCTTTTTTATTCTTCCGGACTGTATTGACAAATTTCCATGCTTCTCTTGACCTTGTACTCCCCATTAGTTTACTTACTTCTGTACATCTATTTCTCCAGTATTCATTTTTTCTTCTAGACACATTTCTTTTAACCTCTACTCTGCATCTTACATTTGTCTATCTTGATAATATCCTGTAGACAACCACCTTTCGTAAGCTTTTCTCTTTTCTTTAACCATTTCCTCGAGTTCTTCATTCCACCATTCACATCTTTTCTGTACCTTTCCCTTGATGCCGATAGTTAATTCTGCAGAATTCTTTAAAATGTTTTTAAGATTTTGGTACATTAGGTTGGGATTTCCCATTGGCATGGTACTTATACCTTGAGCTACATATAATTGGCATTTAAACCTTGTTGAAGCATTCTGAAGCTTACATACATTAAAAACATTCTTTTGGGAATACAATTTTCTTGTCTACGATCTTCATCTACATAATTTACGTACTTAAAAAGGACAGAGGATCTAAATAGATAATGATCTGAGCCAGAATCTGCTCCCCTATACACCTTTGTATCTAGAATTTTAGCTTTCGTTTGCTATTTTACCACCTCATAATCTATAATTGATGATAAATTTCTTCTTGGTTGAAACCATATTTTTTTGTGTATATCTTGATGTTGAAAGAATCCATTTGTTATACGGAGAGAGAACTGATTACAGATTTCAATTAGGCGTTCTCTGTTATCATTAAGAGTATCCTCCCCATAAGGTCCCACTATCTCTCTCACCTACTTTTTTGCCAATTTGTGCATTGAAATCGCCCATCATAAAAATTTCTTTCCGGTCACTAATTTCACTTAATGCCGTTGTTAATTCCTGCATAAAATCATCTTTAAGTTGCACATTAGCATCATCAGTTGGGGCGTACACTCCTACAATTACCACACGTAGACTATATAATTTCATTTCCACTTTTACTATTCTGGGAGAAATAGCTTCCCAATTTGTAATATATTTTTTTATACTTGTTATGGACTGTGATAGAAACCCCACATTTTGCTCTCTGATTTTTATCTACCCCACTGTAGAAATGGATGTATTGTTCTTGGATTTCACTTCCTTGTCCTTTCTTTTTTGTTTCAGTGAGTACTGCCACATTTAGATGTAATCTGCTTAACTCCTTGAAAACTTGTAAGCATTTTGTGTTAATGCCTTGTACATTCCACGTTCCAAATTACATTGTCCTTTTTCGATTGCCTTGTCGTCGTTTATATTTCAGGTCCGGCTTTGTTCCTTGATTAGGCTAGCATTGGTATGTTTTTCTGAGAGACGAGGAGCTGGCCCGACTCTCAACCCCCACCCTGGAGGACCGGATTTTTAATTGAGGTGTCCTTCCTCTAGGGAGGCTGGTTTCACTACACCTCTGGAGGCCCCCCTCCCCCCTTGGTTTTCTGTCAGGGTTTTCCTTCCCTTAGCCCAAAAGCTCCCGTTTTAAAGAGCCGGAGACCCGCCCTTGCCCTTCTCTCATTGGCTACTCTCAGAGTTTTACCTCAGAGAGTACCCAGGGACCACCACGAGGAGGAGAGAGAACGGACTTTCTGACTATACCCCGATCTTCACTGCTCTTCTCAATCGCTCTTCTGTCGGAATACCCTATTACAGGGGGGTGTCTGTGGTATTTAACAGTATAAACCTATGGGCATCGGCTTATCCCAACAATGCCCTAGTCAGCTTCGGCCCCCCTGTGTAGCAGTTTATGGCTAATTTGTCTTTGTCTCCTTGACAACACATTCATTGAAATAATGCATTATTTGTTTTGTGTAAGTCATTGTCATTTAATATTTAGATACTTCTTTAAATTTTTAATCTTTCGAATAATTGACATTTCGATATTTCATTAAGACTTTCACATTTTTGTATTTTACACTGAGGTAAAGTATAACATAATATATGGCAGTCAAGAGTAAATAACACTTACTTGAAGTTAATTTTATTAATTTTCAACCAGCGAGAAGGATTTGAACATAAATTTGTGGACTAATCACAGTGCCGGAATGTTAATTTTACGTACTATCAGCTTGTTTTACTGCTGTCAGAAAATTTAATGAAAGTCTAACCTCTGTAAAAATAGGTGTAAGTGTTAAAAAGTTGTTGGTATTTGAACAATAAAACTGCATGTCTCACCAAATCAAATTACATTGTGTTGTACACACACTTTCACAGAGACACAAACACGCTAGGTGCTTTCATCATACACAAGTAATCATGGGTATGCAAATCTCACATACATGCACCATTCCACAGGCACATGCTCTCACACACACAATCTTATGTGCTCCTTTCTAGTCCTGAACATTTTTCACCCACACCATTCTACACAAGCACACACTTCACTTGCACTATTCCACCCAAGCACAAACTTCACTTGCACTATTCCACCCAAGCACAAACTTCACTTGCACTATTCCACCCAAGCACAAACTTCACTTGCACTATTCCACCCAAACACAAACTTCACTTGCTCTTTTCCACTTTAAATATGAACTTCACTTGCACCTTTTCACCCAAACACAAACTTCACTCACACCATTCCACCTAAACACAAACTTTACTCACACAATTCCACCCAAGCACAAATTTCCCCACCTTCACCTCAAATGCAAATCTCGCCTTTACCACTCTACACAAACTTCACTCGCATTATTCCTCCCAAGCTCAAGCTTCTCATGTGTATAAACTTTCCTCACACTACTCCACATTCTTGCAAACCTCACCTTCACCACTCTACTCATACTTCACACTTACTGTACACACTCTTATTCACTCACTCACTCGCTCACTCTCTCCTTGTCTCTCTCCTCTCTCCTTGTCTCTCTCCCTCTCTCTCCTTGGTTCTCCCTCTCCTCTCTCCCTCTCCTCTCTTTCCCTCTTCTCTCTCTCTCACACACACATACTCACACACACACACACACTCACATCATTCCCCTGATGCTCGTACCTCACAGACACCATAACTATCCTATATGTCCCTCACCTTGATCACACATGTTCCCAATTTGCACCCATCAGTCATATACAAGCACATGCACATATTACACAGAAGGTCACGCTCACTGTCCATACAAGCATGTGATTGACACGTACACTTCATATCACCTTTTCTTTTGCTCTTATTTCTATCAGGAGCTTTTTCTGCCTTTTTTCAGGTTTTCCGATTAGAGGATCAGCTTCCTCTGTATACACTTCACGGTCATAGTGGCCCTGTCAGTTGTTTGTTTATTGACCGTATATCACCAATGATGTCAGGCAGTGGTAGTCAAGATGGACTGTTGTGTGTCTGGGATCTGCTTACAGGTAGAAAAGTTTCCCTTCACTTTTTCACTTTAAAATAGCATTCTGTAATGCTTTACACATAATTTATTTTCATTTTCATCACAATTTCTAATCAAAATCCAATTAAAATATGTTTAACAGAAGTTGCAGTCAATGTACAATGGAAGCACATGCAACTGAAATTTTTTATAGAAAAATTGCAAGTTTTTTTTTCCTGTTCCATAAAAAAATTCAAAATACTAGATGAACTTATATGACCTATCAGTTGGAAAATATATTAGCTTAATGTATGATGGTTTTTTGAAGGAGAATAGTGAAGAATTGTACACCTATAACAACTGTGTATTTAGCTTCGGATACAGCTTTTGATGTTATAGTGGCTTGGGATTCAGTGATGCTCAAAAAATATCATGTCTGTTTTCTGAAACTGTCTTATATTTTTCATGCTTTAAGTATGTGCTGTCAAATACCTAATGCTTATGGAGTGTTTATTTAGGAGCATGTATGTACAGCATTCAAGCTCATGATGGAAGTGTTGTAGCTCTGACATATTCAGCAAGTTACGTTATTAGTTTGGGAACTGATGAACGATTGTGTGTGTGGGAACGCTTCCAAGGTCATCTTTTAAATACAATACAAGTGGTAAGCATTACATAGGTTGTTCCATTCAACATATAATGGTAATGAGTACCCTTCCAAAACAAATAAAAATTATGTTTATGATGAATGGTTTTGTGCATTTTTCAGGCCCATACATACTGTTCCAGTATGGTGATGCTTACTCATAATTTACTTATTACTAGTAAGCAGGTAAGATGATTTTTAAACTACGTTTACTTTCACAAAAGCTTTTACTAACACAAATGGAAAATACAATTGCTGCTTTAGATAAGAGTGAACTACTAGTGTCACCATGTTTTTGTTTTTATTTCTACAGGGATCTTTGGTGGTATGGGATGTGCGAACTGGTGTGCCAGTGCGTGTTGTTAAACTGGGTCACAGTGATAAGTGTGTTTTTGTAAAGCAGATTTTGTTACTTAGAGATAGTGTTGTTTGTGACTATAGTAACCAGCTAAGAATAGTTCGTTTTCCCCTTGTTACCGACAAGTGTGAGTGAAACAATTACGGCACATAGGTTTTAAAATATTGAACATTCAACAAATTCATTTTTATAAATGTGAACAGTTTTTATACAGAAAAATTATTGGTAGATAAATTATGAAAGAATGTGCAAAATATCCAAATGATTTTTTATGGAATGTAGAAAATGTGTAATTACTTAATAATAGAAATTTAACTGTCAAACAGTTGTCGCTTATTTTAGAATCAAATTTGGAATATTTTGTGTTATTGTAGATTAGTATTAATGCTTTTCAAGTCCATTGTTTGTCAATCAAGTCATTCCTTGCCTTGTACATACTATTACATATGAAACAAAAATCATGTAATGTAAAGATTGTTATTTACCAATGCTTTCTATTTGGAACAATTTAACAGTGGTGAAAATATCTGTGTTATTGCATATACATGTCAGATATTTCAAAATTAATACCTGATAAGTGTTAAAAAATTTGTTTTTGCTGAATGATTTCCTTTAATTTGATCTCTTATTAGATACACTTGAAATGTTATGTAATAAACTTTTAGATCTGGCAGAAGGTTGAAAGCATTGTTTTACTGTTGTGTTTTTTAAATTATTGGCACCTTTGAGGAATGAGTCCTCTAGTTAAGAGCTTCTGTTGACATTTAAGGCTCCTTTTTTGTTGTGAAATTGGTGAATATTAGAGATTTATTTTTAAATATAATGCTTAGGGAATTTGTGCCTTATAATTATTCATTGTAATATTCATTGCCTCATATTTAATGGCAATGTTTAAAGGAAATAATGTTGGAAAAATAATGCTTAATCGTAGACTTCAGGCAGTTATGCATGGATTCTTTTCATTGGTCAGTTGAAATATTTTCTCATATAAAAGAAATTTAATAGGATTTTAATAATTCTTAAATGTTAAAATTTAGCAAACCTTTAAGGGGATGTGTAGACAAAAATGCACATTCATGAAAACACTTTTTGGTCTTAAACTAATGAGTTACAGTACTTCTATTGGAGAGATATAATGGCATTTTCTGTTTATTGTTTGTTTTTGTAATTAAGAAAATTCCAAGGTTTTTTAAAATCTGTAATGTTTTGTAAACATATTGAAATTTGTTTATAATTTTTTGTCCAAAACTACTTGTGTGTTGAATTTCAAATTTTTGGTGAATAATTATTTGTAATATTTAAATAAATATATTTATAGTTTGTTTATTATATAGAAGAATGGTTAGGAAGGAAAAAAATTTACATTTGTAATTTTTCGAAATTCGAAATTTAAAAAATATTTTATAAAATAGCATCTATTTCATAAATTTAGATATGCATCTCATTGATTGGTTTTTAAGCACAGAAAGTTTCAATATGGGGTTGTTAATACTTCCTGAGAGAAATATACCTAGGTTGAGAAAACTGATTCTTCAGGAAAATGAATTTGATCTTTTGAAGAGTGTCACCCCACTTAGTGTATTGGTATTCTTCTGTCTCATGCTCTTCTTCTGCTACAATTTATGCTACAATTTTGTTCATCAGCAGTGAAAACTGGGACTGGGTTTTTTCTACAGCACTATCAGTTACTAATATTAAATCATCTTCAATTGTTTTTTAAATATTTAACATCAAGATGCCCTTCAAGTACATAACTTACATGTCTAACTAACAGGTGGCATGTTCTTTTAAATTTTAAAGGCACTTTCTACATAACTAACAGGTGGCATGTTCTTTTAAATTTTAAAGGCACTTTCTGATGTCAGAAAAATGTTAAAATTAGCGAAAATATACCCAAGATTCCAAACTAATTTATTCCATTAAAAACAAAAAATTAATTTTTGGCTGATTTCCACTTCACATCCCCTTAATGATCTAAACTTTGTGTGTGGTCTTATTTCTGGAAAGATCTCATGTAATAGGAAAGGTAATGTTATAGTTCAATGGCAGAATGCTTAAGTTTACTTCCATGATATTAAAATATGATGATTTCAAATTCATTTTTGCCAGTTTTAGCAAAATGGACAAGAGAAAATGAATTCCATTTGAAAATAAATTGTAATGTGAAAGTTAAAAATTTTTTTAAATGTTATGACTTACTTTAGCCAGCTAGAGTTCTTAGGCGGGTATTGTCCTTATTCTGTAATGTACACAATGTTAATGAATATTGACTAGAACAGGAATATACTCTTTGGACTAGAAAGCAACTGTATATACAATTTCCTGAGTATTGAGTACTTGTTTCTGATTTCAAGAGAAGGACAACAGATTTTAATTTCAATTTTGAGTTAACTGTTTTTTTCTTCAGGTTTGCTTTATAAGTTAAAGATGATAAATGTTTTGCCTGTTTATGTATTTTAACTTCTGTTGTTGTGTGATAAAGGCAATACTTGGATAATAGGGTGAAATCAAGCAAAAGGTTTTCACTAGCTCTAACAGGAATTATTGAGTGTTTTTAACCCCTCCATTCGTATTTCTTATTGGGTTAGACACAAGAACCACTGCCAGTGAGTTGTTCTTATC
The DNA here is from genome assembly GCA_031308135.1 of Acheta domesticus. Taxonomy (NCBI): domain Eukaryota; kingdom Metazoa; phylum Arthropoda; class Insecta; order Orthoptera; family Gryllidae; genus Acheta; species Acheta domesticus. The sequence continues at coordinate 52,697,279 of JAHLJT010009419.1, forward strand.
TACATACTTTCGACTAGATGCCCTTTCTTCATGCATTTCATTTTGTGTACGTGATTAATCCTACTTGAATGACTTGGTGTTTCTTGTCAATTACTGTTGGCTTTAAATGGTGGTTGCTATAAGAATCCCTGTAGAGTACATACAGTTGCATTTTCTTGCCTCGCAGATCTGATAGACCAGTAACTGGTCGTTTCATGATACTGCTAACTTTTCTCAGAATGGCCATGAAAAAATAAAGCACTTTCTGAGATTTTTGCTCTGGGTAAATAACTGTCTGCCACAGTATTAATTGTTGTGGTCCTATTTAAACATTGAAATTTTCGATATGTATCCTTCAAGAAAATATTTGTTTTGTTTTTCTTCTGAAGGGAAAAGGTAAGATGGAGAGATATGTCAAAAATAATTTAGAAATAGTAAATAAAATTGATACCATTTTAAATAAATTTGATCAGGGAGTATTTTCACTGTATTGTCTAATTACAATCTTTGTGATTCTCACGTGAATGAGTTCTGGAAAAATTTATCGTCTTTTAAGTTACACATACTTTATTGAATTTGTCACAAAATTTGCTTTTACATTTTGTAGAAAATTTAAACACTTATTAGCAATTTTTCACTTTAAATTAATCAAAGTAACATATGTCTCAAGCTAGCATCTGTATCTTCTTTTTTTCCCACATAATTCATTGTAACGTTCTGAACATTATAGAACATGGTTTAACATAAGGGGGGTAGGATTGAATAGTTCCTATTGATACCAGCTCAACTGGGACATAGTCATAATATAACATGGAAGTTGATTCTTGCCATTCAATAATAGAAAACTGCAATTGACTATAATCAGTGAATGCAAGTGTAATGATGTGACTGATTCAAGTGTTAGTTAACCATTGTTGATATTGATTTTTAAAGAAACTTCTTGAGAATTGGCAAGAATAAACAACATGATGGAGAGAATGCATGAAAGCGTGCAATTTTTTGTTTTCATTCCATCCTCATGTATCTCATTTGCACAAAAGCATGTTATATCAGGTCCTCCATTTCATATGCATTTCAAAGCCTACATTGTGTGTAAACTATGTTGGTAATGAAAATGATAGATAATGTAGCCAAATGATAAATTTGATGCACAAATGCTTTATGATTATCAAGAGAACAGAGTGAATTGTGTGATGATTTGGACTATGAAAACAGTAAAGAAAAAGAGAATCGTGCACACATAAATTGGGAGATTTTTTATTCGTATCAAATGGTATGAGAACAAATTAATTTTGTTTACAGTGTTATGGAAAATTGTCTATTTGTTAGAGGCTCAAAATTCACATATTGAGCGTATACACTGCTTCAAAATATGAGAAATAAGAAAAAATTTTCCAACTACATCGATAAGAAACCAATATTTCTGCTATCATTTTTTTAAGTCTTTTGAATAATTTTTGTTACAGACTTTTGCAATTTCTTCTTAAAGTGTGTGGCTCTCTAGGCAAAGTAAAGTTTTTTAAAAATGTAGAGTTAGATTAATGTTTAATGTATAGTTTTTCTAAATAAAAATAAATATGAGAGCAAATGTCGATGAGAATGTATTTCAATCTATGATCACTTGCTAGTTCCACTGATGTCTTGTGTAGACATTTGTATGAGGTGTGATTTTAGAATGTTTGGCAAGAACTTTTCTACCCTTTCAAAACCATGTGTAAGTGATCCTTGGAGCTATTTTAGTCAATAATCATCTTTTTGTAATAGCTTTGAAGCAGTCTTCTATTTAGCCCATACTAACACTTTTCTGCCAGAGTTCATTGGGTGCCAACTACTTTTTTAATAAAATAATTTATAGCTCTGTTAGCTTTCCCTTTGATGTAAGTGTTGCATATCATGACTGAATTAAAATAGCTGAATATTTTATATCTGTGACTCTAATATCTAAATCTATGGAGAGATTACCAAGTATGTCTTGATTTATATTTATAAAAGCATTGATTTGTATTTTTGGTTCTTCTTTAAATGACGAGTTGAACATAACATTGAAAAATAATAGTTATTTATCTTGCTAATAGCTAAAGAGACCATTATGTGCAATTTGGTTCATTATTCATAAGCTGGAAAGTGTAAGTGTATAATTATTAAAGAGCATGTAAGGGACTTTTAACCACAAGTAATAAACGTTTTGTTTTATCTGATGGCCTTTTAACAGTGGGACACATTTTCAAACTGAATTAAGGACTAACGTTCTCTAACCGACATAAGGAATGATAAATGGTGTTATATTTTTGCCTTTATTGCATTGGCTGTAATAATGAGCCATTTTATTTACTACAGGAAACTGTATTATATCTGATATGATGAGCCATTTAATGTACTCCAAACATCTTTGTAAACAGAATGTAAAGGCCCTCAGATAAGATAAAAGTAATTTTTTGATGAAAATACATTTTCTTCCAACATTTTTAATGTCTGTAATTTCGTAACTTACTTAATCAACACTATGAATGTGTTGGGTATATTTTTCTAATATTCAATGTGCAAATTATTTGATCTGAATGATATGTGATTCTTAGTTATTTTTGTGCATTTTCTTTTACTTTATTTCTCAAAGCAAAACATTTTCACGTTTCTTTGCCTCTTCTTTTTATGCAGAAATTTATTTATTAATATTTTGATGTAAAGGTAGAATTTGATTATTTTATTACTTAATTTATTAAATGCTATTACTTTGAACTGTTGCTTATTGTTTTATTTATAAATGTAGATGTTTTAAAAGCTCCATCAGTTTTTGTTTAGAAAAAAATGTGTGTAATGTCTCTTTTTCCATTATTTTTTGTTTTGTTTATTGTAATGTAAGTTAAATTTACTTTGCCAGATGATAGACTGCAGTTCAATCAATATACTCATTTCTGTAAACAAATGTTATGGTAGATGTCTGTTTATGTGAAAAATATTTAAAGGGTTATAAATGGTGTCATCTGTTGTTGTGATAAAAGAAGCAACTTTGTATTTTAGACTAAGGAGAAAGTTGTAAGTTGTTTGTCATTACTTGTTTTTTTTTCTATTATCAAACTTCATGTGTATGCCAAAGCTTAATTACATAAAATATTAAAAAATAATGTATATTGTCACTTTGAACAGAGTTTGTTTTGCACCTTCCAGCAAGTTATATTTTTGATAATTGGTGATAATTACAGCTTGAAATTTCACAATATAGATTTTCCTTTTTAATTTATTTCACCCTCTTAACAGTGAACAAACATTCAGGATATAACAGCCCTGATCAGCAGAAATTGCCCAATAATTTTGTTCATTTTTAACCTAGTTGAGGTCATAATGGAGCATTTACGCCCAAAGATTTACGCCCCATCAGATGATTCCAGGCTGTCAATCTCTCTCATGTGACATTAGGGTCTCAAAAGCTTCTGTGTATATTGTTACTTTTGCTCTGCCACGACTAGGAAATCCAGCTAATATATTGTCCACGGAGCTCTTGGGTTGATCTTTACATTTGGTAACAAGCCAAGAATGGCATTATAAAAATTTGAGAGTAATTAATACCCTAAACCATGTGACAATGGACATATGATTCCAATGATATTCCTCTTTTGCTGTGTGACAAAGATTGCCACGAGAGATAATATTAAAAATAACATGTTCACTGTAAAGAGAAGTATAATAAGGAGAAATTGATTTACAAAGAAGGAAAACAAAATGAGTGGTGAAAGTTGCCTTGAAAATTTTGACAGCAAGTCATCCCATGAATTTGAAAAGTCAAGGAAATGCACATACACAGGGCCGTTGTATTGGGAAGAAAAGAAAAACAACAACAACAACAACAACAACAACAAAAAACATACTATTGAACCCTAAGCTGTGAAATGTAATGGGCCCTCGGGCCCTAAGATAACTAATGTACATCCCAACATATTATGTCTTTGAATATTTATTTTATTAAAAATATTATTAAATAATAATATAATACATATATTACTTATAATACATTAAATTTGAAATTTTAAGTACAGTAATTAATAACAATAATATATTTTTTTTAAAACAAAATGACAATAATAGTATTGCACTAAGTTACAAATTACACATCGTGTGTTGATGAAAAAAAGTTTAATTAGGGTAAAATACAAATTGATTGACCACTTCAGAGCATTTTTTAAATATTTTGTATGTAATTTAACAATAGAAATGCTTATTTATTACTACATTTATACAATAAATAGCTAGTGGTGCTACAAAATGGCACAGACTTTCCTGTATTAGTTTTCTATTTCCTTGGGTCTGAACTAGTTATTCCGAATTGCCGGCAACTGCCATATATCATTTCCCAATGTACATTTTTTGACATTCTTTTTTTTCGGTTTCTTAATGGTAGAATGGAAATATTAATTTTAAAATATTAAAAACGAGAAAAACCTCATCCTAAATGGCAATTTTCTTTGAAAAATTTGGAGCTGTTTCTAAGAAAATGGCGTTTATGCGCTGCTAAAAATGCAAAATTTGAAGTTCTTTTTCACAGGAAATTGTTGAGTTTTCAAAAAACTTAATTTGAAGTCATTTGAAGCACATATGGCACTATAGGCGGAATCTTGAGCACAAGTTCACAGAAAACAGTTGCATTCTCGAGAAACTTTGTCTGACATTATTCAAAGCACATGTACTCATAAATATCATAAAAATGATGAAAAAATCGCCGCTAATGTAAATATGACCGACGTGAGACGCCAGTCCAAAAAAAAATTCATTTTTGCAATTTTGAAAAAGAAAAGAATAGAGCAATATGGCGTTTGTCATCTCATAGAGTACATTTAGTGCTATGCCTAACAAAAGTTTAAAGAACGAAATTGGAGCGGTTTTTGAGAAAATCTTGCCTTTGTAATTTTTTTAAAAACACATATTGCACGCAATATTGCCAGAAAACTACTAAAATTTTCAAAAAAATGTACATGACCTTAATGAAAGAACTCAAACTCACTTTGGAGAACAAATTTTATTTGGAGGAAAAATCTCTGTCTTCAGTTTTGTGGTTATAGGAAGACGCCGAACCGGTATTGAATTTTTTCAATTTTCGAAAAATCGGAGTTTTCAACCAACATGAGACCTTCGCCATTCTATTAATGACTTTCAGAACATCCAACAACAAAATTTAGTCAAAATTGTTGGCGCCGTTATTTTGAAAATGTCTCAGGGGCTTCGTGTAAAGTACCCCCCAAAATTAAAATATCGGTTTCAAATTCAAGGTAGTGATTGCTCAGCGATATTTTCTCCCTGATAAAGGATCTGTAATATATATTGAAATGTACCAACAATGCCTCGTCATAAATTATTACGAGATCGTGCCGTTTTAATTCGTGACCCGTTCCAAATTTATAGAAAAATTTTGGGCGCCAAGAACAGGTTACGATAATTGATAATTAAAACCAATACTTCCACAGCTAATTTTAACGAATGGATAAATGTCCGGCTAGCTGGGTCAATGGGTCACGTAATGGATAATCGCTATCGCCTAGATAGCCGATTATTTGATCTGCCAACTATACAGTATGGCGAGGAATCTGAAGGGAAATAATTATATATCTCTACTTAACAGTTGTGATTGACCAAATGGAAATCATCTTTTCATTTCCAAAAGAAAAATTTAACAATTTATTTAACAATTTGACAATTGTTCTGCCTTTAGGTCATGACCTCGTTTTAAAATAAAAGCTTTGTACTGCAGTACTTATCTAACGTGATCTTGATCGACGGCGCCCCGCAGTATCTTCTCACTTGAATGCAGATAATCTCAAGTCCAGCTTCTCTCTTCTAATCTTGCGACGCTGCCGACGAATCCAGCGCTCACTGACTAGAATATCTACCGGTTCTTACTTGATATTCACAGTTCCTAGTTCTCCCCAACTACGCGGTAAAACATTAAAGTCCAAAACCGCAATATAAAAAAACTTTCAAAGTCCTAAGCGAATTTACTGCTGCACATCAATTTTCAGAGTCCGAAAACCATTGAGTCTCACGTCAAACTTACAAGTCCCACTCCCCTAAGATTGTACTCGCGAGCGATCTGTACCACTTGACGACCTCTATCAGAATGTTAGTTACTCCTCCGTTTTTCGCCCTCAACGCCTCGGTATCCGTCCTTCATTCTTATTTTTTTAAACAAAACGACAAAATTCGACAGTCTATTCTCCCTTAGCCAATCCATTCATTTCTTACCAAATCAAGTAGCCACCCCTCGATAGTCATTCCTTTCTAGAACAGTCCCAAATTATCTTATATGTCTTTCTAGCCAGCGCCCCCACCTATATATATATATATATATATATATATATATATATATATATATATATATATATATTGTGCCGTCATGAGATGAAGAACAAAGACACGGAGTTTGCTGTACATATTTATTTTCAATAGTTTATTACAGTATGTACACTCCTAAGGAACGCTGCTCTCCACAGCACACCGACTCCTGAGACGAGCCGCCTCAGTCTCTTGCAAGAGAACCCCAGCTCGCTACACTAGCGCCGCCCCTGGTCTCTTGTCCCGTGGCGAAAAGCCACGCCTCGCAAGACGCTGCTCGCGATCACCTCCGCACATCGCTACGGTCAAGCTCGAATGCCATGGAAGCTTATTCCACCCGCCTCCCTTGCGAGGCATCACGTGACGACCTCCCACGCACGAAGCGTCATTTCTCTCGAGGTTTGGGCCGGCTGCAGATGGAGCCTGCCGTCCATCTGCAGACGATTTCTGTCGTCACACATCACTTGTGCGAACGGACAGCCTCCTTCTCAGACACGCCCGCAGCTGAGAGACCCCGGGGGTCCATCCGCCGCCAGCGCGGCCCGAGAGGACCAACCCCTTCCACTTGCACGACTTGTGCGGTCGGTCGCACACAGTGCTATGACGCTACAGTATGTGTGAGTGTGTGTGTGTGTGTGTGTGTGTGTGTGTGTGTGTGCATGTATGTATATTAAACAGTTTTTTCTTGAACGTCACTGAACGAACACAACTGAATATTCACATTTTCACTGTTTCTTATAGAAAAATCTTGTAAATGCAGTCTCTGGTCTTTTGCAGACAGTATGCACTCTAGAACTGTCGGTTTTAACAAAACTACACTTTGATTTTTTTGAAACTGTACCTTTTGAAGCGATGAAAAATTTCTTCTTTATTGGGATATGCATTAAAGAAAAATGTTTTATGACGTGGACATTGGTCTAACATTTCCCGTTTGCTGACTACGAGTTAGCGTATAAGGAATGCTGGGAAAACATGTTTTTACTTTCCCGTATACGATACGTAAGTACGTTTGTACAGGGAAAGTTATGTAATGCTGCGCGAAAAAACGGTGGATTTTCGGCGGAAAACTTTTATTGCAGGGCCCTGGTAACGAAAAAGGGAATAAATCATGTTGCTAAATTAAGAAAAAAAATCTAACACGTGGTGAAGCCAGAATCCCTATTTTGTGAGTCCTTGATACCGAAAAACCAATTGAAAGCAAAACATCCGTCCGTCCGTCCGCCAGTTTGCGAACAACGCTAGCAACTAAATTGTTCAGCCGATTTTCTCCAAAATTGATACTCCTCGATCGATCTGAATGATCTCACGACCCCTTGAATTTAAAACCGATATTTTAATTTTGGGGGTACTTTATATGAAGCCCCTGAGACATTTTCAAAAATTTCAAAAAAATGGCGCCAACAATTTTTTTGTTGGATAGTCTGAAGATCATTTAAGAGAATGGCGTAGGTCTCATGTTGGTTGAAAACATGAATTTTTCGAAAATTGGAAACATTCAAAATTTCTTCGAGATCTTCCTACAACTACAATTATGAAGATACAATTTTTGTTCTTAACGGAATGTGTTCATAAAATACAGGTCTTAGAAAAGGTCATGTTCAATTTTTCAAAAACATAAGTATCTTTTTCGAAAAATTGTGTCAGACTTTTTTTTATTTTCTTCAAACCATTTTTTCTTAAAAACCGAACAACGTTTTTTGATTAAATTGGGACCTGAGATAGCATAAAGGAAGCTTAAGAGAATGGTGCAGGTTTCATTTTCGTTAAAATACATGATTTTGCAAAAATTTTTTAAAATTTTGGCGTCTTTCTACAACTACAATTGTGAAGATACTATTGATTTTCTAAATGAAATATGCTCATCAAAAACAGATCTTCAAATAAAGTCATTTTGAATTTTTTGAAAATATGAGTCGTTTTTCTATAATTTCCTGACAAACATAATAGCCCGCTCGGAATTGACTGCGCTTCGTTTTAGTCGTTTTCGTACAACTACAATTTTAAAAATAATAAATAATAAATTTTTTCTCAATTAAATGTATTCATCAAAACTACGTGTTCAAATAAGGTCATACTTAATTTTTTTTTTCAAAATACGAGTATTTTTTCTATAATTTTGTGACAAACATAATAGCCCGCTGTAAATTTACTGCGCTTCGGACAGCTGGATGCGTCGTAAATTAGAATTTGCAATTTTGTGTATTATTTCATTGTTCGTTTTTACTTTCGACTTTTTGTTATACATTTACACATTAATATTTGAAGAAATTATTTGGAAATTAAAATATGCTTGCTCATTAAGGGAGTATCGACAACGCAGGAAAGCAACAATTGAATTCCGTTCCACTGTCGCGAATTACGTGTCATTGTTGTGACTTGATAATGCTGTACATTCTTTTTACAATACAAGTTTACAATACTTATGTATTATATTTTTATGCAGTTGTGGAATTCACATAGTTTTGACAACACTGCGATGGAAACAGTGAGTTGTTCGCTTCTTGGTTCAATCGGACGTTTTCAAATAATAGCAAAGATGTTAATAGCGCAGAAAGTGTAATATTTACAGTAACAACGATTTGTTCTCATTATTATATTTACAAGTACATGTGCTTTAAATAATGTCAAGCAAAGTTTCCGGAGAACTCAACTATTTTCTGTGAAAACTAGCTCCAAATGCCGCATTTGCAGAAACGCTGAAATGCCATTTTCTAAAAAATGGCTCCAAGCTTTTTCTTCAAATTTTGAAATGGATAATTGTAATTGCAATTTTTCATATGACGTAAAGTTAATTTTGGTATTTTTTTAGTTTTTGCAAAAATTACACAAATGTAATTTTTTGAAAGATCTCTCGCACCGTTAATACGCACATTTCCCGCAATTTGTAAACATTATTGTATTTCTGAGTTAAGGTGTTTGAAATGACTTTAAACGAAGTTTTTCGAGAACTCAAAAATTTTCTGTGAAAAAGAGCTTGAAATTTCGAATTTACTGTAGCGCTTAAACAACATTTTCTTAAGAACGGCTCCACATTTTTCACAGAAAATTACTATTTAGAACGAGATTCTACTGTTCTTTAATATTCTTAAAATAATATTCCCGTTCTACCATTAGGAAACCGAAAAATTAAAAAAAGTCAATAAAATGTACTTTGGGCGGCGAGAAATGGCAGCTGGCAAGAGTATGTGGCAACTCCGAATAGCTAACCAAGACCAAAAGAAATAGAAAACGAATACGGGAAATCCTGTGCAATTCTGTAGCACCACTAGTTTTTTGGTGTCAATGAAACAATACATTTTGAAGTAAATGAGTTTTTTCATTTCCCCAAAAGATGAGGTCCCTGGACATCGAACGCTTTTGTTTTCTTTGGTTCAATTGTTGCTGCTTCCACTGCTTAACGAAGTATTAGGAGTGGCAGCCAGAAAGCTGAATTGGGAGATACTACGTTTTGTTGTATAGTCGAGATAAGATTGAATGACAGGTTCGGTAACAATCTTTCGAATATGTTCGATTGATTGAATTGTGATTCCTGAACATCTACCGCTAAGGTCATTAGTCCCGTAAGTGTAGTGCATTTTTATCGCGGGAAGTGGTGGCGATCTTCTCCCGATGGATGGCGTAATCCGGCACCGACCTACGCCGTCTTGCGGGGATTTCCCCAACAAAAGAAATTTCCCTCCAGTGTCGCACCGCCCCTGCCGGAAGAAGCTCTAAGCTCCCAACACGTGTGGTAGTGTAGTGCGTGCGAGAGTGTGTGAGCATAGTCCGCTAGTATGCTTAACATGGGTTATGGTGTAAGTGAGCCGCGAGGATAGAAGAGGAAGGAACGATCGCGCGCGATCCGTCTCCCTTTTGTTACGGTACTGCTCCAACATTCTCCTGGTGTTTATCAGACAAATCACGGAAAACTACCAATCAGAGCAGCCGACCGCTAGAATTCTCCTCCAGACAGCGGCTGAATTCAACCTAGCTGTCTAGATATTGTCGAAAATCCTATCACTGTCGGGAGTCGAACCTTTCGATAAAAAACACTGCAGTGACATCGGTTGATGCTGTAAGCCGCCTTTGCACCAATTAACACCAATAGAAAGAACCCAATTTACACAATTCGACTGATTTTTACTGTCTTGCTACCGCGGTGGAGAGAATGTTATGTAATACTGCGTGAATAAACGGCGAATTTCGGTTGAAAAAATTATTCCTGAGCCATGGCAACGAAAAAGTAGATAAATCCAGATGCTAAATTTAGAAAAAAATCCTCTAACACAGGGTGTACCCAAAATCCATGTTTTGTGGGACCTTGATTCCGAAAAGTCAATTGACTGCAAAACGTCTGTCTGAGCGTCTGTGAAAAACGCTAGCGGCTAAATCGTTCAGCCGATTTTCTCCTAAATTGATATTCCCCGATCGATCTGGCTGATAGCGTAGCCCCTTGAATTTGAATCCGATATTTTAATTCTGGTAGGTAATTTACATGAAGACCTTGGAACATTTTAATAATAAAATTAAAAAAAAAAGGCTCCATGGTTTTGTTTAAGGCTAAATGTACCGAAAAATACTTGTAGGAAAATTCAATAGATAGCAGCACTATCATAGGGAATTTACTTTAGCGATAACGTCTGAACCAATGGTCCGATTTTCGATCTGTAAAGGGCATCTGAGTCCTTTTTAAAATAAAATTTATGGTACGAAGCTCTTTTTCAAAAAAGGTAACAGAAACTAGTTTTTAAAATTTTTTTCTCGTACTTCTGGGAACAATTTCAAAATATGGGCTTACACCACCATGGCGACACGCTTCCTGAATCCAACACCGTGTCAATCATGCAAAAATAGGGTTTTCCTATTCATGATCGACGCTCCTATTCATGATGCAATCATGCATCATGAATAGGAGCGTCGTAAAGTCAAATTTTGGAAAACACCTCACCCCCCTGCTCCTTCCGCGCCGTTGCGTCACGTAACCGTTGTGGGCCTTCCATCCGCGCTTCGACACGGCCAGCCCCAGCGCGGCAGGAGGCCGTACTTTCGGCCAGACAAGCAAGGCGGTCGGTTTATGCTTTCGTCCCTTTGCATCTCAACATATGTTTTCCTCACATATTAAAGTACTGATGCTATTACAGGGGCAAACGGTCTCGTATCATCTACAATAGTAGTGTAAAACCTCCTACCCTCCCACTCCCCTGGTCCTTTTCCCTCAGCGACGGTCTGAGCGTCGAGTTGTGTGACCGCTGTACGAGCGAGGAACAGCTTGATCCCATGTTCCTAGAGCCCAGAAAAATATGTAGTATGAAATGATATAGTATGTACATAAATTTGTAAATAAAACTGAGAATACGTATCAAAAAAATGTAAATCAGATATAATATACAACATTAGAATTCATTAAAAACATTTCGTTCTCGAATACTTCTCGAGTATTCTCTCAAAATATTCTCGAACAAAAAAAATCTTTATGATTTAAAATTACATTAATAAAATATTTATTAAATAAATAAATACCGCATTGAATGCCGAACTGAGGGAAAAATCTCTATCTTCAATTTTGTGGCTCTAGGAAGACGCCGAAAAAATGTCAAACTTTTGCAATTTTCGAAAATTGAGAGTTAACCGTGAAAATGAGACCTATGTCACTTTAATAAGTGTATTTTACTATATTCTTACAAGAAATTTAAAGAAAAAATTTGGAGCCGTTTTGACAAAATTTTGAAAATGTCCGGGAGGCTTCATGTAAAGTACTCTCAAATTTTGAAGAAAGTTTTTCAAAATCGAGGCGCCTCGAGTGGTCGCAGATCGACCGGGGAATATCCATTTTGGAAGAAATCACACGTATGGTTTACGCGCTAATGTTGTTCACAGACTGACAGACGGACAGACAGAAGGACGTTTTGAAAATACCCAGTTTTTTCGGTATCAGGGGACCCCAAAACGTGTATTTCCGTTGAAATCTCGAAATAGATTTTCCGCAGCATTACATAACTTTCCCTACACTACGTATATTACTCCGTATATACGTACGTATACGGGAAAGTGAAAATAAATTTTAATTTTGAATTACTTGGTACATATAGCAGCAATTACATGCAGTGTAATTTTGTTGTTTATATTCCTGTATTACATTTATTCAAAAGTACGGAAATCAAGAGTAGATCTGTGAGATCGGAGTCGCTGGGCCAGACATGCAATACTGTCACACTGTACTGTTACAGACTAACGGCAGAGAAGAGAGAACACAAAGCTTTTGTGGCTGACCAACAAAATTCTAAAAGACATGAGAAAAGTAAATTATGAAAAGTGAGTACATTTGTTGTCTCTGCGACGTATTGCACTGAAGAGTTGTGCACTTTTCGGAAAATGTTTTGTATTGATTATTCATCGTCTTTTGCTTTCTGTTTTCCAAGTCACGAAATTAGCAGGCAACAATCTCATTTTCCTCCATCGAGACAGCGGCAAAGAATTTTACTTTTCCATATACGTACGTATGTAGGAAGTAATATACGTACTATAGGAAGAGTTATGTAATGCTGCGGAAAATCGATTTCGAGATTTCAATGGAAATGGAAGATTTCTTCCAAAATGAATATTCCCCGGCCGATCTGGTTCCACTCGAGGCACCGTGATTTTGAAAAACTTTCTTCAAAATTTCGGGGTACTTTACATGAAGCCCCCGGACATTTTCAAATTTTTCTGATAAACGCCTCCAAATTATTTTTAAATTTCTTATAAGAATAGAGTAAAATACACTTATTAAGGTGGCATATGTCCTATTTTCTCGGGTTACTCTGAATTATCGAAAATTACAAAAGTTTAAAAATTTTTTCGGCATCTTTCTGGAACTACAAAATTGAAGATAGAGATTTTTCTTTTAAATAAAATTTGTCGTACAAAGTGAGTTCTTTCATTAAGGTCATGTACATTTTTTTTGAAAATTTTAGTACTTTTCGCGCAATATTACGTGCAATATGTGTAATTAAAAAAATAAAAAAACGAGATTTTCTCAAGAACGGCTCCAAATATTTTCTTTAAACTTTTGGTAGGTATAGTGCCTAATGTACTTTATGAGATGACAAAACGCCATATTGCTCTATTCTTTTGTTTTTTCAAAAATTGGAAAAATGTAATTTTTTTGACTTGTCTCTCACGTTAATTTTTACATTTGCGGCGAATTCTTCACATTACTATATTTAAGAGTACATGTGCTTTAAATAATGTCAATAAAATTTCTCGAGAACTGAACCGTTTTCTGTGAAAAGTAGCTCAAAATTCCGTATTTTCAGAAACGCTCAAACGCCTCATATATGGCTGCAAATTTTTTCTTCAAACTTTTGTAACGGATAGTGCTAATTGCACTCTTTAATAATACGTAAAGTTTATTTTGAGGCATATGTTTGTTTTTTCAAAAATTACACAAATGTAATTTTTTTGAAAGATCTCTCACATCTTTAATATGCGCATTACCACCGATTTGTAAAGATTATTACATTTGTGAGTGTAAGTGCTTCAAATAACTTCAAATAAAGTATTTTGAAAACTCAAAAATTATCTGTGAAAAAGAGCTTCAAATTTCGCATATTTAGTAGCGCTAAAACGCCACTTTCTTTAAAACAGCACAACATTTTTTAAAAAGAAAATTGCCATTAGGACTAAGTTTTTGTGTTTTTTAATATTCTAAAATGAATGTTTCCTTTCTACTATTAGGAAACCGAAAAATTAAGAAAATATCAAAAAAAGGAATTTGGGCGATAGATGGCAGCTTACATGAGTATGTGGTAATTCGGAATAGCTAGCCCAGACCTAATGAAATAGAAAACTAATACGGGAAAATCTGTGCCATTCTGTAGCACCACTAGTTGTTCTGTGTTTTTTATGTGTATTCAGTGTAATCATCAAAAGGGGTTTCAGAATATTTAACCCAATTTAATCGATTTTTTTGTGTACTTGTTTGGATTTCATCTCAACGCTCAAAAAGATCCTACTGCCCTGAGTTATTACAAAGCTCGCAAGAGCATGATATCTGCGAATTCCCAACAGGCACCTAGGAATTGATAGGCGGGGAATTTCGTTGCGAGAATGACCTTTTTGGCTTGAACCAAGTTTCCTGATTTACAAGTATGCGGTTTAGACTAGTCGTCAAAGAATTTCTCTTTATCGCATTTCGTGCGGGAGACCATGCCTTGCGCGTTCCAGGACGCTATGTGCTACAGTCGATTTGAATTTGTGGTCATTAAAATATCTCTGCTACTACTTGCCATAAGTTTAGTGAGTGATTCACTCGAGGTTTTAAAAATTTTCGCTGCATTTTTCGCTCACTGATATAGTTTTGAGGTGTTTAGTTATTTTAGGAGGCCGAAAAATTAAGTGATGTCAGAGAATACGTCTGGCTGGTAGGCTCACCAACAATGCATTGCTGCGTTGTTGGTTGCGTTCTCCAGGCTGACGCGGAAGTTGGTGCGCTGGCGGACCTGATCATTACTCACGCAGATGCTTGACCTGCTCACTGTCCGTTCTGAAGCATTCTTGACATTCCCTAAAAATGTTCTGGTACATTCGGTAAAGGATGTCTTGTTTTGTACAGATTTGTTCCTGAATATTGTGCCTTAATTCTTCTTCGCGTGGGGATTTGTCGCATATCAGTGATCTTTCAGGAACTCCCCAGAAAGAAATCGCTCGGAGTTGGATCAGGAGAGTGTGCAGGCCTCAAAGTACGTGTGATAATTCTGTCTCCACAAACGATATCTAAAGTCCTTAAGCAAACTGAAGCAGTGTCTGCGGTTGTGGAGTCCTGTTGAAAATGACCGCAATTACTTTCTTCATTTCTCAACATTTGGAAGAAAGGCTGCAGGATATGATGCAGGTTTGAGTTTATCGTTTTCTTGAAAAATAAGGGTCTAATTATTCTAATTTCCACGCAGGACATGGCTTTATCGAGACCCTGTATCATTAAGTGATGGCGACATTCCGGCGAAACTCTTTAAAAGTGACATAAGCATTGTGCCTTGGATTGCGCTACTGAGATAATTTTTTGAAATTTTCGGTGGTCCTCTAGCAATCCAGGTCTGATAATTACCTTCATATGTATCACAGACTTCACAGGTATCAAAGCAACAAACGGTTATATCTCAGGGAAGCCAAGCATTGAATTTGTGTTCATCAACAGTTGACTTTTGAGGTTCTGCAGAGCAAGTAGAAGGAGAAAGGCTTCTATTTTTGGCAAGTGAGTTAACACAAATATTTATTCAAATTATCCTTAACATTGTGTCCAGAGCTTGGCCCTCTACCTAGAAAGCAAAGATAAATTTGAGTCCATATAAATTAATAAGGTACACAGTAGACAAATGTTTTCTTTGGGTCCTTAATGCTTTTGAAAATGGACTAATGTGAAAGAAATTCACATAGAGATTACCTTCAATAAAAACAAATTTATTTTGATTCCTTTTAGCACACAAATGTTCTTCATGAAATTCAACGTCTGAAAGTTGAAGGCTCACTTAAACCAGTGTCAGAAGCTGAAGGGACTAGTGTGTCATTGGACACAGAAAGTCTATTTCTTACAAATGTTCCATTGACTCTAAAGAAATATTATATTTGCAAGTTACCTGTAGGTTTGTGAGTTCATTGGGATTCATCAATTACGTAAGGGGATTGTATATCCTTTCTTTAATTTTTCTTTTCTGTTTTAGAAGACATGTTGCTATCACTTTGTGTGTCTCATGAGATCACAAGACAGTTGTATTTATATTATATCAACCTGTAAATATTTATATTATGGATGTTTTCTTTTATACATTATTACATTTGTGAATTGAAGTGTTTCAAATGATTTCCATTGAGGTTTCTTGAAAACTCAAAATTTTTCTGTTAAAATGAGCTCAAAATTGCAGATTTTCAGAAATGCTCAAATGATATTTTGTAAAGGAGAGTTCCAAATTTTTCAATGAAATTTTGCATACAGGATATTTTACTCTTCTATAATATTCTTTCTCATATGTCAATTCTACTACTAGAGGACTGAAAAATTGAAAACTAAAAAAGGTCTTTTAGGTGCTGATAGGTAGCAGCACCTTGAAGAAGGTGGCACAATACAGAAAAGATAGCCTAAAAAGATCAGAAAATTAACTAGTGCGAGAAAGTTGGTGCCATTCTGTAGCACCACTAGTTATTTATGTGGTGACAAAGATATCATTTCTTTTTAACTTGTCAAATCCTTAATATTGAACTTAAGAGATTTATTTCTTAATGCAATCTATTTTCAAGTATTAAGCTCCTTAAATCATTTCTGTAGTTTTTCAAATCTGTAGTTTTTGCATAATTTTTATGTATATTGTTACCAGCAAAAGAGACACAAAAGCCCTTCTTTACAGGCCCTAAAAGCATTGATTTAGAGTTATGCACTGTGGCATGGTGATCCTTTACTAAGAAAGGAAAAGGGGAAAAGGATGGTTGTGCCTATAGTATTGTGCAGAGATGCCAACTTGAAGAAAATATTTGGGAGAAAAATATTTGGAAAATATTAGTGTGTTACTGTTGCTATCTTATTTCATGTGGTTCAAAGTAGTAATTCTGACTGTCAAGCAAACTAGATGTGAATACAGATGCTCCTAAAGCATTGACAAAATTTGTTTCAATGATTTAACTTTTCTTTTTATATTGTTTACATAGAGTCTACTTAAGACATATCACATAATGGAAATAACATATTTAAAAAATATTTTCTCAAAATATACCGTAATACTGATTACTTTTTACTGACTGCTCTTGTACATCTAATAATATTTATATGCTTTTGTAATGTTATATTAAATTTTACTAGAAGTAGCTTCTGTATTCAAACTAACATTCTTTAGTCTTCTACTATTTCTTCATTAGAAGAAATGTTTTTCAACTCACTACAATCCCCCAATTTAGCCGCAATTGCTCAAAAAATACAAATGTCAAGATTGTGTGAGGAGCCAGACGAATAAATCTAAGGACATAACCCTGTAACAAAAAAATCTCTCATTAAAAGGATGACATTACAATTATAATTACATTAATTGAAGAAGTCAATAAACAGTAGAGAAATTATTCATTTCACAGGCCAATTATATTTTGTGTTGAAAGTATGATATATCACCCAGATGAACACTAATGTTCTACCATCAATATTCTTCTATTTCAGCTGTAATGTACAGGAAGACATACCTTAAAAAACCCTTGAGGTCCCAGCTTTGCTGTATATTTTATGACATGCCACATGTTCTGAAGAAAAAATAATTACAATGAACTTTTCCCACTGAATAGTAAAAAATTGAATTTGATATGCAATGTGTATTTTCTTTTTAACAATTTATAAATAATACAGGCAGAAAATAAAAGGACATAAAAAAGGAAATTAAAGAAAATAAAACTTACTTTAAATTCTCCTGGTTGAGCATTCATTGTTCTTGTTTTTATCACATCTATGGGCTGAGTAAGGGTAGTAGCAACACCTCCCTACACATACACACTGCTTCAGTTGTGAACTAATCATAGTGAGATAATGGACCCTTTACAACTTACCGCTATCAGACTGGCCAAGAAATGAGTAGGAAGATTATCTTTAAAATTCCATTTCAGCAAATATGTTTTTGTTTGATCATAGAAGGATAATTGACCAACTGTCATGAATACAGATCGGGCTGTGGCAGAGGATGCACCCGCAAATAAGTTTCTAAACCCTTCTTCTTTGTAGATACGCCAGAGTCCATCAAAAACGTGCTTGTAACTGGAATAATTATAGTAATAAAACTTTTTTAGGTACTATACAAATAATGAAATTTCAATGAGCTAACTTACTTTCTCCGCAAATTTTTTGGCTGCTTGGAATCATTTTGCATACGAACGTTAATTACATCTGCTGGAGTTCCAATGAAACCACCAATAGTTCCTCCCACAGCTGCTATACCAACTTTTTGATAAAAGGGCATTCCTTCTCCAGTGGGAACAACATGTTGTTTTACACCCTAATGAAAATAAAACAGTTTAATCAAAGTTCAAGAAGCCATAATTTTTTCCAGTAATTTTATCCTTACCTCATAGAATGCAAATCGAAAAGTGGAATATGTTAATTGCCTCATTATAGCTGCAGAAAGGCCATTGTTTAGGTGCATTATTCCTTCCTCCTTGATAATATTTTTGGTAATTTGTAGCATGGACAGTTTTATTTCTTGTTGTGTTTGTTGATGTACCTAATGGCAGAAAAGTAAGTTTGAGTTGTCCTGATTTTAATACTTATAAAAAAAGAAACCGAAAGAAAATTATTTCCAAATCCCCGATGAAGTTGCAAACAACTATATTTGAAGATAAATATCAAAAAGGACAGTGATGTGAGAAATGTTGAAAGAAAGACTAGTGACAGAATTGGCATGGAAGCAAGACTGGCATATGCCTTTTGGCGTATGTACTGAAAAAAAAGTGATGTAATAAAGGCATAAATATTGGGGCAGAAGTCAGAAGATGAGTATTTAGTTTCTCTGGGCGTGAACTACTGTGGTCGTTAGTCCTGTGGATGTAGGGAAGTGGATGTTATGATAGCGTTCTTCCTCCGCTAAAACATGAGATCTGGCTTTGACTTACACGTCAGTTCGGGAGGTTCTTTCCTCCTGGTAGTGGGGAGAAATACTATAATCAGCACGCATTCTTAACTCCTGACGTGTGGTGATGTAATGCGTGTGTGCAAGGTTTTTCACGAGGGCTATGGAAACTCTTCCAAAGACACTGTGGGGCCCGCACTCCGCAGCGTGTAGGATTCATAGCTAGTCTATGCCTACCCGCCAAAATCCCTTCCATTTCCTCCAATTCCCTTCCCGCGGAACCGCCGTCAGGCATTGCAACACGGGAAAGGCAGATCGACTTATCGCTCTATGCCCACTCAAGTCAAGGGATACTCCTTCGCAGTCGTTCTTCTAACCGAAGCTCCTTCAAATCTTTTGCGGTCTAAGAGGCTACCGCACTCTAATTCTCTTGGGACACCAGCAATCCTCGTGAAGATGGTATCAGGGGTCACTACCTGCAGGAGGAATCGGTGGAGTTCTTCCCTCCCCTCAACGAAGCGTGGAAGAAAAAACTACGTGAAAACATGTGCTCCACATCTTCAACCAATGGGTCATAGGTTGGACATGAGGAGTAGGAATGCACGGCAGCACCTATGCCCCTTTAACAACTGGGTCAAATAATGATTCACTTCTCCGAGTTTCCTTTGGGTCTACTCCGTTACGTCAGGATAAGACAATGTCCATCTTCCAGTTGATGATAAAACCCATCGCCGTTGCCACTGAGCCATTGTCACTCCCCCTCCCTTCCTTCATGATGATGCTCCTACTTGTAGCTCCCTCTTGCTTACGTCTGCAGAGTCTGGCCCTTTCTTGTGCCATGAGGTCTGCAGGGGGCATGTCGGTCATCACACACACAGCGTCATACAAAACCGGGCGAAAGGCCCGGGCCACCCTCAAGGTGGACCTTCTGTACACTGACGCACCGCGGGCATTCGACTGGATCCCAAAGGCATCCGCCCAAATGGGGGCTGCGTGGAACAGCATGGAATTTAAAGTGCTAGACAGTAGTCTCCGGCTACTTTTCCTTGCCCCCCCCCCTACGTTACGCATAATTCGTGCCAAAGCTGAGGCCATGCGAAACGCTTTCTCGCAGAGTATGTGCAAGTGCCCGGTAGTGCACTCTCGCGTCAATCTGGACTCCTCAGTATCTTAAAGACTGTAGGGAGATTATTTTACTAACCCCTACCTTGAAAGTAATACCGTCTCTCCCTTTTCTGTCTGTCACCAAAACAGCCTCTGTTTTATGCTCGGCCATCTGGAGCCAACCGCCGGATCGTAGCCTCGTTGGCAACCTGCATGACCTCTTCAGTATATCATCCGATCACTACCACAGCAACGTCAACAAATCCAATAACCCTAGCGCCTTCCGGCAGCTGGATCTTGAAAACGGAGTCATACATAATATTCCACAACCACTGGCCAAGTATCGAGCCTTGCGGAACACCGCTCGAAATACCGTAGACTTGCGTGCAATGTCGATGACGACCCTAATCGCATCCACTGTGGATCTCGCCTTCCTGAAGCCATTCTGAATGTCGGATAGCCCCTGTGGTCCCTCCATGTAGGCTTCAATCCTATTGCAGATGATCCGCTCTAACATCTTGCCAGCTGTATCTCAGAGAGTAAACTTATACGCCGATAAGCTGACGGGTCGTTAGGTGGCTTATCGCCCTTCAGAAGGAAGAACAGCTGTTGCTGTGTCTTTTTGTCCGTATTTCTTTTTTTTTTACGAGAGTAGCTTCAAAAGACACTGGGTAGAGATTTTTACTCACTAAAACCAAACCTGCCTTTCCCATCTTCCCTGCGGAACCACCTACAGGCTTTACATCGCGGACAGTGAAATTGTGACCCAGTCACATGAAGGTAGTCGAGTAAGGGATCATGAAACATCCCTCCTTCCTTTCTCCAGGCGTCTCAAATCCAGCAAATATACGTGTTCGGCGTTCTCGACAACACGTTCGCACACAGGATAGTGCGGGGTATCATCCAGTTTGAACTTGTGAAGGTAGGCTCTGAAGCATCCATATCCCGTTAGAAGCTGCTTGAGATAATAATTTACCCCGCCGTGCTTTTGACTGATCCACGATTCAACTGTAGGAATCAGTCGGTAAGTCCATCTTACCTTGGAGGAAGTGCCCATCACTGTTTCCATTCTGCTAGTTGTTCCATGCAGTTCTTCTTCCCGTCTCTTTTGTCGTACCGCCTTTGCCGTTCACGGGCCATTGTATCCCATGCCATATCTATTGTGATCATCCCGGCTATGACGCAAACTGTTTCATTTGAGACGGTGCGGCACACACATGCAACCCTCAGCGCAGATAGCCGGCGTATTGAAGCTATGCCTTTTACACAGCTCTTCGTACCAGTTGAGCTGGCAGAAACTGGTGATTCATAGAGCAGAATCTATGTGACGACCGAGGTAAGCAGCTTTCTCTTTTCAAGACTAGGCCCTCCTTCGGCATTAACCTAGTTAACGCAGCATTCACCTCTGCTACTTTTTTGCTGGCGTAGTCCAAGTGGTCTCGGAAGATCAAGCGCATGTCGATCATGACGCCGAGGTGTTTTATCGTTTATGACTATCGCAGGTCGTGATGAAAATGTCTGTGCGTGGGTGAGTGGGTGGGCGCGCGCCCGGCCAAGGATGAGGAAAAGATCACACATGGCCCTTGGCCCATTTTCCTCGGAACTACTCCGGCATTCACCAGGTATTAATTGGAAACACTATGGACAGCTACAGATGAGAGTAGTCAGGAGCTAGAATTCTCCTCCAGATAATGACTGAATTCAACCTATCTATACAGCTGATGCTGAAAATCCATTGTAATCGGAATTCGAACTCTAGGACATCTCCGTCCGAGACACTGCAGCAGCAACAGCTGTTGTCATTGAGCCATCTCAGTAGTTTGGGAGAATACATAACATTCCAAAATCATAAGGGAATGGAAATAATTTATTTTTTTATTATTAATGATCATGCTCTTTTGCATTTTTGTTTCCTATAGCTGATTTTCAATGTACTCAAACATAGTACTATTTTAAGTTTTAATGCTTTTCTTTTGTGTTAGGAAAATCATACCTGTGTTCATGGATAAATGCAAAATCAAATATAATTGATGAATAAATATTAAACAGCTGTATATATAATACTTCAAATTTAAAGCACAATATCTCAGGTATTGAACTCCAAATTAAAAAATTCTAAAGTTTGGAGAGCTCCACGTTCATCATATTCCTTCTGCCAGCCTGACAGGAAGAGCTAAGATTGAGAGAAAGAACTACTGAGTAACATGCCAAAGGATAAAGAAATATTTGTATAAAAATTTTGGAGTAAAATTGTTTATGTCAGTATAAAAAAGGTTGACAGGAAGATTTCTAAATTTAATGTGTATTAACGGAGACACCTGGGACAGATTTCTTAAAGGATGTTATCCAAGAGTGGGCTCACTAGTAAGAGAGGAAGGAACAAATACCATGAGTGTCAACCAAAGGTAGCAGCATTACTAAGATAACCATTGTGGTTTCATATTATCTTATTATATTATAATATCATGTTATCCCACTATGGGAAATCAAGAAAATGAGAATAGAAAAAGAAAGTAATTAAAAAAAGATATAGACATTTGAAGTCAAAATAAAGATGAGAAAAACTCAAAAGATTTACAGCATATTCCAAGCTTGTTACCTCATATTTTCTGTAAATTTTCATTTTTAATTACAATTGAAGGACTCTGGAAAAAGATGGTGCTAACCCAGATGTCTGCAATTTTTGCCAGCCAGATGAAAAACAAAATTTTTGTACATTCAGAAAAGTCTTAGTTCCTGTATACATTTCTTGCTGCTATCTACACACATACTGCAGTTCAGTGAACAAGTTAATACAGGGGTGACCAGGACGTTCTCTTTTGTCAGTACATGTCCTCCTTTTAGCACTTCTGTCCAGGCGGGCTTATGAAATGTTCTCGTTTTTGTAACTTGCTTCTCTGAGAGCACTATATTTTCACATTGTGTTGACTTCTATTTACAATAAAAGACCTCTACCCGGCAGCACTATCACTGGAATTTTCTCTTTCCTGTGAAAATCGAGAGGTTCACTCATTCTGTCCGATCTTGTTATAAGTAGTTTTTTGAACTGTCGGTGATTTGTCAAGGAAGGAAAAATATGCGATTTTTGTTTTCCTACACATACAGGTGCTTAAGATTTATTGTGATAATTTAAAGGCCATAGCATAAATGTTAACGATGCCCCAGCCAGCAAAATATCCTGTATTCAAAATGAGAAGGAAGGAATCTGAAGCTGAAAGCAAATTTTTGTAGTTGGAACCTAAGCCTCAATTTCAAATAAAGATTTCTTAGTTTTTGCTTCTTTCTATTACAAAACATCCATAAATATACAATGTAATGTATACAGACACACAATGTGTGACATATTAAATTATTATTTAAAATATTATGGATTGTCCTAATTTTTTATCAAATGTCCTTTTAAAAGCCATTGACCTTTTTTTCATTGATGAGGATCTGGTCACCCTAAGTTTGTACAGTGTTTAAATCATGATGATTGTTTTCAAAAGACTTTCTGAGAGCTTTATATTTGATTTATGAAACAAGAGTTACCACCATTTTCCCCTGACCTCTTCAAAT
Organism: Acheta domesticus; assembly: GCA_031308135.1. Taxonomy (NCBI): domain Eukaryota; kingdom Metazoa; phylum Arthropoda; class Insecta; order Orthoptera; family Gryllidae; genus Acheta; species Acheta domesticus. The sequence goes on from JAHLJT010009419.1 coordinate 52,720,786, forward strand.
CATTGTACTATTAATATGTTATTTGATAATGACCTTTACAGTGTCCAAACACTGTGTGAAACAGCAAGCACCTGCTGATGCGATTCCACCCATCCACCATCGTGGAATAAGTTTCACCTGTTTTTCCTCCATTACTGATTTCCTCATAATCTGTAATCGTTTCCCTGTAAATAAAACCATAATGTTATTTTCAATATGCCAGTGAACGCACACATTCATAACTGCCTATGGGAGGACAGTTGTACAAATCTTTCTGAATGGAAAAGATTCATTTGTGATTTTTCTTAATAATATTCTGTTCTGCCCAATAAAATTTAATCACAATATTAGGCACATAATTAAAAATATAAATTTTAAATCATAAAATTCATTATTGGTATTTCTAGGATGAAATTCTTCACTTCAACAGCTGGAAACAAAAAAGAAGACATTTTTCTTCATTTACAACATTGTTTTGAAAGATTTTATATGATTTTTTGAGGCCTAGGATAAACATTGAAGGTTATTATATTAAATAAAAATAATAAGAAAAGATGTGGAATTATTTTTTAAACAGTAATTTATGACTGAATGTGAAACATTTTCTTTAAGACTACATCAATTCTTTCACAATCATTCCTCTATTTTGTTTCTTTATTATTCTGCCTTTTCATTTTATGTATTTGTAATTGGATATGAACAATTCAATTTGAAACATGTAAATATCTGTCAACATGTGTCAGTGACTAGCACTAATAGCACATACTTATAATATACTCATGATATAAATAACATAATTTTGCAAAAATTGGATAAGCATTGTTGCTTGAATTGATGGGTGTACTAAATATCCATTGTGAAATGTAAATTAAATTCTAATGCTTCGTTGCTCAACATGCCCTTTGCAAATTTCCATTTTGTTGGTAACACTGTTGAATTGGCGTGAGCGTAGCGCACCTGCTGAATGCAACGCACGCGTTTACGCAGTGGTGACGAGTGGAGTGGCGAAAACATCGAAGCAAGAAATATTTTAAAATGAATTCGAAAACTTCACACTATAAAAGGCATTCAATTTTTATCAGTGAAATTCTTTGAAGGAAATTTGATGCATTCCTTTGAGCCTACCTGTTCTGAAGGGAGTATTTTGTGGAGGTACGAGCGTGCCTTGAACGTGCCTGATCTGCTCGTGATGCTGTGTGGCGTGGTGTGGCGTTAGGAACACGTGTGTAGAAGCCACACGTAACAGTGATTACTCTTTATCTATGTGAATTACATTTGTTTGGAATACTCCAGTCAGTGCAACCGAATTTTTCTAGCGTGTGTTACGAAATGGGAACTCCGCTCAGCGCCGCTCTTGGAATTGACAGGGAGGGGTTAGTCGGGCGTTTCCTGTCAGTAAACGAATTTCACGGGAGCAACGCTAACTTCGTTATAGCGAGTTTAATGGTAGACTCCTTAAAAAGAAGCCACGGAATTTGCCTAATTTCTTTGCATAATACTCTTGGACACTATCACCATGTACTGACTAAAATGAGTGCGCTTAACCTTGGCGAATTGAAAGAAAAAAATGCGCAAGTGGAAACAGTAGAATTAATCAGTGAACTCCGTGAACACATGTATTGTGATGATGAGTGTCCACATCACTTATGGGATAAGCACAATAAAATATCAGTGCAACAACTGTTTTCTGTAATTCGAGATAAAGTTAGAAAATTGCTCATTACTCATCCTACTGTCTGTGTGATCATTGATGATGCAAGCCATTTTTTAGACATGGGAGTATCATTAAGGGATGTATTATCTCTTCTCCAGTATTGTCGAACTTTGTTAACCACATTTGCTGGTGTATCTTTGGTTGTTTTAACTCATGTTATTACTGAAGATGATTCAAATCTTTTAGCTATTAATGTTGCTCATGTAGCAGATACAGTGGTAAATATTTCTGTTCTGAAAACTGGCCACAGTAATGATGTGACAGGTGTAATGGAGGTGAAAGACAAGCAGAATAATGATACTTCAAGTGAACAATGGAATGTGTCAAGTTTGTTTCACTTTAAAGTGATGGATCGTCAAGTAAAACTTTATGCGCCTGGTACATCTATGTTGAGAACATGATACTGTTAAGAACAATCAAGGAATCTCTTGTTGTAGCAGCCCTGTAATTTTAATGAGCTAGAAAATAAAATGGTAAATTGTAATTTATCAGGTACATTAAAAAAGTTTTAAATTCTTCAACGGAAAAGTATTATTCCTGAAGAATAAAGGTTTAAACTTTTTGCATGCATTCAGAAATGAAAGGATTCTTCTTATGGACTCTTGGCTACTATTAAGTTCTTTTGCTTTATATGAAGTTCTTGGGAAATGCATTTTATGATTAGAAGTGCATGATTTGGATGCAGTGATTTTTAAGTGTTGTTCTGCTGCCAACTTGTTTATTGAATGTACTTATTAATAAGTGAGAGGCCATTCCTTGTGAGTGAGAATTTACCCCTCCTTTGTTTTGTTCATTAATTTAAGATGTTTTCAAATCTTTGGCATCTTAATAATCAGCTTTGGAAATTATATAAATTAATCCTGAAAATTAAGAGTAATAAAAGCATTTTGAACAAGAATTTCTTAAAAATGTTATTCTTTTCTGTTTGACCACTTTTTGGTAAAATGGAAATGTCAGGGAATTTCATTGATATGGAAAAGTTTGGGGAAAGCAAGAAATTTTTAGAAATCAGAGAAATTTTTGGGACAATTGTGAAACTAATATATTTCCTTAAATAGCATTTAACTAATCAGCAGAACTTCGCTTTGTAAGCAAATATTGCTAATTTTCTCTTTTAAAGGTGAAATTGCAGAGGTGTCAAATTAGGAATAGGAACCTATTTTAGACTTTTGTTTAATATTTTCTGTAAATAGTGTGAAGAACTTTACACATTTTGTGAAGGTTAAGAAAAATTAAATCTGGAAAAGTCAGGGACCTTTTTTATGAAAAAGTTGTCACTCTGTTTTTAGTCTTGTATGCTCTAACAATGCATTAAATATATTTGCATTTACAAAGTAAATACTTCACAAAATATTATCCTTAAAGTATATGAACATTCGTCTTTGAAACGGGAAGTCAACATTACCAAAGTTCAAGATTGACGTGACAACGAGTATTATTTGAAACAGTCGGGTTTTCCATGTGAAATATCTTGCATAATTCCAACACTGAAAATTAATATTAGTTACAATGAACCTCATGAATAGAAATACACTTTACAAAATCGAAAGTTATATAGTAAATAGAAAATTTTATATATGAAAATAAATGGAAATAAGTATATGTAATGATGATGTTTTCAAGGAAAACGTATAGAATAATGGACAATTTCCCTAAATATGAAGCATATTAAGAAAAGAGGCAAAATATGAAACAAAATCATGTTTTAATGATTACAAATAGTGTGTTTCATGTACATACCAAGTTTTAATGATAAGAAAGGATGTTTTTTCATATACTTTCTTGCTGCAGGAAAAAAATAAGCATTTGCATTGAAATCCAGCCTATTAATAACCCTATGTTACCTGAAAATAACATTTTTGGATATGTAAGAAAATTGAAACATTTTGTGTTCTTTGAACACCCAAGAGGAATGTTCAAAACATATTGATTTGAAAGTTCCTATCAAGTGGTCTAGGGCTCCCAATTCAAACATTTTGGATATTGAATTTCAAGTCCCATATGTCTCAAAATAATTTTTGTCAAAGTGTAGTTTCATTTGTGAAATAGTTTTTGAGATACAACAGTTTGGTTGACCCTGGGCAATGTCTATGACTATTAAGATTTTCACAACATTCAGATACAATATTTTCATATTTTTTATCACTAAACAAAAGAAATTGAGCTTACTTGTACAACTGAATCCACTGTATTCAATGCAATGAATATCAGTTTTGCCTTTAATAACACACAGTGGGTTGAGTGCAGCATTGTCACCATAAAGAAATGTGTCAAAAAAATCTATGTATTAATGTTGAACACCTGAATATTTATGTGGGAAAAGTGAAACTTTGCTGGTAACATTTCAACAATTTATTGTTTCTTGATGCACAATGTCAACCTCCTAGCTCTTACTATTGATTCATAAATAAAGTTTAAAAATGATGTCTTTTGCAAAAAGTACCGAAGGAGGGTATTTTTAGTCTTCTTTAACCTAGAAATTCTTTCAAACCTATCTCATTTGAGAAATCAGGTTTGAAGCTTCTAAAAAAGTTCATTTGATTTATTCATCCTGCAATGTTGACAGAAAAAGTAGTGTTCAGTAACAATGCCAGGGTTTATTTTGTCTAGTTGCCTCAATTTCAAGTAAGAATATTGAAATTTATCACATAAGGTATCAATATTACATCATTTTGTAATGTTTCAACCTACTAGCTCTTTCCATTACAGTGAAAAATAAAGTGTTGATGGGGCTTTGCAAAACACCAAAATAGTGTGTTTTAAACCCATTGCACGCAGAAAAGTAATTTTATAACAGGGTGGTCAGCGAATCTGGAATCCTTGAAAACCGGAAAAAAAAAGAGACTGAATTTGAAAAAGCCTTGAAGAACCGGGAAAAAAACGGGAATTTGATTTAAAAACCGGGATTTTCCATTTTTTTTCAGATTTGTCGCTAACATTTAGTACAAATTTGTGTACGCCATCGTACTCATAAAATGTATGATCGATCGACGGCACGTCTGTCCGTCCGTCTTGCTATCTGTGAACAACGCTAGTGGCTAGGCTAAACAATCGTAAGTAGGATTTTCACCAAAATTGATATTCCTCAATCGATCTGGCTGATGTCGCAGCCCCTTGAATTTGTAACCAACATGGAGCTAAGAATACATGGAGGTGGCATGACGTCATAAACTTGAAGCCACCTCCGCCATATTGCTGTGCCCAGAAATCTTGTAGCATAAACAAACCAAGACCAACTACAATATCTTGTAGTACTGTATGTATTGTAGTTGGGCTTGAACAAACCGCGTGAGTGCTCTGTCGCTTGTTTAGCTGTGATCGTGTTCAGTTGTATTGTTTGGCATCGTTTTTAATATTTAAAAACTTTGTTCAGAATAGCTAGTTTGCATCAGAATTTGAAGTAGTTCGTTTCCTTCTAATAATAGAAAGGCAATAAAATAAATTATTGCATATAATTACCATTTCTTTCTGTACAATCTATTCTGTGTTCGAGGGAGCGAAAACAAGCAAGGATTGGGTGTTCAAATGTGCATGCCATTACTTATTAAAATGACTACTGCATGAATATTACCTACAAATTCCAGTATTAAGAAAGTTAAATTAATATCTCTTTCCCAATGTCATAATATACTCAAATGTGTGAATTGAGAAAAAGATATGGAAACACATGAAGGAATAAACTACCACAAGGAACCCAAATAGTAGTTTCACCAGTTTCTTATATATTTAAAACAAACAATAATTTACAGTATAAAATTTATTTTTCTTGTAACATTAATCAAAATGTGGCACTTTACTCTTCAATGCAATGAATTGTCACAATGTCACACTGATCACATTCTGAAAATTTTCAATACGAAATTTGTTCTTGCATTCGCTTTCAATGAAAGACCGTCATTAATTACACGTTGCAGATTGTGATACTTAAAACACACTCTCTTGATATTGCTACTGATGATAAATATTTAGAACAATTCGAAAATATTGATGGCATTGTACCATATTTTAATTTCGATTTTCCTAGTGATGTTTGTTGTTTTTTTGCGTTTTCGTCATAGTACTCAGGAATTCGTTGGATATCTTCTGGACGAAAATGTGCTTCACAAACCAATAAAAAATTAATGTATATTAGAAATAATGAAAATTGCTAAAGAATTTTCGTTAAAAATTCGTAATATAATTATTAATCCTAACAGTATTTAATAACATCACTTGATAAACCATCATCCTATTTTCCTTGCATTCATCACACTTCACGGGTTAAAATTACACAAGAGCATTTAATAAAAGAAGAAATGTAACCTGAATGTAATTCGCAGCTGATTTCATAGCTTACTGCTGCCACCAGTCTCGGCATGTGGCACATAAAGGCATTTCGAGACATCGAATAACCTATTTCTAGTGCGTGGATGCAGCCTCGCCGGCCTCTTTCCACATTTCTCGTCGCACATTTCCCACAACGCATTCCTCGTGTAGTCTGTTGTGGGCCTTCCATGAAGTCCCTAGGACATTTTCAAACATGTTAAAATTTTGTTGTCGAATATCGTAATAGACTTGAAAGAATGGTGCAGGTCGCGTTTTCGTTGAAATCTCTGATTTTTTGAAAATTGCAAAAATTCAAACTTTTTTGGACGTCTTCCTACAACTATAATATTGAAGATAGTTTTCTGAATAAAATATGTTCTAAACGGACAGATTTTAAATATGTAAAAATTTCTCGAAAATTTGAGTAGTTTTCACGTAATTTTGCGTGAAACGTAGGCAATTTTAATTTTTTAAACAATTTTTTTCACAAAAATGGCACAATTGTTTAATTTAATTTTGACCTCGGATAGCGTGAAGGACGCTTAAGAGCAGGTCTCAGTTTCCCTGTTTTTTGTTGTTTTTTCCCCTAAAATTGCAAGAATTCAAACTTTTTCAGTATCTTTCGACAACTACAATTATGGAGTTAAAACTTTTTTCCTAATGAAATACGTTCATCAAAAACAACTTCAAATAATGTCAAGTTCACTTTTAGAAAATACGAGTATTTTTAACCTAATTTTGCTTCAAACATAGGCAATGTTTAACTGCTCCTATACGTACGTTCTATATCCCTCTACCCAGTGCTTGATTTATACAATTTTAGGTCTCGGAACGCCCCAAATTAATTATTAATTTAATAGAAAGAATTATGTTTGTAATATAATTTAATAATTATTCGCGAGGTACCGGAACGCTGTTCCCTCACGTTCCGCCAGAAATCTGGCCCTGCCTACACAGATTTTGAGTAACTCCCGAGTGTGCGGTTCCGTCAATCACGGTTAGACCCTTTTCTCGTGCACCAATCAAGATTTATGAGGTGTCATTCGACTCATTTAGGTCTCCTGATTGAGAATTTATCATTTGTTTTCCGTTCCGGCCATCAGATTCGAAGCAATTTCCAAAAACGTGTTTTGGCGCTGCAATCTTTATAATAAATAATAGCTGAACAGCGCACTTGCGTGCATTAATTATATATTCATTGATGTCACACTGTTTATCTTGATTTTATTATATACACTTATTTTCACTTTCTATTCATTGATTTAACCCTTTTTGTATTGTTTTACAATGTACACTTCTTTTCACTTCTCAATAGTCTTTCTTCACTTCACTTTTCCGGTCATGTGGCGGCTGCATACTCTGTGATTGCACTCTGTTCGAGCACTACTCTATGCGATAGCTGGAAGCCAATGCGATAGCCAATGTAGGTCACAAAGTTTGCATCTGAATTACTCATTGGGTTCGTGGTAGTATGTGTTTTCGCAAAGCGAATGATAGAAGCCCTGAACTGAGAGTCCTGTGAGGACGTGACGCTTTTCAAAGTTTGTCTCCGTCCAAGCGCGATCTATCACGGTTCCTGTTGCATAGAATTCCGGCCATCTCTCCTGTCTCTTCTTGATTGATTTTGCTAGGAATTCTTCTGACAAGGGAAGTAACAGATCCTTCATGTCGAAACACACCTCGAAATTTTAATGGCATATGCTAATTGATACCAGAAACTCGTATGCGAAAAAATAGCGGCCAGTTTCCATTGCAAGTCCTCCAAATAAAGCTTTGAAAAACACATATAAGTACTAGGAAAAAGATAGACGCCTCTACCCGTCCGTTTGGGCAGCCCTACTCCGGGCGAGCTGGCGCGAGGGACCCCAAGGTCACGGATGAGTCGGCCGGCCCGTCAGCGGCCCTGCAATAAACAAGGGCTGCGTAGTTTCGCACCCAGTTCATCTTTCGCTGTTACAAAAGAAATAACATCTGCAATGGCTACAGAGCAAGTTGTGTTAAATCCCGTTAACATAGTTGAGTTTGCCTTGTGTTACTTTCGTAACAAAGGTGTATCTTCCAAGGGAAGTGTAAATGAAGAAGAACGAGAAATGGGTCAATGTATTATCGAATTGATCGAAAATAATAGCACTGGAGTGGAGCATTACGTGGAATCGACTCTCGTTGTATGCGAAGGAAGTGATTGTGAATCAAGTGACAGTGACAGTGATAAAGACTGCCAAAAGCATACTTCTACCACAGGTCATGATATGGGAAAGTGTTTTTTAGAATCAGACAGTGAATCCCCGGAAATTAGTGATTCTAAAAGTCAGTCACCTTGCAAATCCTCCGGTTCGGTTTATTATCCAAGCCCTGTGAAAAATACAAATGAGGATGTTAGCATTAGCTACGAGTACAAGAAGAAAGCTGTGGAATTCTGGTTGATTGAGGGCGGTAAGAAACGTTTCTCAATATCACATGTCCGTAGAAATTTTCGCCGCGTGATGTCAGAGAGACAACTATATTTGTGAAAAAAGCAAGTGGAAAGTATGACAGCAAATCCTAGTGAACACAAAAAATTATGTATGAGAAACTTTGGTCTCGATTTGTACTTGTAAGAAGAACGAATCAAAATGTGAATGATGATCTGCGACAGTGGACCCTGGAAATTTCACAAGAAACTGGCGGAAAAAATAAGAATTTTTCCGCCTCTCAATCCTCGATCAATCTTTTAAAAAAGCGCACAAAATTCAGAGCAGGAAAATAACAAAATTTGTATCACGCATTTACGTTGACGACGAAACACAAAAGGGTGTGCTTGTAGAAGAATTTCTCAAAAACGCCAAAGAGAGATTTTCACATTACACGCAGTCGTCTAATACAGACCAAAGTGGATTTGAAATCGAAATGCGATCAAAACGGGCTTTGTCGTTTGTTGGTGGAAATCATACACAGACTGTTGCCCAATCAGTTACTGCGTTATCACACTCGTACACTATAATGCCAACAATAAGTATGGATGGATCATTGTTGCCTAAATTATAGTGCTGCAGGAACCAAAAGGATTTTTCGGCCCTGTTGTCTTTAAAAGAATGTTTCAAGCCAAAAGAATAATTGTTACAACTATAAAATCAAGAAAAATGGGAAAGAAAGAGTTGAAACAGTGGTTTAAAGAAGCGTTCTTTCCATTTGTAAGTGAAAATTTTGCGCTGCTTTTAGATTCGTGGACCACGTACAATGTCAGAACTTGTATTGAAGATATTCCTCCAGGCAAGACAATTGAATTGCTCCAGATACCTCCCGGAACTGCAGGGAAAATCCAACCACTTGCTAAGTTCTTCCGACAGTGGAAAGCTATGTATCGCCGTTTATCAGAAAATATTGTCTCACAAGAGTATTAGTGCCAACGTTTCCGATTGAGACACAATTCTTCAATTGCAATCCTTCATTCACTTTCAATTTTCATCTCCTCGTTTCCAAAATATGATAAAGTATTCGTGGTTTGCTACAAGGTAAATAACAGAACGGCCTCCTGAATTTGTAGTGCGCGTCAAATATTACCTTGAAACTGTGAAAAACCAATGTGAAGAAGAATGTGACGATGAAGTTTTTATTCGTTGTGCGTGGTGCCGAACACATTTGTTTTAATCATTCAGTGGAAACCAGTCATTTCTGCTTTTTATTCGTGTCGCACTAACTTGCGACGAGACACTGCTCCTGGCTTTCGCTTGCCCGCGCGCCGGCTCTGTGGCCCGCCTGTTCGGCCGGTCGGTCGGCCGGCCGCCCGCTCGACGCTGGTAGGGATGTCCAGGGGCGCCGCAACACTCCATTGCTAGCTAAGATTTTAGCTTCAGTTTTGGAGCCTTGCAGTGGAAATTGGCAGCTAATATTTTGGATATGGGATTCAGATAGTGCATTGCGTGTGTCATAAAAATTTCGAGGGGTGTTTCGACATGAAGGATCTGTTACTTCCCTTGTGAGGCCGTAGTATTTGGTAGAAGGAATTTTGTTCTTATGTTCTCTATGAGGAACGATTCCTTTGCCAAAACGTGTACTAGTCTTGATTTTGTGATTTTGGATACTCCTGGCGCCCTTTCAAGGTACAAGGCTTTTACTTTTTACATGATGGCCTGGTTTCTCTTCGTCAGATGTTCCCATGTTATTTCTATCCCGTAACAAATGATTGGCAATATTTTTGCCTGAAATAGCTTCATTCGCGTTTCTAATTTTAATGCACGCATGCATTAAATGCATTTTATTTTACATCATTCATAGCTAGTACAACTCGTGCAGGTTTTCTTGCTATGTATTTTGAAAAGCATGTGCCAGTGGGCTGCAATGTCTCAGATAAGTGGTTTCTAGAGTAATCTGTTTTCTTTTGTCATTTACGTAAATGTTTGTTGCTATTGGTACTTTCCCCCCTTTTTTAAACACCATCATTTCTATTTTCTCTGTGTTGATTTGGAAATCGTGTTTTCGACACAAGTGTGTTATTTCTTCTATCGCTTGCTGCAGATCTTCTAGATTCTTTGATGCCACCGCTAGATCGTCTGCTTACGCAAATTGTGTTGTGAATCCTTCCGCTTTTTCTGCTGCTTTGAGGATTCCAGCGGCTGTATTATTGAGTAGTGGGAGATTTTAGGGGTCGCCCTGTAGAACTCTATTTGTTTCCAGGATGGTGTCCGCTTGGGTCAGGTTGTCGCTAACTTTCATGATATTATACCTGAGCATTTCTTTTATGACTCTTGTCCATGGACTGAATTTTCTGAGAGCTTTCTCTAGCTGATCGATAATCTATGTTCTGTTCATGAGGTCAAAAGCTTTGGGGAAGTCTGTGAAAACTACACGTATCTTCTTCCTTTGTCTTTGTGCTTCTATGTCTCTCAGTAATAATGAGATGGCTACGATTGTGGATCTCCCACTTCTAAAACCGAACTGAGCGCCAGGAAGAGCAGTGTCAATTTGCGTTTTCAGTCTGCCAGTGATTAATTTGGTTAGCATTTAGAAGGGGTTGCATTCCAGAGCAGTTACCCTATATTTGTTCTTGTCCTTGGAATCGCCTTTTCCTTTGTTTAGGACTGGGGTGATCGAGTACCTCCATTTTTCGGGGATAGTTCCTAGTTCCCCACACTTGTTTAGAAGTTTGGTCCATAGTAGCAGAGTTATAGCTGTTTCTTGGATCTATTCGTTATGTACGTTATCGGGTCCAGCAGCTTTTTACTTTCCCGTATACGTACATATATACGGAGTAATGTACGTAGTATAGGGAAAATTATGTAATGCTGCGCGAAAAAACGCGAATTTTCGGCAGAAAAATTAATTGTCAGGCCCTGATAACGAAAAAGTGGATAAATCCAATTGCTAACTTAGGAAAAAAATCCCCTAATACGAGGTGTAGCCAGAATCTCTGTTTTGTGGGTCGTTGATACTGAAAAATCAATTGAAAGCAAAACGTCCGTCCGTCCGTCCGTCTGTCCGTCTGTGAACACTACGTAGCGCCTGAGCCATACGTAGAAGTTTTTCAAATTGAAGAATCCCCTGTCGATCTGGGTCAAGTCGAAGCTTTTAAATTTTGAAAAAGATTCTTTAAAATTTTGAGGTACTTTACATGAAGCCCCCCGGACATTTTAAAAATTTTCTCAATAACGGATTCATATTTTATCTTTGCATTTCTTGTAAGAATAGAGTAAAATACACTTATTAAGGTGGCGTAGGTCCCATTTTCACGGTAAACTCTGAATTTTCGAAAATTGCAAAAGTTTGAATTTTATTCAGCGTCTTCCTCCATGTACAAAATTGCAGACAGATATTTTTTCTTCAAATAAAATTTATGTTCTTTCTTTATGGTTACGTACGTGAGTTCTTTCTTTATGATCACGTATATTTTTTTGAAAATTTTAGTAGTTTTCTCGCAATATTGCGTGCAACATGTGCAATTTAAAAAATACAAGAACAAGATTTTCTCAAAAACGGCTCCAAATTTTTTCTTTAAACTTTTGGTAGGGATAGTGCTAAATTTACTTTATTAGATGACATAACGCCATATCGCTCTATTATTTTGTTTTTCAAAAATTACAAAAATTATTTTTTTACTTATCTCTGACGTTAGTTACATTGGCATGTGCTTTAAAAAATGTCCAGTAAAATTTCTCGAAAACAACAGTTTTCTGTGAAAATTTCCTCAAAATTACGCATTTTCAGAAACGCTCAAACGTTATTTTCTCATAAATTGCTCCAAAATTTTCTTCAAACTTCAAACTTTTCGAACGGATAATGGTAATTGCACTCTTTAATATGACGTAAAGTTTATTTTGAGGTATTTTTTAAAAAAATTACACACTTGTAATTGTTTAGAAAGATCTCTCATACTGTTAATATGCACATTACCAGCAATTTGTAGACATTATTATATTTGTGAGTGTAAATGGTTCAAATTACTTCAAATGAAAACTCAAAAATTTTCTGTGAAAAAGCGTTTCAAATTTCGCTTTTTTAGTAACGCTTAAACGCCGTTTTCTTAAAAACGAATACAAATTTTTAAAAGAAAATTGCCATTTAGGACGAGGTTTTTGTGTTTTTTAATATTCTAAAATTAATACGTATATTTCCGTTCTACCATTAGGAAACCGAAAAATTGAGAAAATGTCAAAGAAAGTACTTTTTGTGGCGATAGTTGGCAGCTGGTTTTCTAAATGAAATGTATTTATGAAAACCACATCTTCAAATAAGGTCGTGCTTAATTTTTTGAAAATACGAGTAGTTTTTCTATAATTACGTGAAAAACATGATAGCTCGCTGCAAATTTTCTGCGCTTCAGACAGACGGAAGCGTTGTTTGTATACTACTTCTTTGTTCGTTTCTTACATTTGACCTTTTGTTGTACATTTACACATTCATCTTTTAGAAATAATTTATTTTGAAATATTTGTAACTAGCGTACCCGTGCGAGAACTCTCGCATATTAAATTGCACCCCCTTTCCTATCTTTCCTTTTCCATTTCAGACGGAAAGTTGTTAACTAAACGTGTTAATTTGTTTAAAAAATGTATAATGATAACTTCCGATCTATTTACAGAAAATGAAATTAAAAAAAAAAACAATGAAATTGATGTCTGAAAATAAATTTTGAATAAATTTAGTATTATAGGCAAATGATCTTGGAACAATTCACTACACTTCCTTAGATACAGCATGTGAAATAATTATACAATCTTCCTTGACAGATTTTCGTTTTACTTGATAGCCACGTAGACTTTTTCTGATAGTTTTTACTCTTGAGAAAGCTAGTACGTTAAGTTGGCCATGCGAAAATACAGCATTGGGCAAGTACTACTCTGTTCTTTAGAATATTATTTAACTTTATTATGAATTGAGAGGAACACTCGTGCAATTCAATCCTAGAATATCAAGAAATTAGTTTAATTTCACTTACAATTGCAGATTCTGCACGTCTTCGAATAGGTGGGGTTGTATCGAGAAGCGCCGAACCAACAAAATGTAATAAAATGTCCCAGAAGCTCTCTTTCTATATATTATAGTGCAGAGAATGTCTCTGTGAGGTCTTTGGCCCCAAAATTACAAAATTTTAGTCTCTAGAACGCTTCATAAAGGAGTTATTAAACTAAATAGATGTTTCAAATTCTGCCACAGTGTTGTAAGTTACATTTGCCATGAATATTGAGATGCCTTTTTTTTCACAAAATCCTTCATATTTTTAAAGTCAAAGTGCAATTCACCACGTCTCCGTAAAATTCTCTTTTTTTGACCTCATTTATAAAGATTCGTGGCATGCAAGAGCCGCAAAATGCACCTATACTACTGAAATAACACAAGAGAGGATTTTATTTAATATAAACAAAAAACATGAGGGGATGAAGCAGCATCTGGACTATCGTATGATGTAACAACTGTAGTTTCGCCTTCGTTGTCTAAGAAATATTTCATACAAATTCCATCCAACATTAATGAACCAATGCAATCTGATTCCTGGAATATTTCGCATTTTTCCTTAGCACACTTCAAAATATCTGTTTGTTCTTTCTGTGGGCTGATCTTACACACCAAGTACATTTTTTAACTGTTCGTAGCTGTGGAAAGTTAACACATCATGATTTCAGTAAAAAGTTGTAATAAGAGGAAATAGGAAACAAAATACTGCAGAAAGCAGATTAAACAGTACTGTATCTGTAACACTGTTCTTCTGGGTTGATTTATTGGCGGATCAGTCATCGACGGACCGTCTGTCGCATACTGTGCGCCGCGCGTAGAGTTATGTAGAGTCTCAAATTATCCTTCAGTTATGAACTCTGATCTCTCCACGTTGATGTAAAACATCCTTTTATACTCACTGTACGCAAACTAGTAAATTCAAATTTTATTCTTTTGAGAAACAATAACTTTTTCTTCCTGGGGTGATTTTGAGAGAGAATCATGTCGTGTTACAAACATTTTGCTGGAATACGAAGAGGAGGAAGAAGTGGGTTGTAATGAATTATCTGTGCCTTTAATAATTGACTGTGATAGTCACCCACTTATGTTCCGAAATTTGACGCAAATACGGGTGAACGCGCGGCGCACAGAGTGCGCCAAGCAGATTTCTGTTTTTTTTCTGCAACTATATTGGGTTATTTGTGTCTCAATGTGTGACACATATCATCACAGTCAATTATTAAAAGCACAGACAGTTCATTACAACCCACTTCTTCCGCAAACGCGCGCTTAAATGGAGTTGAAATAAACAATTTTATTACAATACATACTTATGACAAATCCGTATTTTACATCCCTCAATTCCTTTAAAGAAAGACAAAAATCTGAAAATTCGGAAGGATAGAAGGCAGAGTTCCGGAAAGAAACTGCAACAGTTTTGTGAATATTTGGAATATGTTTCGTACCTTCAAATCCTAAGATCCCTTGCCTTCCCCGGGCGCGCGTTTGCTGGTGGAGCGCTGCGTGACCTTTATGTGGTGGACTATTCAAAATATCCTTTAAACCCTAGTCGCAAAATCAAAATTACTCAAAAAATGCTTACGTAACATATGACAATACGTATATCATTGGATTTGTGTTTTTACGCTCGACATGATAGATTGAAAAAATATGTATAATTCCATTTGAAAACACAAAGTTACCTCAAATATCTCGTACAATACAAGTGATAAAATAGAAATGAATGCACGTGTCAATTAGCCCCTTTTCCCCATTCATTTTCGTGAAAAGTACATTGCAATCACTTCAACCGTTCAAAAGTTACAGGAGGTGCTTAAGTTATGTGACTCACTCTGTATTTGAAATTAAATTGCAGCAATAATAAGAAACCTTATTTAAATGTTCGGTTGAAATCTAATTTGTTACAGAATTTTTTACTTTGGGACACTTAAAAAATCTTTATCGAGGTTCGTCGGGGCTCCTTATGTGGGGGCCTTGACTTCGGAGCCCGACTATTGAAAACAGAAACATTTTCTTGAGTATAATTTCCATTCGCCGTGACCTCTACGTTACAACAGCCCTGCTCATTTCCTCAGATTACTTTGCTGAAGCGTAAACAATACAGAGTAGTCATATAATTTTGTTTTAGAAATGAGCAAGTTTCTGATTATTTTTCATTGTACTTAACTGTTGTTTTTTTCGCGTTTCTTCACTCTTCTGAAAGCAAAAACAACGGAAGAATTTTAAGCTCCAGTAGGATTTTCTCGTTTGCGTCGCAAATCTGAAGCCTTGGCCGCGCCTGGCGGCGCAGTGCTCATGCGCGAGGGTTGAGGGTCGCGCATGCGCGTTGGATAGACCCAGCGCGCCCGGCGTCTCGCAACCCTCAGAGCACGGCCGGGCCGCCCGCCAGCCGGATTCGCCCGCGCCCGCGCCCGCGCCCGCGCCAGCGCCCGTCCGCTTCGCTTCGCCTCGCCTCGCCTCGCCTCGGAAGCGGAGGCGCGTGCCCCAAGCGCTCTTCGCCTCCGGCATGGCGCTGCTGCACCCGCCCACGACTGTGCCAGCGGTTCTACATACGGACGCTGGGAGGCGCTGCAACAGATAGACTGTGGAGGATGTTTGGGGTTTGCTTTTTGTTCTGACGTTCAGTGTCTTTTTTTGTGCAATCGAATCCAACATGAAGCAAACGGCCCCGCAAGGAGTGGCGGGCCTCCCGCCTCGAATTACGAGGCCCGCGGAAGAAAGGTTGATGGTGAGTACCCTAACAAGAGTACGATTCTTTAGAAAAATAATATTGTGGTTAAAAGGTAGAATGAAACTTGCATTTTGCGAATGAAGTGTGCACTGAATCCGGTAATATTCGTTGAAACCATTTTTGTTGGAAGTAAGTTCTTTCTGAAAGTTGATTTCTTTGTTTGGTCAAAGGTTGTACTTTTTTTTACTGTTGTGGTGACCAAAAAACATTTTCCTAACCATTCGTGACGATTGTTATGATATAAACGCAGATTTGAATTGCAATAATTGTGATTTACAAATAGATCATATGACAATTGAGCAAACTATTGTTATTTAACATTTTCAAACCGTATTCAACAGCCCCTAAGACAATATTAAAACAACATATTTAGAAAACATTGACCAATACTTTTTTAAAATTTTACTAAGGCAACTCGGAGAAATTTCAAAAATATCTCGAATTTTGTGAGGTTAAAAAAATGCTTTCACAAAATATTACCCGTCTTTTGTGGATATGACGCATTCAATGATCGATAACCTGGTCACGCATTTGCTATGAATTTAATTCTGAGAATAAAAGTAAACCGTTTTTAAAAATACAATCATGTTATAATAATATTCATTGTTCTTATATGAAGAATTCATTTTTCACCCATTCACGATTTTAGTAAATTTCAATTCCTTACATGAAAGTTGTAAAAATGAAAGTTGAAATTGAATGTTGTAAAAATTCAAGAATTCAAACAATGCAATTTTGTTGATTTATTGTCGCCATATTTCATACCATAATAATTAATTATATCAATGTTCGTCTTTCCGAAAAATAACGTTTTTTAAACGGTACATTTTTGTTTGTTCGACAGGTTGCAGTGAGAATACGACCCATAAAACACAATGAAGGGCAGCGGGTTCTGCATATGGTGGACAACAAGGTAAGACGACGTTTATAAAGGTGTCGAAACTCAGAAGGTCGAGACATGTAGTACTGCCGGAAAATAATGAATAAAATTTTTAACAATTTGGATGGGTATATAGCCCGATGATTGTCTATTGTAAGAGGATTGATCGTTTTGCATACCAACAAAATTATTTGTAAATAAAATATAAATTTTTGAAAAAAAACTTGAGTGAAATAGTCGATATAATACATAAAACATGACAAAATTAATACAACCAGGGAGGCTCATCATGAAGTCCGAATGGAGGAGATTTTTCGTGTTGTAGAAATAACTAAAAGAGAAGAAATACCTATCAATAAACAACAAAATGAGACAGGTAGATGAGAAATGCAACAATTGATAGCAATATATTATGAAGCATGAGTATTTTATTTAATTTTTTGTAGAACCTTTGGTTGCGGAAATTAAACAAGAAATGTAAGGTTATTATGCAAACAAGTATATTAGCTACCACTAATATACCCGTATATGAAAAAGTAGAAACGACCTGACATTAATTTTTGAAGTAGATTAACGTGATTTGGTCAATCCGTACTTGATAACAGGGAATCTTATTATTATGAAGAGAAGGAACAGTGGAAATGTTGATTCTAGATATTTGAAATCTGTATTGTTGAAAACAAAATTTTTTTAGTAGGGGTTGACGTCTTCAAAAGCTCAACTTCCTTTGAAATATAGTTCTTTCTCTTTCTGTGTTCTTTCTTGGAAATGAAATATAATTTTTCTTATTTTGAAATTGCTTCTTGTATTATTTTCTCTAAACTTTTTTGTTGGGAAGTTTTTAAATATTCTTCAGTCCTTTGCATTGAAACTACATACCTTCACTGTTTATTGATTGGAAAGAGTTTCTTTGCGGTACACGTATGGCAAAATATGTGTCCCCACGTTTTCTCATGAGGAATGCCAGTGGGATTATTTGAACTAATGTTGTGAATCAGATCTTAAAAAACAATTGTATTATTATTATTATTATTATTATTATTATTATTATTATTATTATTATTACATTAAAAGGTTTTGTATAACAATTCTTTGTAATGTCTAGAATTAACAAAAATTGATTCTTTTAATCGATAGAATACATTACTAAACAGAATTATTACTGAAAGAAAAAATACATTTTATGATACAGTGTTCATATTTATAGAATCGTGACACACGTTAGGATATTTTTTTTATCAACTTGAATTTAGTGAAGAAAATGTTGCAAGGAAAGAGGTATTATACAGAGTATTTTGCACAGTATTCGGATTGTTAATTTTAACAATCCGAGATATAGTAAGGAAAATGTCAGTCATTCCTCCACGTTTCATTTTCGTACACAGAATTTGTGGCCTAAACCAAAAAATTCCGTTTTTCTGCCGTTCTGGTAGCGGCATATTCGAGCTCTTGAGCAAATGATGTAAAATAATTTGCTTCCGAAACGCCCAGAAGCATTTTTCAAGCCTGTCGGGCGTGAAGTAACGTCAAAATATATTTTTTCGTGATGAAGAGGCAAGCCAACGGCAATTTAGTGTACGTTAAAGTAAGAAAAATGTGCTCTGCCCCGGTCCGACGACAACGTGTGCTCAAGATAGATCGAAAGTAAGAAATTCACAATCAGCTATTTCATCCATAAAGATGACATGGGAGACTATATTTTGCAATCGACTTGTCACAGACCGATGTAAAATTAATGATTTTTTGATAAACGAAGTAAAATAAGTGGTTTGCCGTTGACTTCACATTGGTAAATTACCGAAGTAGACAGAGCATTTCTACCACGGATGAGTGAATGACCACTGTTTTCTGTTTTTTCAATATTACAAACATGACCCAGAATGCATCAGAATAAATTTTACAAACTTATAGGGAAGAAGCAAAAACTTCATTACTTTTCACTCTCTCGCTCTTGTACTTACGTAGAAAAGGCAAAATATTGTAGTGCTGCCAAAGAAATCGGCGGTTATTTGACATAAAAAAACTCGTATTGTGGGGCCTTTGTATCTAAAAAGTGTGTATATCTTGTTTGTATATGTAGTAAAGAATTTCCTCTAACGTTATGGGGTCCGAATTCTTGTTTTGTGGGTCCTTGATATCGAAAAATAGATTGACGGCATAGCGTCTGTCCGTCCATCTGAGTATCCGTCCTTCTGCCCATCCGTCTGTCTTGTCTGTCTGTTCTGCCTGTCTGTCTGTATCTGTGTCTGTATGTTTTTATCTGTGTCTGTGACTGACTGTGTGTATGTCTGCGTTTTGTGTGTCAGTCTGTCTGTCTGCGACTGCTTGTGCCTGTCTGTTTGTTCCTGTCTGTCTCTGTCTGCCTGTGTACGTCAGTCTGGCTGTCCATCTGTCTCTCTGACATCTATCCGTCCGTCTGTTCGTCCGTCTGTCCGTCCGTCTGTCTGTCCGTCCGTCCGTCCTGTCCGTCCGTCTGTCCGTCCGTCTGTCCGTCCGTCTGTCCGTCCGTCTGTCTATCCGTCTATCTGTCGGTCCGTCTGTCTATCTGTACGTTCATCTGCCTGTCAGTCTGACTCTGCTTTCGCAGCGAACAACGACATTCCAACACTGAATCTTTGTTAGAGCGAAACTATCCATTTGCAGTTGCATACGAGATCAATCCGTGTTTTGTCTCTTCCAAAAAATGTTAGGAAACAGCTGAGATAGTCCCAGATTCTTCATAGGAGACACTTCAAATTCCTCAAATGTTAGATCGTATAATAGCAGAGACGCAATATTACTGAGAAAGTTGCGAAGGCATATGGGTTAGAAAAGGAAGCATGGTTCAAGTGTATTATCTCACTGCTTTGGATCACCTTGAGAGATGTATATAATATTATATTCCTCCAAGTCACCGTAGAGTCCAAGCTATTGTCCACTCATTGCGACGACCTGGCCGTGGCAACAGAAGATTTGTCTTTTCAGATGTTCCATTTCTGCAAAAACTCTAGTGACTGATATGTAACTAATACCCCGTAATCTATCCTCATTTCTTCAAGTTCAAGAAAAGAAGTGCGGATAAATACGTTTGTGCTAAATCTATGTGAATAAAAAATAGCACCGTTGCTGCATTTGTTTTAGAAAATCGTAATTTCTTTCACTTCATTTAAAATCTGAACCTGAAAGACAGGAGCAAAGTAAAATCTAAACTCAAACGAGCGTTAATTTTTGTGATGAATGAGCAAGCATACAGTTTAGAGCTCTTGGTGCTTTTTAGAAAATTTTATTTGACTTGCTATGTAGGTTAATTGGTAACAGACAACAATGATGTCAAATATCTTTAATATTGTTTGGGCAGTATCCTTGATTTATTAACGGTAGTAAACGCACCTAAAAAATAAAATCAATTTAATTTTTAATTATTGACATTAATTGAGTAATTTAATTTATTAATATACGAGTCAAAAGTACTACAAGCGAATGAAGTTAATAAAAAAATTATTACATATGTGTAGCTGGTGGTTTCTAAACAAATGATAGTCCCAAACAAAATCGTGTTTTATTGGAACTATGAAGCGCCTGAAAGGAGGACAACTGCATTACGGACATGCTTAGCACGTTGCTTCCCCGCAGGCGTTCGTAGTTGCAATGTGCGGACATTAAAAGTATATTTTACTGAAGTTACTTGGCATTGTACAAGTATTTATTTATCACAGTTATTTATTAATGTCTCCGCAGTGAGTTTCTAAAATCTTAACAATGCCCACTTTTTTGTTTTCAAAAAGGATTTTCTAATAATGAGCAACTATTTCATAAATAAAATTTTCCTCATTCCGTTATGAAGTGTTGCACTGATATAGGGGCAATCACAGCGCCTGAGATAAGTTTCAATGTCTGATTGTTCTGTTCCGATCTGTTCTGTCTTGTCGAAATGCTATTATTGTAAACTAAATAAAATGGCACGCGATAAATTCTAAGACAAGTAAAGGGGTCAAAGATGATAACTTTTTGCCTGTGAATAAGTGGTGAGAAATTCCATGTAATGAAGTCACGTTTGCCCCTAGAAAACTTCTCATGCACTAATGTTCAGCAAGTCACGTTCTATCGCAGTCGAGATTTCCGGTATCTGCCTAACTCCGGTGCGTAACAATCAGGGACAAATGTACTTTGTGTAACATTTCTCACCATGTATTTGGCAAAGAGGGATTATCTTCGACTCCTCTACAAGCTCTAGAAGTTTGTAACATCTTTGCTCACACATTCTGTGTCACGGTTCACCATTTTATACCATAACTAACTGAGTTCATATAGATCCTGTGGAATTTCTGACTATTTCTGACTACGTCTTCTCTTTCTGTTCTTCTTATCCCCTTCAACATCTGCTTCTTCTCCAGGCCTAGGTGGCTCAGGGCATCACCTGGCTTCACTGCAGTGCCTCTAACCGTGAGGTCCTAGGGTTGGAGTTTCGATTGTGGGAGGAATTTAAACAGTATCTGGAAAGCTAGATCGAATTAAGTCGATGTCAGGTGGAGAATTCTAGCGGCTGGCTGCTCTGATCGCTAGCTTTCCGTTCAAAATCAGGCAAATACCGGAGAAGTACTCTAACAAACTGACCATGGAACGCGCGCAATCTTTCCTTCATCCCCTTTGTATCATTTCTCCCTTATTTACACACACTTTCACTTACGTGCACTACACTACCACACATGTTGGAAGACCAGTCGGTAGTTTAGAGCTTGCCTCGGGTAGGAGCGATGGCTCGGTGGTGAGAGGTAACTGGTTGGGGGAAAACTTTGCAAACAGACGTGTAGGTCAGGGGTGTTATACTGATTTTAGTGTGGCATGCCAGTTGAAGGTACAGATTCAACACGAAGCCTCTCACACATGACCATCAAACGGGTTGCCTACCTAACAAATGACAAACGTCAACATTTTGCCGAGCCAATCAGACTACTGGATCGATGATCCTCCTAACATTAAGGTGATGAAGTAACTTACTCTACTAAGATACTGAAATTAAAGGAGAGTATAACATAAAATTAATTAATTTTTATTTTTGCGTATACGTACTAGTATAGAAGAAATTATATTGAAAAAAATTGTTGTCAAATTTTTGTCGGAAATACATGTTTTGATGACTTCGTGATACCGAAAAAATATTTTTCCAAAATCTGAGCCTGTACGTCAAGAACACTAACGTCTAAGAAAACTGTTTATAGGACTTTTTTCTTTTTAAAATCCATCTGGCAGAACTTGTGGCCCTGCGAATTTGAAACGGATCTTTTAACTAGTATTTCATATGATGCTCATAGGAGATTTTTGAAAATTTTTCGAAACTGAGCTCCATTTATTGATTATTTCGTGGAACATGGGAACGATGGCTTGAAAGTATGATGAGAGTTTTATATTCATTAATTCCCCTCGAAATATTGAAAAAGAAATTCAATTTTATTTGAACCTTCGCACACCATTATTGAAGCTAGGGATTGTGATCTTCACGTAATCTATTATTCAGTATTGGATATTTAATTATGTCAGGTACAGTTCTTTTTAAATGATTGATTGTTTTGCTATACTTTTCAATCTAATTATGTCACTTTTCCAAAAATTGGTTAATAAGATTTTCTCAAAAATGCCACTGAAGTTTTTAAAAACTATTGTACGCATGGAAGACAATGCACCAAAATACACGACAGAAACTAAATTTTGATTAACATTTTTGGGTGGTAGGGAGGATGATGAAATTAGTGTAGTTTCTTGATGCATTGTTCGCCCTAGCCCTTCAGTGGTCTCGTGGGTTCCTATTTTAATTCGATATGAATGATTCTTTATTTACAGCAGAGAGTTGGGATACTTTTTCAGTACATTTCATAGACGAATTTCTCTTGAAGAATGTCAGTAGGGAAAAACTCATTCCTCTCTTAGAAAGAACGCAGTTTCATAATAATATTTCATTAATTAACTTGTTACATTTAAGGTTCACCGAGCGAAGTGGCTCAGTGTGTTGCGCGCTGAATTCGCAATCGAGAGGTCCGGGTTCGATTCCAGGGCCGGCCATCCTGACCGGGGTTTTCGTGGTTTCCCTCGGTCATAAGGCGAATGCTGGGTTGGTTCCAAAAGTCCACGATGATCTTTCACCAATATTCTATCACCTCCTAATTCATTAATAATAATAACAGTGATAATAATAATAATAATAATAATAATAATAGTTCACAGCGGGGACAAAGTTGCTCGAGTCCTTGGTGTACCACACGTGTCCCCTGGGTAACGACAAATGAGCAACAGTGATTCGCCACCTAGCCGCTTGCCCATTGTGGGCGTGCGGATCCCTACAAGCTGAGGGGAAAATCTGCACGTCTATACTGGTCGGCGCGTCACCAAATCGCTAATATGCCAAGGGTGGGCGTTGGCTAACAACAACAACTGTTACATTTAAGGTAATTTGAGCAAAAAACACATGTATTACAACGGCGGCCATTTCCCTAAACACAGAGGCGTATCTACGGTATGGCAGACATGGCACGTGCCATGAGCGCCACTCACAAGGGGCGCTATTTAGAGTATTTTGGCTAAAATAAATAACAAGAATCTTAAATTGAAGTATCCTGTCAGGGGCTCAAATTCGATGCATGCCATGGGCGCCTGAATACCTAGATACGCCTCTGCCTAAACAGCCTACACACACACACACAGTCTCTCTTTCTCTCTCAACTCCAGCTACGACCAGACTGATACATAAAACTCTCTGCATTGCAACGATCAGCTCTCAACTCCCAATAGACGCTCTGTGAACTTCTGCACCTCACTCAGCCGCGCACCTCACTCGAACTTCCGAGCAAGATCCACGCAATCTCACACTATTTTAAATCACGTGGATCTCATACTACTGTAATTGGATGTTAATGATTCGCTACTTGCAATTGGAAAACCTTTTTCAGTAGTACCTTTCATTGGCGGCCCCATCCTATGATTTATCACGAAATGTGTCTGAAGTGATTATTTGTATGCTCTGAGTATAGCTTGGACAACAACAGGGGTCCGCGCGACGACTGGCGTTACAGGTTCTGACCGAGGAAGTCGACGGTGACTGGGTTTCCTACGTTGGGTGCGAGATACCAGTTCCGGAGGTCGAGAATGATTTGAACTGAACAGACAATATGAGTGTCAGTGGTTGAAAGAGTACCAAAAAGAAGAAGAAGAAGAATATTTTGATATTTCGGAAGGCGAAGATAACAGTAATAGTCAATAGCAATAATCAATCAGCAATAATCAATTTTACTAGAATCAGTGCAAGGCATTGAGTGAAAACAATCGGCGAGTACTGAAGACGACGAAGTACCTGATAAAACTAATAGATACTTTGTAGACAAAATCAGTGTGGCGGCTACTTAGAGACCCCGAAAACGTATATCGTGGTCATAATCGTCAATGAAAAAGAATTTTCTACCATTAGAGCAAAATATTGGATTTGAGCTCGTAATATAAGGGAGCATTAAAAATGACGCTTTGAATTCAATATGGCCTACAGTTTGTGACCCCACATCGGTATGGTATACACCTCCTTCACACTTCGGTTATATGACGAACAATATACAACAAGAATTACCTGTGTACTAATTCCCCAATGGCATAGTTGTTTTCGACACATTCAAAGGTATTGTATTGTATTGTATTGTATCGTCTTTTATTGCACTCTTTTATTATCTTGTTATTATTATTGTAATTCCTGTTAATCAACTGCCACCAGGTCGTACCTAATTGCAGTTCAAATAAATGTATAAAAACATTGTGCGGCGCAACGCTGCAGGTCGCCGTACTTGTGTTTCCCTGATCCTCATAACACTGGATAACTTTTCAAAACGTTTTAGCTCTAAGCTTATCATACGTAGATTTTCTTGCTGGCTCCCGGTGTGTAAGTCTGGGAAATTCAGTCGAACAGTTATAAATTACATACAAAATAGTAAAAGAGGTTTTTTAAGTGGTATTAGTTAAGTTTTAGTTCGTAAATTAGAAACTGGATAAGGAGCAGAGGATGCAAGATGGCTGTGACATGGGTGACGGTAATAGCGAGGAAGAATAATATGGAATAGAATGGAAATTGACGGCCAAGCATTCAGACCAGTGTTGAAAAAGGGAATTGAAAAGACATTTTTGTTAATTGTACGAAGCGGAAAGTTTGTACTACAGAATAGTAAGAATAAGGAAATGAGATATGACAACAGGACCATGGCCGTGCATTGTAGAAAACGAATCCAAAATGAATGAATAAAAATTTGATAAAAGTATAAATGGGTATTTAACTTTCCTTTTGTAAATTGTATTTCTTCATGTTTATTTGTCAGTACATCGGATAACACTCATGTTGTTATTGTAATTATTTGTTTTCTGAAAATTCGCTAGTGAAAGAAAGTTTAGTATAACGCAGTTTAATATTTACGAAATTCTTAAAAACATCGATGTTGTTATTTTCGTTGAAATTTAAGAGCAGGGTATTCTCAGAACCTATTTATACAATATTTACATTCTGAGTTCTCTTAGGGTAGGTTCCTACCGCCCTACGTTTGTAAATTTTTCTAAGTTCTTTCCATTATAAAAGAGCATTTGTAGTGAAGAGAGAGAGAGAGAGAGAGAGAGAGAGAGAGAGAGAGAGAGAAAGAGAGAGAGAGAGAGAGATAAAGAACATCACAAGTTTAGTATATTAGACGAGGATAGGCATAGGAAGATTTCAGATAGCGCCTTAATGTGGTAGCTGATAGCAATTTGTGAATATTTTATAAATAGGAAAGTCAGCCATATTGTGAAATTTGTTACGTAAACATATTTGTTATTATATACAATACCATCGTGGAGACCCGTAGTAGGAAATCGCCTGGTATAAGGCCAAAATAATGGCCACCCTAGGGCAAACGATTATAATGTATTCTAGTATTAAACGCTAGAGTAGCCAGGGATCAATACCAGACAGGACACTTGGTTAAAAACTCAAGTAAAAATAGTTCGAGGTAGATTGGAGCAATGAAAGTATGCGCGGCAAAACGAATCTAAGCAGTTGTCTATCTGTTGACATGTCGTTCGCTTCCGTAGGATTACTATAAATTTCTGTTACACTGAATGCACGTAGTCAAAAGGAACAAATCAATACAAGAATCGCAAATTTTGAAGAGAAATCATTGGATAGTTATGTTCAATGCTCGGAGAAATATTGGTGAAAGTATTAGAAAAGCTGAAGAAGATCCCTGTGTAAATAGTAACTTGACTTTCTCAAAATATATTGATTGAAATATTTTAAAGAAATACAGGTTGTATATTAATGTACCACGTGCGTAAGTAGTGCTTCAGTAATAACTTTGGACACTGATTTAACATGGGAAATCGTACTTTTTGAGATTTCCTGTAGCAGTATTAAACCTTATTTAAATTTAAATTCCTTGGTGACAATGTTATTATCATTGAAATTTTGCACATCTAAATTTGTCTGAAATTTCGCACAGATACATTCGCGATTTCTTAACAAATCTTAAGGGAAGGGAGTGCACAGAAATACAAATTTTTGGTTTGTAACGGCCGTCTTAGTAAGTCGAAGTGCATCCTAACGGTAGAAACCAGATTAAGTGGCCACAAACCGACAAGCAGGTTGGTGACGGATCTCATCAACCAAAGGGGGAAGAATGCCGACATCTTTCGATATAAAACAAGTACCAAACTTATGGAAGAAATATCATATCAGTTGAATCGCCACTCTCTGAATCTGAATCAGTAAAGTTGTCGCCGATTCAATGAGTGAGAGCCAAAATCACTGATACCTTCAGTCGAAATGTGTAGTTTCGCTGACAATCAGTGAATATGCGAACCTTTTCATAATGACCGCCAGCATTTCACTGGTCGTCAGAGGTAAATGTGCCGCGCCACCATTGCTCACTCATCGTTCAGTCTGCTGTTTTCACATATTTCATTGATTCAAACAGTGAAGTTTCACTTATTCAAAAAGTGAACCCGATTTTCACTGATTTGTTCAGTTTAATTCACTGATTATCAGTGACAGGGTTATAACTGACGCCATCAGTGAATAGTCACTGTCAATCAGTAGTTTTTTCACTGATTCAGACTAAGAGAGCAGGAAACACAAAATAATCAGCGTTAAAAAGTGTATCCAAGGTATAATAGAGTTAAACACCAGGGTAAACAATTCATTAGTGATTCCGAGCGCGTCAACTGCTAAGGTCATTTGTCTCGTAAGTGTAGTGCAAGTTTTCGTCGCGGGAGGTGGCGGAGATCTTTCCCCGCTGTCTGCCGAGATCCGGCGCCGACCTATGTTGGCTTGCCGGGATTTCCCTCAACCAGGTATCTCCGACCAATGAGGCATCACCCCAGCCGGGACAAGCTCTAAGCAACTCTCCTAAGGGGTCATCCATAAATTACACCAGGCTAAAGAGGGAGGGAGGGGGTCTGAGGCAGCGTTACGCTGCGTTACATAGAGGTAGGGAAATGCGTTACAAAGGAGAAGAGGGTATTGAAAAATACTTAAAATTCGCGTTACGTAATTTATGAACGGCCCCTAAACACCAAAATGAAGATTATCGTGATGCGAGGAAGATTGGAGGCCAGCATGTGCGCCAAAAACAACCTAAGCAAATGTCGATCTGGTGACTTGACCTTCGCCTCCGCCGGTTTCGCACGGCCTCCCCCGCCGTGGCGTGCGCGGCACTTCACGAGGGACTCGCGCGCGCGGAGATTCGATCGGCGGCGGCGGCGGCGGCGGCGGCGGCGGCGGCGAGTGGCGCAGTTCGATCGTGAGGTGTCGCGCCGGCCCACGACCCGCGCCGCTCGCTGCGCAGTGCTGCCCAACGCTGCTGCTTTACGCCAACGACGTCGCCCGTTGTTTTTCTCGACCTCACCTCTCGCACGCACGGCTCATTACGGAGCACGCCAGTACGTAGTTCAAACCGAATGAATTTGGACTGCGCTGTTCTTCGATTGTTTTGTCGGCCATTAAATAGACGAACGTGTTACGGAGGATCGTTTCAGTTCTCAACGGTTTCGGAACCTTTGTTTGCGGAGAATTTTGTGGACCGATTGAATTCCATTATTTTGATTAAATGATAATATTGTCCAATGATTCTTTGATCTCAGTATACATGCGTATATTTTCCATAATTTTTTCGAGAATTTTTATCCAAAATCAAGTACACTTGTAACAAGACCCATTTTCATTGTTTATGCTGTGCTGTCTCGAATATTTTAATGCAACGTAACAATGCCACCAATTCTCAGGAATATTCATTGTCAGGGGAAGGATAAATGTTTCCTCTTCAATGTTCTATTGTACGCCAGTTATGAACACATACCTACTAGCAACCATCATTAAAGATTATCATTTAAAATTCACAAAAATATATTTTAAAAAAGAATATTCCTCACACGAACTATGTACTAGTGCAAAAGTCTATCAAAACATTGGTCATCTCGATAGCTCAGTGATCAGAGCAACTGGGCGTAAACTAAGAAAAATAATTTCTAATTCCGGTCGACGTGACTTATCCGTTTTATCCGACGTTTTTACGACTGATCATTAACAGTTTGCTATTTTAACTTTCTCGCTACTGCTTACGCAGTAGAGAGAAAGTTATGCAATGCTGCGCGAAAACACGGCGAATTTTCGGAAGAAAAACCCTTATTACAGGGCCTTATAATCGAGAAAGTGGATAAATCTAGATGCTAAATTTAGAAGAAAAATCCTCTAACACGTGGTGTAGCCAGAATTCATATTTTGTGGGTCCTTGATACCGAAAAATCGAACGATGACAAAATGTCTGTCTCTGTACATCCGTGTCTGACGTTAGCGGCTAAACCATTCAGCCGATTTTCTCCAAAATTGATAGTCCCCAATCGATCTGGCTGATGTCGCAGCCGCTTGAATTTGAAACCAATATTTTAATTTTGTGGATTGCTTTATATGTAACCCCTGGGAATTTTTCCAAATTTTTAAAAGAATGGTTCCAACGTTTTTGATTAAATTTTGTCGCGTAGTGTGAAGGACGTTTTAGAGAACGGTGCCCGTCTCATGATCGTTGAAATCCCTGAGATTTCGAGAATGGCAAAAGTTCAACATTTTTTCTGGGTCTTCCTACAACTTAATGTTAAAGATAGAGATTTTTCATTTAATGAAATCTGTTTCATAAAGATAGTTTTTAAAATTCAGTAATGTACAAATTTTCGAAAATTAGGTTACTTTTCTGGTAATATTGGATTAAAGTACGGGCGAGAAAGTACGTGCTGCTTTAGCACACTTGTTTAATACAAATTTGGATTAAAATAAAACTATTGGATTAAATTGTCATCAGACCACTTACAGAACATCAAAACAATTAGTATCTAGTATTAAATTACTTTATAATCAATCAGTGGAATACCTTAAAGTTGATTATTCATATTTTATAAGATTAAAAAGATGGGAAGCGTTATTTCTCGAACTGAAATATGTAACTCTGAGTTGGGCCTCTCTCAGGTAGTTGTGGGTTTGCTACTGAAGCTTCATTGATCGGGAGGTCTTAGTTCGTGATAGAAGGATTTTCGGGACTAAATAACATCTGGGTCGATGCCGACTTCTTCTTGGATGAGGATTCTAGAGGCCAATTGAATCGATTGGTTCTGTGATTTCCTCTGATAAACTCCAGGCGGTTACCGGAGCCGAAACCAAACGAACGGCAACGAACCGCGCGCGATCCTTCCTTCTCCTCCATGCGTGATTTTTTAAATATAGTATAGATTATATTTCAGC
This sequence comes from Acheta domesticus, assembly GCA_031308135.1. Classification (NCBI taxonomy): domain Eukaryota; kingdom Metazoa; phylum Arthropoda; class Insecta; order Orthoptera; family Gryllidae; genus Acheta; species Acheta domesticus. The sequence continues at coordinate 52,750,583 of JAHLJT010009419.1, forward strand.
CACACCATGTGTCGATCCCCTAACTTAATCGACCCACTCGGTCGCTGAAGGAAAGTTTATGCCCAGAAATATTACAATTCTTCGAGATCTCTTTTAATGTCTTTCGATTATTTATGCGGCCATCAGATTTAAATTTATAAGTGCGTGGAACAAAGAGGTAGAGAACGTCGTACACTGCTAAAAATTCATCTTTAGGTAAAATTCCAATAATTAATATTGCAATTCTTTTCAAATAAAAGGAATATTCGTGATAATTAAGCAGAAAAGTACTGGGTTTTCAACATCCGCTCTTAACGTTTGATCTGGAATTTCATAAAATCCCCCCAAAGAATTCTTCAAATAATTTTTCCAAATGAATCAGGAGTCTTTATATTCTTTACCCAATGTACACTTAACACACAAAATCTACTTAACGCTGAATACAAAAACCACGTTACCCTTGGCAAAAGCACCTGAGCATCCTGAATACAAAAAGCACCTGAGCATTTTCAAATGTTTGATTTTTTAAAAATCTTGTTACGATGTTCTTCATTTTTCCCAACAAGTAGTCTCATGGGTCCTGTGCAATAAATCAGATATTTGCCCATAACTTAACTGCCTCATGATGTAGATCAGCATGATTTCATCATTGCAGCTCGAACCTCTGATAACAATAACACCAAAACCATATCCTTTCTGAAATTCTTAAGGCTAAGGTTCTTTTTATTTAATCCACCGTAAACGTAAGTTCTTTTTGTAATTAGTCTTACAAATAATTTGGCGGATATTTAAGTTCAAATCATCTATGAAATTCCAATTTTAACGACCGCGAACTCATTATATGTCCATTCTCTGCCATGTCCGATCACTTCTCTGCACTGATTCTGTTCTCGCTTTATCTCTTAACTTACTACCGTTCTTCTTCGTATTTTTTCTCATGTTTTCTGTTTTCAAACTATTGTTTACGTAAATAAATATATACAGTTACGTAATTACTATTGAATATTAAAGAAAGTGTGTCCAAATAAGCGTTCATTTATTTAAAAGAACAAAAATACCATACTTCGTCCTATCTCAGAATGGTAATGTAAATTAAAATTTTCGATTCTCTTCGCGTAGTTATCACGCAATATCAGTGTCACGAAGCAAAAATCTATTTTGAAATGGAAAAAATAATCACGTATGTATTATTTAACTTTATAATTTAAAATTTTTCATATCGTTGGTAATATTTACTTTATACCTCGTTTGAAGCTAATAATAATGATGTTATGTATGAAATAGTTCGCGTGCTCTGATGAAGATTAAAAGTGATTCACTCTGACAAAAAAAACAGCATTGTCAGTGTCAAGGTCATAGCTAATGGGTCGTTTTATGGATTTCATGTTCGTAAATGATCTAAAAGTCTTCTTCGGAGATAGCAAGTAATCGTTTTCATTTTATTACGCTGATTTTTGAGTGTCAAGATGTTTTCTGAGTTAATAATATCTCAATAAAATATATATGTATTTTCTCCGTATTATAAATTTCTTAATTAGTATCTGTGAGGAATGTTTATTTATATATTGTTGATCAGGTCTGCTCCAAAGAGTGACCATAGGGGCCACCGTCCAGGCAGCCGCGAGCACCATGGTTGACACCGCAGACACGCGAATTACTTTCAGCTCTCGGAAGACATTGGTTTGTAGAGGAGGTACGGCGGCTGTCCGATGAGGTCCTGGAAGGGAGAGGGAGGTTAGGGGAAGAAGTGTCCCTAGTGAGGTCCGTGAAATTTTACGGATCACAATGCCCTGAATCCTGCTCATTTGGCAGGCCTATTCTAGTTGAATCCGTACATTACGGGGATTGGATCCGTTGGATCCGTGCAAGCACTACATAAATAATTGTTTTAAATGGAAAATGAATTCGTAAGGAAAATCAACATTTACGGGCCTAGCTCCGAGCTGTGCGTCACATCTGGGACTAAATTATTGTTGAAACTCCTAAATGATGAATGATATAAACTTAACAATTTGATATAATGTAAAATTGTAATTAACTACTAACACTACTACGTAATTGGCTTTATTTTATTAATTGCAACGACGTTATTATAAATACAAACTGAAATTGAGCAAATTTATTGCACAAAATGAAGAAAAGTTACAACAGGGAAGTACTACAAATGCACTTCACGGAAAATCGGAAACCCTAACCCTGGCGCATTGCACTTATTCTCCAAGACTAATGAATAAGGGGGGATTACAATTATGGAACAATACAATCACTAATCACGTTGAAAACAGAGTTAAATATGGTTTTGAAAATGTAATTGAAATGTTTTTGTATATATGTAACAAGATCTGTAAATGTACTAATTTGTAGTATTTCAGGAAATATTGCTATCCATCTGAACACAAATCGCAATGCATCACGAATCATTTTAATCACTAGACATTTTTTGATGAAAGGGATTGCTTAACATTGCGTTTATGGAACGCTCAGCAACCTTTACAAGTATAAACACTATCTTTGAACGTTAAAGAATTCCCTATCTTTGTTTCGCTAACTATAACACATACTTACTCGTGCTTCGAAACGTCGACTGCTTTTGGAACTCGCTCAAAGAAACGACCAAGATCAAATATACGTAGTTGGTCTTGAAAGTATGTATTGAAGAAACGGAAGTTGGTACGTCTTAATTGGGTTAATTTGAATGCATTTTGAAGAATTTGAATGTATATTATAAAAAACTGTTAATAATAGCAAGTTTTAATACATCTAGGGCACACTACCTTATTTAAAGCAACAAGCACGTAATCTAGTTCAGTATAATGCTCAAATTCATTTATTAAAAAAACCTTAGCGTTTTACATATATCGATTTTGAAGATAGGGTAAAGTACCACTAATATTTCGGCAATTTCTTTGAAAAAGGTTTATATCAAACTGCTTGAATGACAGAATAGTGTGTTAATTTTTGAATGTCTCGAGATAGATTTAGACGTGTCGAGAATAGAAATCTCTTGGAGCATATAAATCCTACAGTAATCTAGATCCTAAAACTCATATTACTATAAAATGTAAATAGATGTGTAAATCTTGAATTTCTAAACATAATATATTTTAAGCTCAAAAAATAAATACTAAATACACAAATTCTACCTCGAAAGTCACGCGCAAGATCAAAAGACTGGCGATCTACATATAAGACAATATATTATATGCGTAATATTATATTTAATATTTATATATAATTTTACAGATAATCTTTAGTTTAAGAAAAACCCGCAACATGCATACTTAAAACTATTGATGTTTGAAAAAAGTTTCCTTCCAACTTAGGGAGAGGTAGTCCTTGTCAGTCACGTAGGAAGCTGACTGAGTGTTTTTCGTGCAGTCGCATCAGTCATCCCGTAGCGAAGGGCTTTTGCGAGGGCAGTGAAGACTGACCGCGTGTTGTGCTTGCAGATGGTGGTGCTGGAGGACGCGGAAGGCGACAAGAACGACGTGCTGCGCCAGAAGAGAGGCAGCGAGCGCCGCTACGTGTACGACATCGCCTTTGGGAGCAGTCCACGCAGGTGAGCTATGCCCTCCACACTGAGACTGGGCAAAGACTGTAGTTTTAAGGTGGGTCTCTACCTTCTTGGATATATTTTCAGTTCAATTTTAATTTTGCCGTGATGTTTGTTCTAAGAACAAATAACTCGGAAACAAGAAACAAAACAACAACAAAAAAACAAAAAAGAAAGAAAAATGTTGACTTATGACATAATGCAGTACTTTCAAAAATACATGAATAAGGAAAATACAGAAAATATAAATATTTAATTAAATTTAATACAATTAAATAGTCTTTTTTTGCAAAATAATTACAATATTCTATTCTAGGGAATGGACTAAAATTAGTGAATTTTTTAAGTTATTACATTTTTTTTAGAAAATTTACTAATCGATTACAGTTTTCAAAAATTTCTGAAGAGATATCCGAATTCTGGTAGTAAAAGTTGAAGGGGCACGTAAACTATTTCGGTTCGTTTCGTAGAGAGAGCTATAAATTACATTTTTCAGAAAGAATCCTTCATTTATTTCAGTCTCTTGAAGATAAAACATGTGTAGGGAGAAGAGTTTGGCTTGCCATTTTGAAGGGTTGAATTTTATTCACGATTTGCTGACTCAGAGATTTGAAGCAGGTGATTTTTGAACATTAAGAGCTGGGTCATCAGTACTTGGTTAGTTGAACTTGGTTGTCAGCGGAGAGAGCGACATAGGTGTTTTAGCCGTCGGTGCGTCATACGTCAATATATTAAAGAGCTTTGGAGATAAGACGAAGCCTTCTGCTACTATGTCAAGATAAGAACAGGGACAGAATACGCGTTAAGTAATCGCAATGAGAAGTACTCATTAGAGAGGAATCTGTTAATTAGGAGAATAAGATACAAGGGAGTTTGAATTATAAGCCAGTGTGGGATACTTAATAGAAGGCTTTTTCTATATCCAGGAAGACATATACTGTGTATCTTAACAGACTTCTTAATCATGATGTGATATATTGTTTTCAAAAATTGCATTCATACTATGTTACAGGATATGCAAAAACTATGGAATCCTATCTATAAGGATGTATGTGAATACTTTTCTTCCTGGAAATTGCGTTTCATTGAGATTAGTCACTTGGGAAATCAACTGTTCATTTCAATTTCCATTTACGTTTACTCGTAACCAAGTCCATTCACTCAATGGCCAGAGACCGTTAATTGCTCCATTACAGCGCCTAAAGCTAATCAATTTTAATTCACAATGAGCAAGTTTCGAGGTTCATTATGCGACGTTACCAGAACGTTGACTTTTGGCATCCATATTACATGAAAAGGCACGTGGAGTCTACTAAGTTTTATCTTGCTTTATTTAACCAATTTTCTTTGCGGCAAAGAAGAGCCTCTTTTTTGGATATTGAGACGGATCAGAAGCTGATTAATCAACAAGGACAAATAACATTATCCTTGACTTGTAACAAATAAATCAGATCGCAGGCTGGGAGTTTATAAACTAAAAATCAGGTATAGATTTTGGCTGTTATCCCTATTCATGGTTTTTGTGACAATCGTTTTACTGCCGCGAGAAAATGAAAATGATAAATTTAATAATAACAAAGAGCTCCCCAAAGAGCTCGTGAAAACTTGTACAGGTAGTGAAGCTACATTTAAGTCCAAAAACAAAACAAGGGGCCACCTGAGCATTTGTCCATTGGATCAAGGTAAAATAATGGGAAACAAATGGATCAAGGCGTTCGATAAACCTGATCGGGTGGGGTCATTGACTCAGAGGCAGAGGTACAATACTTGTTACAGGCACTTTTATTATTTTAGAATTAAGCAGTCTATATCAAGCATTCAATGTCATTGTTAAAATCAGTATTATTTTCCTTTGGTGGTGGTGGTGGTGGTGGTGGTAGGTAGGTATGAAGGCTTCAAAAATTTGAAACATCTCATATTGTACTGTCTACTGTTTCTTTATTGCACTATATTGCAAATATGCGCAACATCAAAAACAAACGTACAAACAAACTATTATTCTGTTTCTAATCGCCGGGAGTATATCGTTTACGCATAGTAGGAAGAGATTATGACCCTAAATTAAACCCTGCAGGACCCCATGCGCAATTGGCAATGAATCAGAAATGCGAGTACATAACATTCCTTTATTCTAGTATGGTATTTCTGCTCTCTGAGATCCTTGTTTAAGATACGAATAGAACAAATATAGAGCAATACAACGAATTAAATACGAAGGTAATTTTGAAACAAAACTGGTATGATCAATGATGTCAAACGTTTTTAAAAGATCGAAAAATATTCCAACAGGCATCATTTGATCTACTGCTGACGCGGCATCGTTAAGAAAAGAAAAAAAGGCATTTTCTGTAGATTTTTATATTCTAAATTCATGTTAGCAATCTGAAAACGTTTCGTGTTTACCGAGAAAGGTTTTCATTCATACTTAAACAAGCCTCTAGTATTTTTGAGAAAACTCACAAAAGAGAAATGGGACGATAATTTTGAGTTTCATTTCTGGGTCTTTTTTGAAACCCGTCTTAATCTTTGCTGTTTTTAAAATATCTGGATGCATTTCAATGCAATATTCCATCGGTCCCCCCGTTGTGGCTTACCGTGTTTTGGAGTGCCTATTCCTAAGTGGCAAGACTCCAAACCGCTCAATAAAAATGTTTTCTTTTCTTCGACGGAGAATTGTCTGCTTGTCTTTCCACTCACGAAAGAGGCGTAGTACATCCTATTGATGCAAGTAAATCACCTCCAGCTATGGTGCGTTGAGAAAGCAAACCGCAGGCGCCTGGCCTCAATGTGTTCACATGAATCAATTTTCTTGTCATTGTCGATTTTATAACTTCAGAATGCTTTATGCATACATTTAATAACAATTTAAGTGAATTTTGTAAAAGAAAACAATAGAGAATACTTTTAATTTTAAACGAATGTGGAATTTCAAAATTTATTGGAGAACTGTAATTAACAAAATATTCGAATTATCTTGGAACGAATTGAAATACACTTAAAATGGATACATCTATTAGGCAAAAATGCAAGTTAAGTTTCACATTAGAAACCTCGATGAACTTACCTCAGTTTAAAAAGGAAGTCTGAAATAGCACAAATTGTTGATATACTTGTGACAAGTTGTTAGTAATACAGGTTGATGTCGTCTTAACCTACATTTTTGTTCATTTGATGAACAGCATTTGATGGGTTGATCATATCAAATACATGACAAAGGGAAGTAAATAATAAAGATTAGCTGTGCTAAAACTGGACACACTTTCTTGTATAATTGATATCGTCCAAGTAATATTATAAAGTTGCGTTTTTCATCCAGTTAACAATATTGTATATACAATTTTTGGTATTGTATTTGCTTAATTATTTATGCTCATTCCAATATATTAACAGTATTGTTGTTCTGATTTGTTTTAATAATGCTAAAGATGGAATTACATAATCAGAAATGTCGGCAAACTTGTGATGTTGTAATATTTTAATATTATCTGTTACCAATCCCTATTATATGCAATAGCATTTTAATTTAACACCAGGAGTGTTTGTAAAGTTCATCTGGGGTAGTATTATTATTTTTATTTCAAATAAGTGTGTATGTATTATAAGTATAACATCCTATAAATAAACTTGTCAAATCATAATATTATTTTTATTTTGAAAGTGTGAATTTCTACTTATACCACCGTGTTAAACTCTTGTTCGGGTCTCCCACTACATAGCTTTACGTTGGTGGATAAACAAAATGTGGATGCTCGTCTTGACTGAGAGGGGATCTTTTTCGAGGGACTATTATTGTGGGTTTGCTTAAGTGGCGCAAGGCTTGCAAGAACGTGAAGCAGCCGGAAGGCTGCTAGCAACGATCATCTAAAGCAAGGGTGTTTTAACCTTGAGATTGGAGCGTGTTTGGCTTTTCACATCACACACCCATCACGTCTTAATCATTAGACCATCATATTCATCCATACTTCATCACCATTCTCCCTTCATGATTACCATTACCATCATCTATCCAATCGAAGTCAGTGACAAAATACCACTGTGCTCAGGAAAGAGGAGGGCACAAAGGGTTAAGCCTTCTCTCTCACATATACTCGGTATCCGAGTGGGACACTCATTATCACCTTTCTCACTTCCCCCTCATTCTCCCTCCTCTTGTCCTCTCCTCAAATTCCCCGCATTGTCCCCCCTCCACATCCTCCCCTCCTCACTCCCTCATTACCCTGCCTTTCTTCATCCTCCCCCTCCACAACCTCTGTCCTCATCTTCCCTTCTTCAGCCTTCTTCTCTTCATTCTCCCTTTGCCATTATCCCGCTCATCATCCCTCCCCTCATCCTCTCCCCCTCAACCTACTTCCACTCCCCAACCTCCTTCCACTCCCTCTCCTCCTCTTCCTCTCCTCCCCATTCTCCCTCTCCTCATCCTCCTCCCCCTCTCGTCCTCATCCCCCTCATCATCCCTCTCCTTATCATAGCCCTTCGCGTCCCTCCTCATTCTCCTTTCCTCCCTTTCCTCATACTCATCTTTTCCCTCCTTCCCATCCTCTTCCGCCTCCTCCTCCTCCCCTTCCTCCCCCTTCTCATCGCCCCTCTCCATATCCTGCCCCTTGTTATCCTCCTCCTCTTCATAATCATTTCCTAGGTGCGTTATGATAACTCGAGGACAATACGTAGAGCGCAGATTGTTCCGGGAGTTGTCGTTGGGGTCAACCGCCGCGCGCGCTGCCCGCAGGAGGAGGTGTACCGCGGCACGACGAGTCGCCTGGTGCAGGACGTGCTGCTGGGCTACAACGCGACCGTCTTCGCGTACGGCGCCACGGGCTCGGGCAAGACGCACACCATGGTGGGCTCGCCGCAGCAGCCGGGCATCATGGTGCGCGCCCTCAACGACCTCTTCCAGCACGTGCGCGAGGCGCGCGACCCCGACGAGTACCAGGCGAGTACCCAAGTAGTGCGCGAGTAGTATCGTGCCCGGGGGAGGACGCAGTCTGCTTTCTGCTTTCAAAGCGAGAAGCGCTACGAGCTCCCTTCACCGCACCACTACTCGGTCGAGATCTGCGTTTTATAGACGCTACTCGTGTATGCTCATAGAGTGATTTCTTAAGTGCACGAGTAGTATCGTGGCGGGGGGAGGACGCAGTCGGCTTTCCGCTTTTAGAGCGAGAAGCGCTACGAGCTCCCTTCACCGCACCACTACTCGGTCGAGATCTGCGTTTTATAGACGCTACTCGTGTATGCTCATAGAGTGATTTCTTAAGTGCACGAGTAGTATCGTGCCCGGGGGAGGACGCAGTCGGCTTTCCGCTTTTAGAGCGAGAAAGCGCTACGAGCTCCCTTCACCGCACCACTACTCGGTCGAGATCTGCGTTTTATAGACGCTACTCGTGTATGCTCATAGAGTGATTTCTTAAGTGCACGAGTAGTATCGTGCCCGGGGGAGGACGCAGTCGGCTTTCCGCTTTTAGAGCGAGAAGCGCTACGAGCTCCCTTCACCGCACCACTACTCGGTCGAGATCTGCGTTTTATAGACGCTACTCGTGTATGCTCATAGAGTGATTTCTTAAGTGCACGAGTAGTATCGTGGCGGGGGGAGGACGCAGTCGGCTTTCCGCTTTTAGAGCGAGAAGCGCTACGAGCTCCCTTCACCGCACCACTACTCGGTCGAGATCTGCGTTTTATAGACGCTACTCGTGTATGCTCATAGAGTGATTTCTTAAGTGCACGAGTAGTATCGTGCCCGGGGGAGGACGCAGTCGGCTTTCCGCTTTTAGAGCGAGAAGCGCTACGAGCTCCCTTCACCGCACCACTACTCGGTCGAGATCTGCGTTTTATAGACGCTACTCGTGTATGCTCATAGAGTGATTTCTTAAGTGCACGAGTAGTATCGTGCCCGGGGGAGGACGCAGTCGGCTTTCCGCTTTTAGAGCGAGAAGCGCTACGAGCTCCCTTCACCGCCCACTACTCGGTCGAGATCTGCGTTTTATAGACGCTACTCGTGTATGCTCATAGAGTGATTTCTTAAGTGCACGAGTAGTATCGTGGCGGGGGGAGGACGCAGTCGGCTTTCCGCTTTTAGAGCGAGAAGCGCTACGAGCTCCCTTCACCGCACCACTACTCGGTCGAGATCTGCGTTTTATAGACGCTACTCGTGTATGCTCATAGAGTGATTTCTTAAGTGCACGAGTAGTATCGTGCCCGGGGGAGGACGCAGTCGGCTTTCCGCTTTTAGAGCGAGAAGCGCTACGAGCTCCCTTCACCGCACCACTACTCGGTCGAGATCTGCGTTTTATAGACGCTACTCGTGTATGCTCATAGAGTGATTTCTTAAGTGCACGAGTAGTATCGTGCCCGGGGGAGGACGCAGTCGGCTTTCCGCTTTTAGAGCGAGAAGCGCTACGAGCTCCCTTCACCGCACCACTACTCGGTCGAGATCTGCGTTTTATAGGACGCTACTCGTGTATGCTCATAGAGTGATTTCTTAAGTGCACGAGTAGTATCGTGCCCGGGGGAGGACGCAGTCGGCTTTCCGCTTTTAGAGCGAGAAGCGCTACGAGCTCCCTTCACCGCACCACTACTCGGTCGAGATCTGCGTTTTTATAGACGCTACTCGTGTATGCTCATAGAGTGATTTCTTAAGTGCACGAGTAGTATCGTGCCCGGGGAGGGACGCAGTCGGCTTTCCGCTTTTAGAGCGAGAAGCGCTACGAGCTCCCTTCACCGCACCACTACTCGGTCGAGATCTGCGTTTTATAGACGCTACTCGTGGTATGCTCATAGAGTGATTTCTTAAGTGCACGAGTAGTATCGTGCCCGGGGGAGGACGCAGTCGGCTTTCCGCTTTTAGAGCGAGAAGCGCTACGAGCTCCCTTCACCGCACCACTACTCGGTCGAGATCTGCGTTTTATAGACGCTACTCGTGTATGCTCATAGAGTGATTTCTTAAGTGCACGAGTAGTATCGTGCCCGGGGGAGGACGCAGTCGGCTTTCCGCTTTTAGAGCGAGAAGCGCTACGAGCTCCCTTCACCGCACCACTACTCGGTCGAGATCTGCGTTTTATAGACGCTACTCGTGTATGCTCATAGAGTGATTTCTTAAAGTGCACGAGTAGTATCGTGGCGGGGGGAGGACGCAGTCGGCTTTCCGCTTTTAGAGCGAGAAGCGCTACGAGCTCCCTTCCCGCCCACTACTCGGTCGAGATCTGCGTTTTATAGACGCTACTCGTGTATGCTCATAGAGTGATTTCTTAAGTGCACGAGTAGTATCGTGCCCGGGGGAGGACGCAGTCGGCTTTCCGCTTTTAGAGCGAGAAGCGCTACGAGCTCCCTTCACGCACCACTACTCGGTCGAGATCTGCGTTTTATAGACGCTACTCGTGTATGCTCATAGAGTGATTTCTTAAGTGCACGAGTAGTATCGTGCCGGGGGAGGACGCAGTCGGCTTTCCGCTTTTAGAGCGAGAAGCGCTACGAGCTCCCTTCACCGCACCACTACTCGGTCGAGATCTGCGTTTTATAGACGCTACTCGTGTATGCTCATAGAGTGATTTCTTAAGTGCACGAGTAGTATCGTGGCCGGGGAGGACGCAGTCGGCTTTCCGCTTTTAGAGCGAGAAAGCGCTACGAGCTCCCTTCACCGCACCACTACTCGGTCGAGATCTGCGTTTTATAGACGCTACTCGTGTATGCTCATAGAGTGATTTCTTAAGTGCACGAGTAGTATCGTGCCCGGGGGGAGGACGCAGTCGGCTTTCCGCTTTTAGAGCGAGAAGCGCTACGAGCTCCCTTCACCGCACCACTACTCGTCGAGATCTGCGTTTTATAGACGCTACTCGTGTATGCTCATAGAGTGATTTCTTAAGTGCACGAGTAGTATCGTGCCCGGGGGAGGACGCAGTCGGCTTTCCGCTTTTAGAGCGAGAAGCGCTACGAGCTCCCTTCACCGCACCACTACTCGGTCGAGATCTGCGTTTTATAGACGCTACTCGTGTATGCTCATAGAGTGATTTCTTAAGTGCACGAGTAGTATCGTGCCCGGGGGAGGACGCAGTCGGCTTTCCGCTTTAGAGCGAGAAGCGCTACGAGCTCCCTTCACCGCACCACTACTCGGTCGAGATCTGCGTTTTATAGACGCTACTCGTGTATGCTCATAGAGTGATTTCTTAAGTGCACGAGTAGTATCGTGCCCGGGGGAGGACGCAGTCGGCTTTCCGCTTTTAGAGCGAGAAGCGCTACGAGCTCCCTTCACCGCACCACTACTCGGTCGAGATCTGCGTTTTATAGACGCTACTCGTGTATGCTCATAGAGTGATTTCTTAAGTGCACGAGTAGTATCGTGCCCGGGGGAGGACGCAGTCGGCTTTCCGCTTTTAGAGCGAGAAGCGCTACGAGCTCCCTTCACCGCACCACTACTCGGTCGAGATCTGCGTTTTATAGACGCTACTCGTGTATGCTCATAGAGTGATTTCTTAAGTGCACGAGTAGTATCGTGCCCGGGGGAGGACGCAGTCGGCTTTCCGCTTTTAGAGCGAGAAGCGCTACGAGCTCCCTTCACCGCACCACTACTCGGTCGAGATCTGCGTTTTATAGACGCTACTCGTGTATGCTCATAGAGTGATTTCTTAAGTGCACGAGTAGTATCGTGGCGGGGGGAGGACGCAGTCGGCTTTCCGCTTTTAGAGCGAGAAGCGCTACGAGCTCCCTTCACCGCACCACTACTCGGTCGAGATCTGCGTTTTATAGACGCTACTCGTGTATGCTCATAGAGTGATTTCTTAAGTGCACGAGTAGTATCGTGCCCGGGGGAGGACGCAGTCGGCTTTCCGCTTTTAGAGCGAGAAGCGCTACGAGCTCCCTTCACCGCACCACTACTCGGTCGAGATCTGCGTTTTATAGACGCTACTCGTGTATGCTCATAGAGTGATTTCTTAAGTGCACGAGTAGTATCGTGCCCGGGGGAGGACGCAGTCGGCTTTCCGCTTTTAGAGCGAGAAGCGCTACGAGCTCCCTTCACCGCACCACTACTCGGTCGAGATCTGCGTTTTATAGACGCTACTCGTGTATGCTCATAGAGTGATTTCTTAAGTGCACGAGTAGTATCGTGCCCGGGGGAGGACGCAGTCGGCTTTCCGCTTTTAGAGCGAGAAGCGCTACGAGCTCCCTTCACCGCACCACTACTCGGTCGAGATCTGCGTTTTATAGACGCTACTCGTGTATGCTCATAGAGTGATTTCTTAAGTGCACGAGTAGTATCGTGGCGGGGGGAGGACGCAGTCGGCTTTCCGCTTTTAGAGCGAGAAGCGCTACGAGCTCCCTTCACCGCACCACTACTCGGTCGAGATCTGCGTTTTATAGACGCTACTCGTGTATGCTCATAGAGTGATTTCTTAAGTGCACGAGTAGTATCGTGCCCGGGGGAGGACGCAGTCGGCTTTCCCGCTTTTAGAGCGAGAAGCGCTACGAGCTCCCTTCACCGCACCACTACTCGGTCGAGATCTGCGTTTTATAGACGCTACTCGTGTATGCTCATAGAGTGATTTCTTAAGTGCACGAGTAGTATCGTGCCGGGGGAGGACGCAGTCGGCTTTCCGCTTTTAGAGCGAGAAGCGCTACGAGCTCCCTTCACCGCACCACTACTCGGTCGAGATCTGCGTTTTATAGACGCTACTCGTGTATGCTCATAGAGTGATTTCTTAAGTGCACGAGTAGTATCGTGCCCGGGGGAGGACGCAGTCGGCTTTCCGCTTTTAGGAGCGAGAAGCGCTACGAGCTCCCTTCACCGCACCACTACTCGGTCGAGATCTGCGTTTTATAGACGCTACTCGTGTATGCTCATAGAGTGATTTCTTAAGTGCACGAGTAGTATCGTGGCGGGGGGAGGACGCAGTCGGCTTTCCCGCTTTTAGAGCGAGAAGCGCTACGAGCTCCCTTCACCGCACCACTACTCGGTCGAGATCTGCGTTTTATAGACGCTACTCGTGTATGCTCATAGAGTGATTTCTTAAGTGCACGAGTAGTATCGTGGCGGGGGGAGGACGCAGTCGGCTTTCCGCTTTAGAGCGAGAAGCGCTACGAGCTCCCTTCACCGCACCACTACTCGGTCGAGATCTGCGTTTTATAGACGCTACTCGTGTATGCTCATAGAGTGATTTCTTAAGTGATTGGACATGGTCATTTTGCACTCATTATTTCGTCGTAGAGTGGCTTCTAAGAGTACACATTTCTTAGTTTTCGTACACACAGCGTCCAAGTTCATCTAGGCACTTGTGAGATCGTTCGTATACTTCTGATGGATTATTCATGATTCTCAGGCACTTTCTCGTAGTACTAATGATTCTATAAATGTTGCGTATAAAATTCAAAGTATTCTGAAATATTATAGTCATCGTTTTCCGTGGCATAAGTGGGTTCCGCAAAAGAACAAAATCTAAACCGGTATAGAGGAGATCAAATGTGGAACGATCATCATGGGGCTATTTCCTTTATACGAATGGCTTATCACTCATTGTCTACTCTTTGAGAATAAGGGCTGTTTCTGAATAAGAGTTGCTCATTTAAGGTACTCTCAGTATAAGCGTTCACTATGTATTCGTCCTTAACAACCTAAGGGGTCCTCATGTTTAGGACATGAAGAATGTAAAGCCCTCTCCAAGGCATCCCAGTGGAAAGACAATGAGCAAGTATCTATGAGTGGACTTCGCAGCAGCGTTGCAGTTCTCGTCAACCTTTGTGGAATACATGTTTTTCATCCTTCTCACAAAGCTATTGCTTTAAACTAATTTAACCTTGCGAAAAGGTGGGAAATAAGGTTTGTATTGAAAGGACTAGGGGTAATCTGGCTTCTCTTGCCAGACTCAACTTAGTGAGGATCTTTAATGTTTTACTCCTGTAAACTTCTCTACAAGTGCCATTGACAGGATGTCAAATTTCTTGTTCTCGGGTATAAACTTGTAGAAACAATATATGCGAAAGCAGCATTTCGTCCTGCTAGCGGAGATGTTTCCTCATGCGATTTCATCGTTTGGATTTTCAATAAACCTTCCTTTCCTCTTTGCAACTGTGATACCGTCTCAGCCATCGTCTTGGGGCCGACAATAGGTCTTCTTTTCTCAAAACGTATTTGAAGGTAATGTGGAACCATTTTTCATTATAATACTTTTTGCAATTAATTTGGAAAACAAAGATAACGTGAAAAGTATTGAATTTGATTTCGTCGATTCTAAGTCTGAATCATTTAGGCCGTATCTAAGCTCTGTCTCGATTAGATGAAATTTGAATGGCAAAATAGCTTTCCACTTAAGTGGAATTAATTGATGAAATATTGCAAACTTTTGTTGCTCGTGGAGATAGCGATAATTTCACGTTCATGCTATACTTTCATTCATGCGACCTTTTGCTCGCACAGTTAAGCACACCTCATCACGCATTTCGAGACCTTCAAGGTCCAGCTTATCGAGATGAACAAACAGGAACTTGAATTTGCATACCCAAAACGCGACACAAAGAAATCATGATTTTCCCGTCTCTTTATGTAACGACGAATGTGGATTTGACCTTTAAAATCAGTAATGAAATTATAGTGTTCATTTTAGTTTTGTGTAATTGACTAAGGGGAACAAAACCAACCCTGCGCTTCATTTTTATGATAATTGAAGTTACCAGTTGTGCACCAAAGGGCGTGCTAGTTGATTTTGTATTTGGGAGGTGTACTTCTTATGATATAAGCAGATAAATGAACTAAAAATGTAATTTTAAGATATTTGTGTTTGATAAAAGAAGTTTGCATTTTTTCTATGTAAAACGGCAAAATGACATCTTTGCATCCTCTCTTTTGCAGAGTGATTTCACTCATTTAAACTATTTTCTGTGAAAGAAAAAGCATATTTTTACTTCGTCATCACTCAGAACATCAAATTCAGTAAAACCTATTGAGAACACGTCGGTTCTAGAACTTGTTAGACTTTAGTCAGCTGTACTTAATGGTTTCTTAAGAAAAAATACATCAGGTGGATGCTAATTCTACGTTAAGTTAACATTTAGTACAGAAACGTCTGTCACTGTCTATTGTCAAAGATCAGACATTCCTCGAAAACCGATATAACTTGTTGGACACACTCCAAAAGATCCAAACTCCAAAAGAAGATAATTCACCATGAAACAATATTGTCAACATGAATTTATTTCGAAAGATGTTATTATTCTATGCGGGCAAATGGAACGACTTCTTTCATATAAAAAGGACGTGCTGGGAGAAAGATTTCAATTAAAATCAAAGTATTGTTTTTATCTTCAAAAGGATTATTGATCCGATGATTTATTTTCGAAATATAAAAAAGTAAACTATTAACGTAAACTGTTGATTGGTTATGAAAAGCTTATTTCTCCGTGCCGCGTGGCAATAGTTGACTAGTGAAGTAGACTTTAGTGAAACCTTTTAGTTTTTGTGTGCGTGTATATTCTTTTAAGGACCGAATATGGAAGACAACCCTCCATTGTGAATGGGTAAAACAATTCTTCAGAATGATTTGCCAGATGATATTAACGAAACGGGTAGGAAACGTAGCAAAGTCTCTAAATGAAATTCAAGTACAGTGCAATATGCCCGATGTATGAAAGTAAGTTGCTTTGACATTCAACACGTTAGGAATGTAACTTAAAATATGGAAAAATGAAAAGAGTTTATACGTATTAAATGGAAAATTATGTAAAAAATGGTGGATGGCTATTTATTCGTATATTTTTCAAAATTCTGAGAAGCAATTGTTAATTTTGTTATAAGAATTTAATATATTAAATCTCATGTTGTGGAAACTACCGGCATATATTTTGTGAAAAAATGATTGTGTATTAAACACCAGTTTCAATGTAAAACTGGAACTAAATATTGAGGAAACGTGGCATATACTTATGGAAATATTATTTTTGTCATGTTAGTCTTGTATCCATGGCGATAGGTCTATAATTAACGACCAAGAAATCGATTTAGAAAGTTGCGAGAAAGCAACAGGAACAAAAGAAAGAACAAGTGGCGCTCGTAGGAGCCAACACTCCGACGTTGTTTGGTGAGAGTATCAAATGACGATATCGAACCAGGATATAGAACCTCTTTTAACTTGTTTCACGAGCACAGGAATTCAATGAATCACTGCTGCATGTAATGAAAGCGGCCAAAAGGGTAAATTTAAGTGACAGATTACACCAGCTTATAATAATAATAATAATTATTATTATTATTATTATTTTTACTCCACTACATCACGACTAAAGATATTATGAGTCATCTGAAAATAATATCTACTCCAGGTAGCAACCACCTACCTAAGGAGCAGATTTACAGACTATCGGTACCTTTACAATACTTTGATCAAAATGTGGACTGTTCCAAATAAACAATTTTTTTGCACTTTTCAGTCTTTTGAATTACCTGGGAGTTTCGCCAAGTTCTTACACAAATTTTGCGGAACAAATCCCGGAGCTGCGATGACTATCGGTACGACCTGTGCTTTTACACCCCACATCCGGCTGATCTCGATTTCAAAGCTCTTGTATTTAAGACGTTTCTCTGCCTATTTGGTAATGACGATTTGATCGCAAGGTACGCAAGGTTCAGAGGTAAAAATTAACGTCGCTTGGGAAAAAGTTTTATCCACCATTACTTTTGCTGTAAAGTTGGTGATTTTGAAAAGAGCTAGGCCCAAAAATATGTTTTGTGACTTAAGATTGTTGTTTTGATGGAAAAATGGTACATATCATATGCTATTTGCAATTCCTATGATTTGGAGGGAACTGAAGGATCAGCTTAGTAATTGTTATTTCTGTTTGACAAATATTAAAGGAATCTCATATCTCAGACCAGAAAAATGTGTCACATGTCTATTTAGTGAATCCTGAAAAATATATATACCTCCATTGCATATTAAATTAGGAGGAATGAAAACTTTCTTAAAATATATGGTTAAGCTTTGTGATATTCTTGTTCTTAACATTAAGATTTCCCAAAGTAATTGATACTAAATTGAAAGAAGGGATTACTTTAGGACCACAAATGCGGTCATTAGTGGTTGAACACTTTGAAGAACTGTTAAATCTACTGGAAAT
Source organism: Acheta domesticus (assembly GCA_031308135.1). NCBI lineage: Eukaryota > Metazoa > Arthropoda > Insecta > Orthoptera > Gryllidae > Acheta > Acheta domesticus. The sequence goes on from JAHLJT010009419.1 coordinate 52,768,203, forward strand.
AACTGCCTGACAGTCTTTCAAAAATTTATATTGCAATTTTCCTAAAAAACTGTCGGACATAGTGGCTGATTATCGGAATTCTCATAATGCAATGGGATGTAAATGTTTATGAAAATTCACTTCTTAGACTCTGACTTCGACTTCTTCCCGGAAAATCTTGGAGGCTGTCAGCGATGAGCGCGGTGGGCGTTTTCATTAGTAAATTTCTGCAATGGAAAACAGATATTAATGCAAGTGTAGTACTACTATGTTGACTTACTACTGTTGAACTAAGAAGAGAGATGTTCCATATACAGAGTATCCCCAAAAATCATCGTTACTACTTTCTAGTTTCTTCTACATACTGAGTCATCAGAATGTAAGTCACGAAGAGTAGAATACAGTTTCGAGTTGGATAGCTAGTTACTGATTTTATTAAAAATTATAAAAAGTTCAAATTAATATTACACAAAACTCCTGGCTGATGGGAGAAAATTGAAACTATATTTGAATTCAGTATGAAAAATACTTATAAAATGTTATTTTAATTCTTCTGGAAGAAAAGAGTTTATTTTTATAGATTAGTGTAATACTTGAAAAAGTGTTGAAAAAAAGCTCCAAAAGTATTTTAAAACTAAACTGCATTAAGAAATTAATGGTGCTTCAATAGCACATACTCTCTCGCATTATTTGTAACGGTTACGTAATATTAAAATACTTCTTAAACATCCTTTATTTATGTAACTTCTGAAAAATTAAATTATTGCATCAAATTAACGTTAATGTCGTGATATTCAGTGCAGTTAGCTCTATCAATTTAAGAAGTTTAAAGAAAAACACTGCAGCATTTAGAGTAAATTGATCTATCATTTTTGATTTATAAACATCTTTTGAATAACGGTACTGAACTTTCAAGGACTCAAGAGATACACAACATTCAATCTACTACAATAGAAGGGGATTAAAAATCGAGAACATGACGAATTATTCATCTCTAGAATAATATTTTTAAATCTGGATACTTTTTCGAAGCACCACATCAATAAATATTCATCGAACTTACTAAAGAACATACTTTAGTAAGTAAACCGAAATGCCTCTTTTGCGACCGTTGACTCGCACATCTTTTCTAATTTGTGATTTAAAAACTAATTACTACTTTCTAAATATAGAGCACTTAAAAGTCGTTTGACGCTCTCTTATTTACCTTTTTGGTAGCGCCAGGTAGCGCCAAGACATGACATATGTTCTGAAGATTGCGATTGTTGTATGCGATTATCTGTTTCAGTTGCTCTTTTAGTGTAATTTGAAAAATCATTTCTTTGTTTCATACATTGTGTAGCTTTAGAAGAGAGAATTACGTAGTAAAGATACTACCTTTTTGTTATAAACTGGTCAAGATTATCGTTGCATGTTTCGTTGCGTGTTGCATTAGTTTGGAAATACAATGGCAAAGTTCTTGTAGTGTAGGTTGTGTTGCCATAAGGAGACTCGTCCACGTTTCGCATCGATTCCTATATTACTTCCCTCGCGGACACCTCCTTGACTTCGATCTCTTCCTTTCTTGAGGATGATGACCCCAAGGGAATGGGAGAACGCACTAAGTCCTCGTTTTATAGTTCGTCTCAAAGAGTACACTTGGTTAAACACGGTTTGAATAAATTTAAAGATTTCTTAAAAACATTGAATAAATGGTAATAAAATATCCATTTAACGTGTTTTGCGGTTGTGATTGTATTTGTTGTTTTCTAGAACTACCATTGATTGGCCTCGTCCGTGTCAAAATCAGTTTTATCAATACGCTCGTTTGGCTTTGTTTCCCATATTTTCATCACACATCATTTGAAAGTTAGTTGCACTCTACATGCATCTACCACTAAAAACTACTTTCATATTTCTTTTATCTGAGTTTGATTTTTTGCAGTTTTAGATCTCCATTTTTTCCTTTCCGTACTAGTCTTTATTGGAACACGATTCTCTCAATCCAATCTTGGGTATTGATTTTTACTTGGCGTGAGCTATAGCTCAGAATTCGCTCGTATTTTAAAGACTCGTAAAAATGAGCGAATATTGAAAACTGGGTTAGTGGTTTTGTTCAGTGTGGCGTTTCCGAGTCTTTGAACAATTTCCAGGCCACAAATATCTGAAATAAGTTGTTATTTATAGTAAAGAAAACAGGCAAGTCATCAGAAAAAGTTAATAAACCAGGTAAGTTACCGAGATGTACTTCAGATTGTTACTAACATTTAATAACTTCCAGAAGATTGGTAGGTACATCCTCAGTTTGAAGTATGTAAAACGAACTTCTACCCAATCGGAATCGAAAAATAATTTTAATACAATTTCGAAAAAACCACATGACTTAACTTGCTTCCTCTCTGTACCCTTCAAATGCTTCAATGAGTGATCTGACGACAAATTAGCCTAGAAATGAAATGGGTTATAATTTCAGAAAGTGCAAAGCGATAAATTTATTCTCTTATCTTTTACAATTATAAATATCGTATTGTAAATCTGTCTTAGCGAGGGTTTTGATGGGCTTGTAACCTACTTTTTACATTAAGAATTCTTATTTCCTTTTCAATGAAAAATATTACGCTTTAAACAGGAAAAATAATACTGAAACATTGCTTGGTTCTTTCACGTATTGTCATGCGTCCGTGTGAAATATCCCAGAAGAGGTGGCGAGCGTCGGAGCAACTATTGGCGGCCAACTCGTCACGCGAACAGTTGAAAGGCGCCGCCGCGCTGCGGGGTAGAGCACAGAGGGAATAATCGCTTCGGCCCAACCCTTCCACCATGCCCCTGGTCAAACGCTCTGAATCTTTCATTGCGGCGTCTGATTTTTCACCCTGTAAATGCCGTTTTGTTCCGCCCATTTGTTGCCTGATTGCCACCTTCGGGTTTTTGGGTATGGATTGTGTACATTAACTTGCCTTTTGAAGAGAACTACAGAAAGATAAAGGACAGTGAACATGTTACTCTTCAGAATCACCTTTGCGGACCCGTTACTATTGTTGTACATCTCGTTACTTAATCGGTTATAATTAATCGGTAAACAGTTGTCGTTAAATTATTAGATAATATTTCTAACCACTAGAAGGATATAACTAACCCTCTTTGATCTTTTTTTGAAAATATCGTGTATCCTCTTTATAAAAGTTGTGTGGTTGACAGTATCATCAATAAATATTCGACAATTCAAGCAAAAACAGTTTAAAAATTCAGTGAAGTGGCGGCTCCGGGATTCGTGTATTATATAACTAGACATATCTTAAGTTAATAAAAGTTCCATATGATTTTCATACAGTCGTAATGTTTATTAAAAGATAAAGTTGTAGTATAACTAGATCTTTCTTCACATGGGCTATTCTGAAATGGCTACTTGAATTTTTTACTAAAAATGTTTATATGAAAACAAAACATGTTAACTCTTAAATAAAGCTATTTCAATCGAATGACGATTCTTCCTGGTGCGTGAATGTGACGATTAGGGATCAGGTAAAAGAATAGCACAATGTAGAAGGTCAAGATGCTCTTGGAAAATGAATTCCAAGTGCGTCCATGAATATTTGTGTTAAAGGAACTATGTATTTTTCTCCAACTGATTAAAAAACATCAAAAGTTCTTATTTCTGCGAAAACTTCATGTTATGGGATATTTGGGTATCCATGAAGAACAAGGTTTGGAAACGCTGATTTAAGTAATTTCATAAAAGCAATTTTCAAAGCATCTTCTGCTTTCGTTGAGTTTGACGAAGCGAAAAGGTAAGCTAAAATAAAAGAGTTCGTAAAATAATTTTGTAAAAATATTTTTGTATACGACCTTACGAAATGGTCAACTGAAATGAGGTTTTATAAAATATTTCGTAAATTTTACTTTAAAAATATTCCCAAAATAAAAGCATTGAGGTGTGTGTGTGTGGGGGGGGAGGTGGGAGTATCTGAGCTTGCCCGAGGTGCAGAGAGACCTGGCAGCGACTGTGGATGCTATTCCTGTGCGTGCGCCTTCCCTTGTTAGAGAGCAGCCGGCCTGCGCCGCCGCTGTGTGCGCCACCTGTTGCCTCGTGACGCGACGAGAACTGCGCCCCTGCACGGGAGAATGTTTGGATGATATTGGAAGTTGGGCTTTTAGTTCATTTTCTTAGAAAGAGTTTCAACTAATTGTAGTTCATACAATTAGTTGATAATGTGCAGCTTTATTGCATGAGGATATATTTTGAAAACAAGCGACGTTAGGAATATTAAGCACGCAACGCACACAACTTAGGAACATAAAGCAACATTATAAACGAGATAAATACGCTTTTTTTTGGTTCGCAGCATTATAAATTTTTAAGAGAATCAAACTTAATTTTGCGAAACACCTTTCTTGTGACGTCTCGGGTGTTTCACGACTGTGCGAGAAAATGGTGGTCGTCTGTTCCATTTACTGCTACCTCTCCAAGATTATCTCGTTGTCAGTGGCGGCTCCTAAACTTCAGGCCAGGTAGGGCACAAAAAAACCTAGAAAATAACTAATAAAAATTTTATTTTGAAATTTAAGCACTGTAAACTAAAAAACACTTGAAATTCCTCACTGGTTTCTCACGTATTAACTCGGCTGAATGAGAAGAGAAAACGATTCAATTGAAACAAACGCTCACGCTCAAAAATCGCACACAATTCACAGCTGCTGATATTATGAAGATTACGCGGGCCCTGAGCATTTCATTTAGCATTTCATTTCTCAGACACTATGAGCGTTGTTTGTACATATGTAAAGTGGTGCTTGCAGTGGCAGTCACAAAAAACATGTGACCGTGAAGGGCCTTCAGGGAGCATTACCCCCTCCCTTTTTTCCTCGCACTATGGGAGAAAGCTTTGCTGAACGGGAGGGAGCTGGTCACACGAAGCTTGTGGACTTCGCCCTATTGCCACAACTACCTCGTTATCAGCGCTGTGAAATAGTATCGATATCGCCCGTGAAAACCTTAACGTAAATTCTCTAGAATTATTACTCGATTAAATGACACGCATTTCAGTCCACTATTAATATTTTCCTTTACAAGTGGTAGGGCACGTGACCATGTGACCTTATGGTAGAGCCGCCACTGCTCGTTGTGATTGAATGAGAATATGTGATGACGCAATGGTTCGTGCCGTAAAAGGTCTTTCTAATATGCCATTATTTGTGCCCTATAAAGGCTCTTTTGTGAAAGATTTCTTGCAACAGAAAAGGTCTTTTATCATTCTTGTATACAAAACAATATTAAAATATATGGCAATAATTATTTATTTGCATTTCAACATTTTAATTAAGTTAAATTATTTGCCCACGGTCATTCAAGCCTATTCGAGTGACACCATGGGCCGAGAATGAGTGAAGTGCGTTCTTGAAAATTGAGTTACTTAAAAGCGCACAAAAGAAATAAAAAAATATTTTCTGCATTTCATTATTGTATAATTTATTTAGTATTATTTTTATTAGTTGAACAAATTTCTGTATGTATTTGTTATCTTTTTTATTATTTATTTTGAATAATTTTATTTTACCGCGTTTGTGTAAGAAAGATTTAAAAGCATAACTTGCGCGTTGAAAAAGAAGAACAACTAATTTGTGTCAGCATATTACATTGGTTGCGTCAGCATATTACAAGAATTACACTGGTTGACGTGGTCTTTGGAACATCTAATATTTGTCTGTTGTTTGGGAGTAAATAAACAAGATGTGGTCAAAGATTCTAAACTGCTTTTGTCATCAGGAATAATGAAAACAAATATGCTTTCTCCTTACCTACGTAAGATGTTTTTTTCAGTTGCTTTTGCCGAACAACTGAGTAATTGGGGTTTATTTTTCAGTATGAACGTTAATATTCAGCATCATTCTCTATTCTTTGGTGAGGTACTAGTAGACCAAATAGTTTTAAATTTTAGCAAAATAACTATACGAAATTCACCGCAAAATAATTAGTATTTTGGCCTCTATATTGTGAACGCAACCTATAAGACTGTGCTCGCTCCAATCGAATGTATAAATTGTGCTGTACACAAATTATGTGTATGTCGTAAATGGGTGCCTGATATTTGAGGGGCACTCGCGGTCCGTTTGTTAGGGTACTGCTCCGGCATTCGTCTGGTGTTGATTGGAGAAACCACGGAAAACTACCCATCAGAGCAGCTGGTCGCTAAAATTCTTCTTCAAGCATCGACTGAATTCGACCTACATATCTAGCGAGTGTTGGAAATCCTGCCCTGCCAACATCGGGACTCGAACCTAGAACCTCCCGGTCAGATGAAGTGCAGTGACGTCAGTTGATGGCTTGAGCTACCTCTCCTGGTTGGCGGTGGTGATTCTGACATAGGCGCTGACGTTGAGCGGCGACGTCGTTTGTTAGGGACTTCTCCGGCCTTCACCTGGTTCTGATCGCAGAAACTAGAGAAAACTACCGATCAGAGCAGCCGGTCCGGTCCGAGGCAATACAGTGACATTACTTAATGCCCATGGATGGCAGTAGCGGTCTTGGCGTTGGCGTCGGCACTGACGGTGGAGGCCGTCGTGACGGGTGGTGAGGGTGGCAGCGGCCGTGGCGGTCGTGGTTGTGAAAGAGGCGATTGAGGTGTGCGGATGCGTGAAGGTGTTGACGACGGCAATTGTGGCGTTGGCGCGGACTGTTGTGTTGGTGACGATGACGGCGGTTGTAGTGGTGGCAGTACTGGCTGTGGCGATGGCGTAGGGACTGCTGATTGTGGCGTCGGCACAGACGGTGGAGGCGGTCGTGACGGGTGGTGAGGGTGGCAGCGGCCGTGGCGGTCGTGGTTGTGAAAGAGGCGATTGAGGTGTGCGGATGCGTGAAGGTGTTGACGACGGCAATTGTGGCGTTGGCGAGGACTGTTGTGTTGGTGACGATGACGGCGGTTGTAGTGGTGGCAGTACTGGCTGTGGCGATGGCGTAGGGACTGCTGATTGTGGCGTCGGCACTGACGGTGGAGGCGGTCGTGACGGGTGGTGAGGGTGGCAGCGGCCGTGGCGGTCGTGGCTGTGAAAGAGGCGATTGAGGTGTGCGGATGCGTGAAGGTGTTGACGACGGTAATTGTGGCGTTGGCGCGGACTGTTGTGTTGGTGACGATGACGGCGGTTGTAGTGGTGGCAGTACTGGCTGTGGCGATGGCGTAGGGACTGTTGATTGTGGCGTCGGCATTGGCGATGGAGGCGGTTGTGTCGTGTGAGGATGGCGGCGGCGGTGGTGATGGCGGTGGCCGCTGCGGAAGTGGCGCCGGGCGTTGGGCAGCGCGCGGCCGGGCGCCGCGGCGCGCCGCCGCCACGGCAAACGAACCGTCACCATGGCGATGCGCCACGCGTCGATCGCCCAGCGTTTAGCCGGCGAATGGATAGCCGTTGCGCAAGAAGAGTAGCCAACGACTTCGCCACGCTTTTTCTTTCCGTCTCTTATGAGTTGCAGTACTGCATGACACTTCGTTTGCTCGCTTGATCGTTGCTTTGTAAACGAGATGACGCAACGAAATGAAACCGAAGAATGAGTTCACGCTATCAAAATACTCGGCAGCACAACACAACGGAATTAATTATGGAATATCCAATCATTAAAATAATTGGTTCGATCCACAGCAGATACTTATGTCATGAAGATGAAATAACATATTTGCACTACCTCTCTTCAATTATAACCTAGAGGCTAGAATGAATAGTTTGCCAAGAAGCTAGTGTCTCAA
>JAHLJT010009419.1:52775993-52900993 GCA_031308135.1 Acheta domesticus
GATCATAAATCGAATTTTCCTTTTCAGTTAACAAGTTAAAATGATGATATGGGACGAGAAGACCCCTATTATGATTAGCTGTGGTAATATACCACAACTAATCATAAATTACTGATACTCTGTGTACAAATTTCTTCGTAATACATGTTACGTTTTATTGGGGTGATATGATGATAAAATAATTTCTTTAAATTTAACCGTGATGATTGGTTAATTGATTCTATATTTTGAAATAAAGAAAAAAGATACCTTGGGATAAGGTATCGTTATTTTATTGTAAGATTATTGAAGAGTTGGTATTGATAATTGAAATTTTGTAATTGCTTTTGTAATTACTTACGAACACATTTTTCTACAAGTATTTTCAAAATCAAGTATTATCACAGACTCAATGTTTCATGTACACTTTAATGCATTCTTTTAAAATTCAAAGTGAATGTTCAGGTAAATTAAAAAGTAAATAAAACATTCTACTCTATTTTTTACACCAAACCTAATTTCTTTTAACTTCTAATATCAATTTAAAATTTTCGAGTACATACTAAATATGTGGAAGAAATATTTTTCAGAGGAGTGTTTAATAATGTTTGAAGCAGCAAAAATGCTGATGAACAAAACCAAACAAAATGGGTTTACAAAATGTAGCATTCACCGTTCTCAAGAACAAATAAAATACTTTCGCACAACACTACAATAATAGAAATATTTTAAGAAAAATCGTTTGTGCGAATACTGCAATAACATAGGGTAGTATATATAGTGTATTACAGTCCTTTGCATACCAAGACTATCAAAAAATTGCAGTTCCGTAACAAAACACGCGACTTGCAAATATTTAATTGTTAGTGGCCTCTTCCTTCGATCTTTGCAGTCGCGTGACAGCAGATGTGTCGTAACTAGTGACGCACTGAAAATGAAAATTCAGTCGGGATGCGGAGTAAGATTAGACGGAATAACAAATGGTTACGTTTTTCAGTCGAAATCATAACTGTTTCATTGTTTTATGATTTTCCCCGAGTTCTGGGTGTCTAACGAAACCAAACACACTTCTCATATAACCGGATGTTGAGTAGTTTTCTTTCAATTTCTGCGCGCATTGGATATAAGTAATACTGATATTGAAATAGATTTCTGAATATATTCACATTACGCAATTACTGTAGGATATTATCTCTTTATTTCCTTAATCATAGTGTCAATTGTTAAGGAAAAACTAACCAGAGGATGAATTTTAGAGACGTAAATGTTTCTCTTTTCCTCTCTTGGAATATTTTCTTTCTTTTTAGCCGTTTAAAAAAGGCGAGTATTGACTGTAGAGATTTTCATATTCATGGTCTTGGTTATTTTTAATTGATAAATGTGTTCTGAATGATCTAATAATTATTCGTCAAGTGTTTTCAGTTGTATAAATGGAGGCGGCATATTGTGTGACAAAAATTACAAAAACGAACTTACTTTGATTCCAAAAGCAATGCGAAAAATCAATGAAAAAGATTCGTTATTAATAAAGAAACGAAAACCCAGACGTGAATGACTCTTTGAAAGCCGAGAAAAAGAAAGGATTAGATTGAAAGATGTGTGATAAGTCGAACGACAACAATAAAACACGGCATGAAACAAGTCGTAGGAGTAGCTTCCCCTTCCGACTAGGTAACGGACCGGGATATCTTTTGATCTGCCGTCGCCCGCATTGACCTCCTCACTTGTTCCTCGCGCGCCGCCTCCGCTCCTCCTCCACGCGCCCCGCCCCCTGGGCTGGGCCTCGCAAGGCGCACTCGAATGCCGCGGCCTCGGCCGCCGCCGTCATTTCCGCCACCTCGCTCCAGATAACGTCTATTCCCAGCGGCCTTCGCGCGGAATATGACCCACCCGCGCCACCACCGTTCCCGCCCCCGCTTTCGCCGGCACCACCACAGTACTGCCCACGCCTCCGACGCCGCCCCCGCCCAGACACCCACTGCACGTTGATCATTCTCTTCCGTAAGCACCCACCGGCCCTGCCATTCGCACCACCCCTGCCACCCTCGACGCCTCCGCCGCCCGAGCCGCCTCCCCCGCCTCCACACTACCCAAGCCTCCCCCGCCTCCCTCGCCCCCCCGCCTCCCTCGCCTCCCTCGCCTCTCCCGCCTCTCCCGCCCCCCCGCCCCCCCGCCCCCGCCCCCCCCCCCGCCTCCCCGCTCCCCCTTCCCCAGCCACCCCGCCTCCCCAGCCGCCTCCGCCGCCCCCGCCACCACCGCCGCCTCCACCGCCCCTGCCCGTCCCCCTCGGTGCCTTCACCGCCCCCGGCTAACCCCGCCCCTTCCGCCCCCGCCATCCTTGCACTCCCCAATGCCTGTGCATTCTCTGCCTCTACCTCTGCCATCGCCTCACCGTCCCCACCATCACAGCCACCTCCACCATCCCATCCCCCACCACTTTCCACCTCCTCACGTCCTCCGTGGCATTTGTATCACCGCCTCAGTCACCAACGACCGCCGCCTCTCTCGCCGCCTCTGCCATTCTTTCTGCGTTCGCTAGCCCCATGTCCTCTCTACCTTCCTCGATCGCGTTTTTGTTTCGCTGCCAACTACATTTCTCAACCTTCGCGCCTTTGCCCTTACCGCCCTCGTGCTCGCCGCTGCCTCTGCCCTTGCCCTCGCCGCCGCCCCCTCGAGGTGGTCAACGGCGTGTGGGCGCGGGGTCGCGTGCCGTCGGCGCACAAGGTCAGCCTTCGCGCCACCTTCATTCTTCTTCCTCTTCTTCTTATGAAAAGCGCGGGCTCCACAGTTGTCACGAGTTTCTACTTTGAATTTTAGAATATTTCGTATTCGAATTAAATTATTTAGAGAATACAGTGCTTGCACTTCATGAAGGAAATGACACAAATTTCCACTAAAAGAACGATTTCTTTACTGAAAACCGTTATTTGATTATCGTACAGTGTCTACAAGAAGTATCGGCAATTATTTACGGTTCTCAAAAAGAGCATGAATACTATTACGTAAAAGTGTACTGTTTAATACAATATTCAAATATCAATATTTATAAGTGAAGTGGCATGCTTTATAGTAGCAAAATACAAAATAAAAGAACAATGTTTTTCGCTATTAAAATTTGAACATCAGTTTGAGTGAACGGAAATCACTTGTGACTATGTAATAATGTTAATATTTGTTACGTATTTCATTGTAATGAGTAACAGGTTGCAGTCAACTTGGCATAAAATCTCATAATTTATGGATCGGATTCGGTGATATTTTATGCCAATCTTCCTTCAGAACGGTTTCCAAGACTTCTCTGCTTCATATTCTCGGTTTTTGCTCCTAAATTCCTAATATGTGCCATAAATGCTCAATCTGGTTAAGGTCTGACAATTGAAATTAACTCTTTGTTATTGGAATCTTTTGCTTAGGATAGAGGTTTTTCTGGAAATAAAATCGACCACTGAGTTCCAATTTAAAGACCTCTCATGCAAAATATGGCACAAAGCAAAATACTTCCGGACATTCATAAAATTATCAATAAATGAGTAGAATTCTTACAAGGGAGATAGCCATCCACCCCATATCATGACCCGACCTCCATCATGTTTCACTTTGAGAATCACATTTTGTGTCTTTAGATTCGATTTTTTACTGCACTCGTATTTTTGGCCATCTGAACTGTGGAAGTTGAATTTGCTCTCATTATCTTTTCCGAAAAAATACTCTTGACTGTATTTTAGAGTATTGGTGAGATAAGCTTGGAAAAAATATCTTTGAGAAATGCTTAAATTTGTTAAATCCTTGTGATTAGCGACCTATCAGTATGTTACCAACATTATGCACAGTCCTAGAAAAAATTGTACGTCAATGAATAGTCAAGTACGAACCTCGCCATAAATGATGTTCTCAATAGTTTGCATTCTGATTTTAGGCAAGGTAGAAGTACGCAAACGGCTTTCTTACGAGTCACCGAAGACATTCGTCAATCTCTGGATTAAGGCAATATAACAACATTAACACTTTTAGATTTTAGCAAGGTCTTCGATTCAGTAGATCATGACGTGCTTCCGGCAAAATGTAATGCCTCTGTGGCCCATTTAGTTAGTAAAACAACTCACGATTTAGTCTCTTTACTTGAATGGTCAGAGAGAGACGGCCTTATGCTAAACCCATTAAAATCTCAATTATAATTGGTCCTGCCGGTCCCACATAACACTTCAAAATTTTAAAGTTCCTGATATCATTTTGGACAACAATGCTGTTTCTCACAACTGTTCCCCTCTGCTGTCCATTTGAAAATCTCGGTCTGACCATCGATAAATTCCTCATGGGAACCTCATGCTCGGGGCACCTGCTGCAAAGTGTATGCCTCAATGTACTCACGCAAATGTGCTTACAAATGTCTTCCACCCAAAACCAAACAACTATTAATAAAATCCCTCCTGCTACTCCTGCTTGATTACGGTGATATCGTGTACGGTAATATAAAGAAATAAACCGCTGATGCTCGTCAAAGAGTTCAAAACGCATATTTTAGGTTTCAATACAATATCAGAAAGTATGGTCACATATCGGGATACTACAAAGCAAATCACACATTAAACTTGAAAGGTCGACGCATTTTTTGTAGTCTGTGCCTTTTCTACAAAATATTAAATACAGGTGTACCTACTTATCTCTCTCATAAAATTTCTTTATCTCAAAACAAAAAAGATTCCAGAATTCCTTGCTATGCAATATTCTTAAAAGCAACACCAATTTATACAATCTTATTTAGTAGCAACGACCAGAGAATGGAATAGCCTGCCAGAAAATGTGAGGAAATGTAAAACATTGCGATCATTCAAATACTCTTTACTGAGCTGATATTGTATGATGTGAAAGTGTGTACTAAAATAATAATTATTATTGTTATTAATATTATTTTCAAATTGAAAGATAAACTTAATATTGCATTTTTGACAGTTTTTTCGTGTACTTCTTAAGTAACTTCCTAATTTAATTAACTATAATATAATTAGTTTAAATTAAGTATATTATAGGATTGGACGTTTTTTTGTATTATCTACATGTAATTTCAAATTCATTCCAGCTTAACTTGTCATGGCTCTGAGTGAAGGCGCCCTTTCCCTTGGTATATGTTGTAATTAAAATCGGCCCTAAGCCGTCGTCCTGGCCGGGTGTATGCATTCTCATATATTTTTTTAATGATTTCTTTTATGTAATGCTATTTTCTGTTAACATTTGACGCGTATAGCTAAGTTAATATTTTTCATAATTTATTTTCGGGCACGTCTTTATTGTTCTCTTGTGCCAGTAAAGCTTTTTAAATTACGAGTATTTTAAAAATTGTATTTTATTGCTCAATGTTGAAGAGCATGCGCGCTTCCTTTGTTTCCCTGGTTTTCCCTGGTCGCTTAAGGTAAATGCTGGGATATTTCTTCTTTCACCTTGTGAGCCCAGGGGCAGGACATATCTAAGTTGTATTTGATTTAATTTACTAAATGTACTGTTCAATTTTTATCCATACATTTATGTATTACGTGGTTAGGCGGAAGAGCGAGCCTGATGGCCCGAGTCTCATCACATAAATAAAGCCACTATTATTATTATTATTATTATTATTATTATTATTATTATTATTATTGTTATTCCTCTAAATCACGACTAAAGATGTTATGTGTCGGCTGAATATAAAATCTATTCCAGGTTGCAACCAGCTACCTAAGGAGCAGATCTAGGGACTGTCGGTGCCTCTACAATACTTTGCGCAAAATGTGGGCTGTTCCAAATAAAGCGATTTCTTGCACTTTCCAGTCTTTTGAATTACCTGGGAGTTTAGACAAGTTCTTACACAAATTTTGAGGAACAAATCCCAGAGCTCCGATAACTATCGGGACGACCTGTGCTTTTACGCCCCACATTCGGCTGATCTCGATTTCCAAACTCTTGTATTTAAGACGTTTCTCTGCCTCCTTGGTAACGACGTTTTGATCGCAAGGTACAGCAACATCCACAAGTAAACACGATTTGTTCTCCAAATCCCGGATGACTATATCCGGTTTGTTTGCTGCTATCGTGCGATCAGTTTGAATTTGTTGGTCGTACAATATCGTACACAATCCAACCGACGTCACCGGTTTCGGTGCGTGTTCGTACCACTTGGGGCATGTGTTCGGAACTTCGAGGGCGGTACAGATCTTCCAGTGGAGGTAGCTACACACCCTGTCGTGTCTTTTCAAGTATTCGGTCTTTTCTAGGATTGGACAAGCTGAGACAATATGATCGATAGTTTCTACCTATTCCTGACAAATGCGGCATTTATCATCTTGGGAAATTTTGAGAACCGCTTTATCATAATGTCGTGTTCTCAAGGCCTGATCTTGGGCAGCTATTACAAGTGCTTCCGATTCTGGCTTCATTCTTCTCCTTTTAAGCCACATAAATGATTGATCTTTATTGATCTGCACCTTGTCCATTCTTTTTAGATATTGTCCGTGGAGTGGTTTGTCTCTCCACGATTTCTTTAACATTTTCTGTGTCTCAAATTTCATGTTAAGTAGCATCAGAAGTTCAGTGTCTCTGTCATTCTGGTTGTCTTGCATAGTCTTGTTCGCAATGCTTCTTGCTACACTTACAATGCCTCTGTTTCCCATTCTTCGGTCAGATTTCATGACCTGCCTCATTAGTGGGTCATCTTGATGGCTGACTACATACTTTCCCATCCCGGTTATTGCATTGTGCCAGGAGGCTTCAATTTGTCTCAGGTTGTTGTTGTTGTTGTTATTATTATTATTATTATTATTTTAAACTTTCTGATAATTTTTTTCTGCTCCTTTCCTTAGAAACGCCTTATCTGGGTATTTTGCCGAACAGCACCGCATTGTACAAAGCACTGTTAATATTTTGAACCCTAACTCATTTGTCCGACCAGTCTTTGTTTTGATATTCATAGCTAGAGTTTCCCGAAGGGGATGTCTTTCTCCTTAATGGATAAAAATCATAGGCATATTTAGGTGTTTATTTGTTTTCGTAAAAACATTAAAAACTGTATGTGACGTATGAGGGAGAAGTATATTCTGCATACGTTTTCTTTTACTGATCTTGATATGGTATATGTTGATGAATGATAAATGAAAGTACCATCAAAGCGTGGTGAAACAAAAAATGTAACAAATACTTCATTGGCTGCGGCGTGTTTTATGTTTTTGTATTTTCAAGATCAGTCCTGCGAAAATAGTTTAGTTAATGTGTATGGAGGTATCTGACTAAGGGGTGAAAACACATGCTAACCTCGTATGGTATAAATGATAATTTTTCAAATTTAAATTAAAAGTAAGAATGTGAAAAAGCTTTTTTGTAGGCGAAATACATTAAATTTTTTCTTGGGTATTTCTTTATTTTTTAAAAAAATGAATACGTCCGTTTTTATCTAAATTGTACGTGTTCCTCTTCCAGAATGTGCGAATTCTAAAGTACCTAATTTTGGGTATTAATTTTCACTTACTTTATTAAAATGTTTAAAAAATGTCATGGTGAAATTAAATTAAAATGTCAAATTTTCTTAAGAAATTCATTTTATTGTGTGTAAACAAAATTCTGTTTGTGACTCCGAGGTTCTGTCTTAATTCATCTGTATTATTCACCCATTTATCGTGTAACGAATGTTTTAGAATGGTGAACTTTTGATAAAGCCACAACCGCACTCAAAGAACAGCGAGGTTTGAAATAGTCTAACAACAGAAAACTTACCGACGCACAAGTCTCTACTGAATAAACATCCTGCATAATACATCAAGAATCCACCCCGAGGAAACTGACGGAAATAGATGAGCGTCTAACGTTTCGCCATTTCTCAGAAATCGTTTGAGAATAATAAAATCCATGAAGAGACGATTTGGATGATTTCACAAGAAACACAAAGGATGCAAATTATATTTGAATCATACGAAGTATAAATTTAAAGAAAAACGCTTATGAATATATTATTCTGTTGTGTTCTGTCTGTGATGATTCAGTGCTACACAACCCCTTTCTGATATCTACATATATCCAAAATAGTCGGATTCTTCTAGATCTGAGATGACTCGATTGAGGCTTTTATAAAATGTAAATATTCAGAGAACAGTAATGTGTGAAAAAGTAATATTTTTATGGGGCTATTTAAGGAGGTTGTCACATTATGTCATAAATAAGATTAAACGTTGCACCTGAAATTTATGAAAAGATACATTTATAATATATAAAAATATAATATATAATTTATAAAATATAAAAAATATATAAAAAATAAATAAAAGATGTATTTACACGCTTTTCCAAAAGATGAAGCACTTCTACCGTGTAGTTTAAAAGATTGAAAACTTGCGTTTTAACACGCAAAGTATAAGAAAAGGATATTGTCCGTAAATAATTACATTTGAAACACTTATACGTAAGATTAATTGAGGGGAAAATGTAATAAATGTACATTAAACCTTTCTAAAGAAAAAAATTGGAATGAAAAGATTTTACCGTGTAGTTTGGGCAAAAACAAAAAAAGAAAATAACAACTGTCGTAAGTTCTTCGTAAGAACGAAAAAGCGCGGCAACGTTGCATGATGTATCGCTCGGCGGGGATTTTAAATATTGAGAAACTGAGTAGGCTGGTCTGTGGGCATTTTTTGGGAACCGACAAGCGTATACAGGGTAATTTATGATTTTAATTTTATGTTCTGCAAATTACCTTGAAACTCCCACGTAGCAGTCAGTGAGGGAAATGAGTGTTGATTAATATGGTGTTGCCTTTTTGGATTTTGTTTAATGAAAAGAAAACACGTGTACAGTCTACAGTATCCAAATCAGAAGTCAGATTATAAAAACGGCAAAAATCCTAAATTTTTTAAATGTATGTTTACATTATTTTTTATTTTCTTACTTTTTATTAACTTAATTATTCATCTGGTTGAATAATGTGAAGCAAATTTAAAAATAGTAATAATAACACCTAGCAGACATCACACCGAATTTTTACTTTCCCATATACTATACGTATGTATAGGGGAAGTTATGTAATGCTGCGCGAAAAACGGCGGATTTTCGGCAGAAAAACTCGTTTTACAGGGCACTAGTAACGAAAAAGTGGATAACTCCAATTGCTAAATTAAGAAAAAAAATCTCCTAACACCAGCCAGAATTCCTATTTTGTAGGTCCTTGATACAGAAAAACCAACCGAAAGCAAAACGTCTGTCCGTCCGTCTGTCTGTGAACAACGCTAGCGACTAAACCATCAGCCGATTTTCTCCAAAATTGATACTCCACGATCGATCTGAATAATCTCGCGGCCCCTTGAATTTGAAACCGATATTTTGATTTTGGTGGGTACTTTATATGAAGCCCCTGGGACATTTTCAAAATTTTCAAAAATAGGCGCCAACAATTTTGACTAAATTTTGTTGTTAGATAGTCTGAAGGTCATTTGAAAGAATGGCGTAGGTCTCGTGTCGGTTGAAAACTCTGAATTTTCGAAAATTGCAAAAGTTTGAATTTTTGTCGGCGTCTTTCTCCAACTATAATATTGCAGATAAAGATTTTTCCTCCGAATAAAACTTCTTCTCCAAAGTGAATTCTTTCATTAAGGTCGTGTACATTTTTTTGAAAATTTTAGTAGTTTTTGCACAATATTGCGTGCAATATGAGCAATTTTACAAAAATTACAAAAGCAAGATTTTCTCAAAAACGGCTCAAACTTTTTTCTTTAAACTTTTGGTAGGGATAGTAGTAAATGTACTCTATGAGATGACATAAACGCCATATTGCTCTACTCTTTTATTTTTTCAAAAATTACAAAAATGAACTTTTTTGACATGTTTTGAAAGTTTCAAATCTTTAATATGCACATTAACATCAGTTTGTAAACATTATTATATTTGTGAATGTATGTGCTTCAAATGACTTCAAATGAAGTTTTTTGAAAACTCAAAACTTTTCTGTGAAAAAGAGATTCAAATTTCGCATTTTCAGTAGCGGTTAAACGCCATTTTCTTAAAAACGACAACAATGGTTTTTTAAACTACCATTTAGGACGAGGT
This sequence comes from Acheta domesticus, assembly GCA_031308135.1. Classification (NCBI taxonomy): domain Eukaryota; kingdom Metazoa; phylum Arthropoda; class Insecta; order Orthoptera; family Gryllidae; genus Acheta; species Acheta domesticus. The sequence goes on from JAHLJT010009419.1 coordinate 52,786,029, forward strand.
TTTTGTGTTCTTTAATATTCTAAAATTAATATTTTCGTTCTACCATTAGGAAACCGAAAATTAGGAAAATGTCAAAAAAATGTATTTTGGGCGCTGATAGATGGAAGCTGGTTTTCTCAATATTTATCAACACTACATCTTCAAATAAGGTCATGCTTAATTTTTTGAAAATAGAGTACTTTTTCTATAATTTCGTGACAAACAAACTAGCACGCTGCAAAAGTACTGCACTTCAGACAGCCGGATGCGTCGTGTAAATTAGAATTTGCAATTTTGTATATTATTTCTTTGTTCGTTTTTACATTTGACCTTCTGTTATACATTTACACATTAATGTTTAAAGAAATTATTTCTTTTCTAATATTGGAAATACAAATTGCTAGCTCTTTAAGAGAGTATCGACAACGCAAGGGAACGCAACAATTGAATTCCATTCCGCTGTCGCGAATTTCTGTGAATTACGTGTCATTGTTGTGACAAGTAATTCATACCACCATAATTCATATTACATCGCTTGATAGAGCGACAAGTTGACAAAACTTTTGTGTTATATTTTGATGCAGTTGTGGAATTCACATAGTTTTGACAACACTGTGATGGAAACAGTGAGTTGCTCGCACTGTGTAAGATATACAGATGTGTTCACTCCCAATCTAAAACTGAAGCTTATATGAGGCTAGTTCTCACAGTTCTGGTATATAAGTACTGCGACCTTTGGGTCTCATTTGGGCAAAGTCGTGATTGGTCGTGTAATGTGTAACGGTCACAGTTTAAGATGTCATCTTAAGATGTATATCTTACACCGCGACCCAAACCGATCGTGCGCACCGTACGGACAAGCGAGGAACTAGCCTCAAACTGGCTTCTGAAAAATTTCCCCAAAGGCGGCTAGTTAACACACCTATATATCTTACACCGTGGTTGATCGCTTCTTGGTTGAATTGGACGTTTTCAAATAATAGCTAAGACGTTAGTAGGGCAGAAAGTGCAAAATTTCAATTCTACGTAGCTGCTTCCAACAATACGGGAAATTAAGTGCTGTTGTAGCGCCACTAGTTCTATACTGCATTTCATAATATGTTAATTTTTGGTACGTTTGGCAAGGAATCAATTTTATTTATCAAGCAAATATCTTGTGAACAGTGTACCAGAAATCATAGTCTTTTTCACAAAACACATAGATATCCTTCAAATAAACAACATAGTAGAAAACGTCCAGATAACTTCGGCATTCCTTCCTTATTAGTATAAACTGTCTTTAAACCTGGCATCTTATGGTGAATACAGATGTCAATCCAGAAATGGTTTCCTTTCCAATAAATTTTAAAGAAAGAGGCACGTCAAATGCAAGGCACCACAATTGTTTGAAAAGTTCTTCAACGTGCATGATACGACCATCAACTGAAAATATTTCGTCTGTAACGTTTTTTTCTCCGTTTCTCAATTTTGCAGGCTAGATAATTTTTTTCAACGATAAATTACGTTTTGTAATAAATCACCCTTTATATGTTAACTGTCTCCACATAATTTTCAGGTTATAAAGTGAAGGAAAAAAAAAAGCTCAACTCAAACTATTCACGCACTCATCACACTCATCACTCATTCACGCACGCTTCATTACAGCTGTTCTATACGTTCTAAACCTTCCCGGCAACGTAAACCATTGGTACCGATATGATAAATATAAAGCGTTGCCAAGTTTGCCTGAAAGTTAACGTTCTCTGAAGGAGTTAATTGCGACCCAAAGTGTTATTCTTAAAAGAAAATATTTATATAATATGAACGAAATGTCCCGCTTATAAGACAACTGAAATTTGGAGAGAAATGCATGTCATACATAAACGTACATTACTCGAGTATTTTTAGTATTTCATGTTGGTATTTCGAGTCAAATTAGCTTCTTAGCTTGCATTTGTGAAATAATTAACACTTTTTAATACATCATTTAAAAAATTATCGTTTGCCAATCGATGCAAAATAGAAAAAAATTTAATAGATACTTCTTCATTTTTTAACAAGCACATTCCAAAATTACAACTTTTCTTTCATCTAACTAGAGAGTAACGTGACAATCTCCTTAACGCACATTTATCTGGGAAACCAAGGTCTAAAACCCGGAATTTTGAATTGAAAATACTTCGCGATTTGGAATTTTCTTGTAATTTCCAATTGGTAGAAAAATAGACTAATATCAAATAGTGAATATTTTAGTCTATTAAATGAACTAGAATATGGAACACTTCAATCTAATTGTCACGACGAAAATTTTATTTACTTTCTCCAAAACGAGGAAAACATTTTTTTGTCTTTGGGCATGGTTTGGTCTCTTATCAGAAGCCGCCTTAAAATTCATAAAATTGTCAGTCTTAATCATGAAATTTCGTTAATTTAATTGTTTAATATGAATTTTGTAAAGTGAGAAGAGCCTTTATCACTACAGGCTATGACTTTCCAATACAATAGAAGTTTCCTATAAGTGTGCATATAAATATATTTCTTACCGCGACCATACATTTTCGAGTACTTGAAGGCCTAAGAAAGTCATGAATCGAGTCCTGGGAGACCCGAGTCATGCGAGTGTTTGTAGGATATGTACGTTAGGCACAGTGTTGTAGGTTTCCTTTCTACAGGTTAGGCACAGATGTACAGGTTATGTAGACAACTATTGAAGTTGGAACCGCTGAGAGACGGGCAGTGATGCCTGGTTCTTGTATCGCGCTCCGTGAGGCTCCGTTGCAAGGGTTGGCCTCCCCCCGGAAGGGCCTGGCTTTCGCAGGAAGGCGGCCCCTCGCGTGACGATGCCTCTCCCCCCACCCGCTCGTTCCTAATTACGCCGCGGACGTCCCGAAGTATGCGGATAATCATCTGCATTACGAAGCCATTATCTCGCCAGCCGGCCGCCTCTTCGCGTATCGTTCATCCTCCGCAGAAGCGCAATAGCCGTGGGGCACGGCAGCGGCCCCGAAGGCGCGAGCGCGGGGCACGGGGCACGGGGAGGAAGGGATGCCGCTGACAGCTAGACGAGGATGAAGGCGAAGGTGATTTGATCCTCTCGCGAGCCGACCGTGAAAGGTTGATAATGATGGAGCGTGGAGAAGGTTAAACATAATGGGCGTTGTAATAGATAGTGACCGCGTGTGTTAGCAGATGTATAGTTGCTATTCGTAGACTGGAATGTCGTAGATTCGATTGATTGATTAGTGATTCCGGGCACCTCAATTGCTAAGGTCGTTACTCCGGTAAGTACAGTGCATGTTTCTCTTGGAGGAGGTGGCAGGAATCTTTTCCCCCACCTGTCGCTAGCGGAGACCAGGAATCTCCTACCAGCGGGGCACCATCCCAGCCGGAAAAGCTCTAAGCTCTCAACCGATCTCCCGGCATGTGTGGTAGTATTGTTCATGTAAATGTGTGTGTAAGTAAGAGGTGAGGATAGGATCAGGAATGGAAGGAAGGATCGCGCGCGGTCCATGTCCCGTTTGTTAGCGTACTGCTCTGGTATTCCCGTGATATTGATCAGAGAAACCAAGGAAAGCTACCGATCAGAGGAGACGACCGCTAGAATTCTCTTCCAGAGAGTCACTGAATCCGACCTAGCTGACTAGTTAGTGTCGAAAATCCTGCCACAGTCGGGACTCGAACCTAGTCGTAGGTTTGAGTTAGGGATTTTGAAGACCAGGTAAGTAGCTGGGTCGGACGATGTCACCCGTTGGCCACTTCTATAGGCCCGCTCCTAGACTACGTTGATTTTCGTGGTTTCATCCGATTAATTCCAGGCGAATATCCGAGGAGTACCTTAAACAACGTGCTTTGGACAGCGCGCGATCTTTCGTTCCATTATGGCCTCATTCCCATTCTGAAGACCTGAAAGTGAATTGATCTTCCATCTTTATGGCTCATCTCTTTTTATTTCGGAATGAAAGGAAAGGGAACATTTATCGAGAGTGATGGAAAAACATTAATTACTGACACCTCTGCCGATTACGGATATTATTGTTAATTCATGAATCTCTTGTTGTAGAGGACGCTCCAAACGGCAGTGTGGCAAAGTGGAGAGTCGGAGGCATCAAGGCATTGCCAATATCCTCTTTTCCCACCTTAACAGGCATTGGAAGGTTTTAATATACATGGGAATTTGGCCATATTGGGGTAATTTTTAACCAAAGGTTGCTCTCCTCGCACAGTAGGAATGGAATACTCCTACTGTGCGAGGAGAGTACATGGAGGAGTACACTTACTGGAGTACATGGTTGAGTTTACTTTTCAACTCTGCGGAGTATGCGACGACTGTCCTGGAGCGCCGACTCATTCGCGTGCGTTTGCCAACGCCCCCGTGGTGCAAGCGCCGCCGCCGCCGCTCGGCGCGCCAACAAGCCATCACGCCTCGCGCGCGGCACGAGTCGATCACGTATCGCGATCACGTGTCCTCCCAATCGATAGGTCGCGCTTGTCGCTGAGGGTGGCGATGATCGATAGGCCCGGCTCATTCTTGCGGCTGCCCTTTGTTGCGGAACCACCTTCCGGAGGTTCGCTTTCGAAGGTGGGCCAAGGATCTTGGGGTCAAGGTCAAGTGAGGTTTTTACCTTGGGGACACGCCCAGGTGAAGAGCTCATGAGGGAGAAGACTTTCAGGGACAGTTTTAAGGACATGGTGTTGTATAGTGGATGAGTTTTATGTAGAAAATGATTTATTATGGTTTCTCGGGTTAATTTGAAAGGTTTCCTACTGGGGTATTCATCAAAATGGAGAAGGCCTAACGAAGATTATAAGAGAGTATTATTTGCCGTCAGTCCACAGAAACATATGACTTTATGGTTTACAGCTAGTATTTCTTATAAATATAATCTCTTTAGAACTCGTAGAAACTCACAAGACTTTCCATTCATCAGCAAAAATAAGATTTCAAAAAATTGAAATAATGTTTCTAATCGAAATGTAACACTTCCTCAAATAGTATATTGCCACGTTTGGAAAACATAAAGAAAACAGATATGTATTTTTTTCTGGGAAGAGATTTTGTGGGTACGTAATATTCGCAATCTCTTCCGAAGAATGAATTTAAAATAAAAACATTGCTACTCAATCCACATGTTCTGATGAAAGCTCTAAGGTTCCATCGAAATCTAGACTATGTGGTTTTCTAAGAACATGGATTTCGGAGACCTACTTTCTCTACTGTACCTCCTTGAATCGAGAGTGGAACCAATAATGGGTAATGTATCGACACAATAAGCTCTTTATTATCTATTCTTTTCTCCTTCCTATTGAAATCTACGCTTCAATGCGGCATGACCGAGGGGGCCGTGTCTGTCACGTCTCGGTGATTCCCTCTGGCGGCGACTTAATCAATCACTGCGGGTGTGCTGCTCTCTGCAGTGGGCCTCTAATTACATCAGCACCGGGGCGCCCTTCGGCGAATAATGGATGCCATGTCGAAACTTGTTACGCTTAGCAGGCAGCCATAGGTAGCACGTGGTTTGATCTTCATGAAGTAACCTCCTTTTCTTCTTGAAATTTTTCAATAAAGGAAATTAAGGAATGCTAACATCGGGTTTATTTATTCAACAATACAGTGTAAGGGATGAAGATAACATTTTTTTATCGGACTGCGCGAGCAAGGAGGGTTGTTTTCGCTGTGGGGTTTGCGTTTGTTCTCATCTTCGTTACATTTGAGTCAGTCAGCAAATTTGGATGAAGGAGGAACCGATCTTTCGGATCTCGCAGTTAAATGCACTATCAATGTACAAATTACTCATTCACTTGAAGTTACTATACGCATGATCCTTCCAAACCTGTGGCGCAAAAATTGACATAAATAAAATGCAAATATTCCAAAACAAATTTTTGATATAAGGAACCAGAGTCCCATGACTCATCAGCAACAAATAGACATATGTCAATCTAATCGCAAATAATAAAACACCAAAGAGCATTTATATCAACCAACTTTTACTAGAAATTACCTTTCAGATATGAGTTCACTAAAACTCGATATGAAACAAGAATTAAGAAGAGATTCTCCCTCCATTCGTTCGTCCAAAATTTTCCAAATTTTTAATATTCAAAGATATGCTATAATTTTGTCCCCAAATATTGGATAGGTTGAGTTAATTTTAAATTAGGTGAAGCTAGCAGCAACTCCATCAAACATTTAGAAGTAAACTCAGTATTAATTCATTATTCAATATTAATTAACGTGAATATTAAGTAATGAAAATAAGCAAATAACATTCTATCAAGGTATTCACACAAATAACTATATTATGCATAAAACTTCTATAAAATTAATGCAGCACAGTTAAATACCAGCAGGTAATATTATGCAGTGGAATTTTTAAGTTTCTACTCCAAGTTATCGTGAGTCTTCACAGACTAAGCTTCTAATTTTTTTCCGTAAATAGAAATTGAGGTATATTAATCTCGAGTTTCTATAACCACAGTTTAGAATACGAAAGTAGTTGACATTTTTACTTTTCTCCAAATAACTATTTGTTATCCCATGAGCTAAAAAACATTTGTGAATTGTTTGAACATTATCACGCGGACACGCAGAGACCACGGACAAGCAAACAGAATTGGAAAGTAGCCGTGTTGGGATCTTCCCGGTCTGAAAATTTCCAATGTTATAGTGACGAATATATAAATTAGAGAATATTGTAATAAGTAGGGAGAAGGTTTTCATTCCCTAAAAAATCTTAAAATATGATTTTAATAATATGCATTTATGACTTAAAAGTTCTGAAATGTGCATTTATTTTGCCATTAATATTAACAATATTTCTATAAACCTCTCTTGATAAAATTCAGGAGAAATGTGTTTGGAATTAAAATAGATATTTTTGTGCAAACATAATGTTATCTACCCTACTTCGCGAGAGAAATAATTTAAGTAAATATTTACGTTAGTGAAGTACATTGTGTCTTGTTGGATTTACTCCGCCTGGTTTAAAAAATGTTATATCAAGAAATATCCTACTTTTGCACAAGAATTTTATCATCCATGAATGAAAATAACGCAAAATGTGACTAGCTCTTTCGAATTAGTGAACGCTCACATATAAATTGATTCTACGAAAAGATAAAACGTTTTATAGATTAGTATCTGTTTTAACAAAATAAGCAAAATATGTTCCAATAATTTCACGAATATACACCAACAGGAAAAAGCGGCCAAATATGCAATAACATATTAATCTATAGTACCATATTCTAACCAGATGTCAAGAAATTTTACTGAGCTATATATTGAAGCAACGGACAAAAATATGCAAAATCATAGAAATCTACTCCCTAATAAGAAGTAATCCGCATGAAGGTTCAGTAAGTAATGGAATGTGACGGTAATGAGTAGCCAGAATGAGTTTCCTCTAGAACACAGCATGAAACCGCAGAGTCCACGACACCTAATAATTCGGATTCTGCATCAAACATCGGCCCCTAGACGTAGAGCGAGCGCACTGCCACAGTATATTACGCTGATTTCTGCGCAAAATAGGTAAACTTATTTGTTATTAATTGATACTGTATTTCTGTAATTTCCAACATTATTGCAACAATTTTTGCAAAAACTTTGTGAAAATTAAATATGTGTACATCATTAGATTTAAATACGTTTATTATCAGTTTTTTTCAAGATAAATGCCCTCTGTAATGAGATGGAGAGAACCTTCGGGTTCAATACCTCGGGACAATAGCTTAGAAATTTACAGTGTAGGGTGTACAATGTTTTCAAGCTATTTCGCTTAGCTACATAGAACCATACAAAATATTTGTTATTTGTAAAAAGAGGCCTAATAATTTAAATTGATGATTTTCTAAAATAATGTGTTAGAAAGGAACTAGTTTTTTTCTGATGTTGGAGATTTCCTTTGCGCTTCCTCTCCTGCCATCTGTTTCGTGACTCATCGATCATAATCTGGAAACAGCTCATTCACGAACTTTATAGCTGCAGTTCTGGAAAGTGCGAAGTCAGAAATAGCCTCTGCGTCATGGAACTTAACTTCATAACGACGATACGTCATTAAACATTTTTTCGGCATTGTTCATATTCATGTGTATATCAATATCACAGACACTGGATAAGCCAACATCAAATATGAAGAATATGAAAACAATTACTACTGAATATCACCTGTAAAATAATAGTTACATAATCTACTTTTTATCTTACAGTCTGTGTCTCTCGCAACCTTTTTCTCTGCACTAGGTGCCTTTTGAATGCATATTTCGTGAAAATGCAATTCTGAATATTAAACATTTTGTGTTGCATTTGACTGGCTTTATTTTCTTTGAACCGACTTTCAGAAGCAGAGACGTCATGTCTTCTTTGAAATCAAATTTAATTTAAATGTTGTTGAAATAAGAATACAATTTTAATGTGTTCAATTTATGTTCCTTTTATTAAATGTGTGGTATGGGTACCACGCACCATGTTTTGCCTAATTCAGATGTGTTCCTCTGAGTGTGATGAAATGTGCACGTCAAGACTTTTAAGTAGGAAAAATATACATTATATAATTTTCTATAACTTAATTGTACGCTGCAGTGATATGCAAACGAATTAATTAGTACAATTAGACGTTTTTTTAGACTTTCCTTTACTTGTAGTTAATAATAATAATAATAATAATAATAATAATAATAATAATAATGGATAAGTTGACTACTTTAAATTGTACTTCAACTGCAGATTTGTCTCATCCAGAAGCTAAGAAGGTATTTAGTATATATCCAGATTGTTGTTTGAGAAGTTGATCCTTTGATATAATTAATGAGATACTGGCGTTGTCAAGGCATCCTCTCATGTAATATCTCTAATACTATTTAATCGCTTAGCGATCATAAAAATTGGCTGATGTTTTAAAACAAAATTAAGCTGTGTACAAATACGAGACAAACCAGTTTAAATTGAATAATTTTATCTCTTATTTTCACCTAGTTTAAATTGATAGTAAAATTCGCTATCAAGCTTTGATAATCATCGCAACGCAATCACAATATACTTTAGACATTACATTATTAGATACTGAGACTACACCAGTCTCCCAATAAGTATGAATGTAGGTTAAGGACACTGTGATGTAAGAATTATCTCTTACATCGATTCTGAGTCATGAAGAATCGAAGTAACTTCTTTATATGTGTATCCTTGCCCTTTGTGTTTTACTGCAGTAGTCACGACAAGCACGCTTCATGTGCATAAATTCACAAGGTTGGGAGGGCATTCAAACATTGGGCAGAAAACATTGGGCTAGCACTTTAAAACCACGCTGAGATATTTAAAATCGAAAATACTAAAATCTAATAATAATAATAATAATAATAATAATAATAATAATAATAATATATTCATCAGTATTTTTATATAAATTATGTGTTAATATCCATTATTCAAGCTGAATGTGTAATAGATTGAGTAGAGAATAAATGAAGCAATAAAACAACAGGGAATATATGAAGTTATCAATACATAGTTAATATCTGTGTAGGCATTTAATGAATTTAAAAAAATCGACCATTATTTGAACAGACAAATTTACAACGAAGAAAAGGTTTTTAAATGGTGAATGGCACAATTTTTCGACATATTGTGGCTATCATCAGGAAGAAGAAGATACCTTTTAATTACATACATGCACATTTACATCAATACATCCACATGAGGAATAATTTGTAACAAAATTATAGGAGCTACTTCATGTTTCAAGACATCGTGTTGACCAATCAAATAATTGTGATGAAAAAGAATAATGAATGGCAAGGAATTTTGACTGAACACAGAATGGGAACACAGAGTCATCATCTCTATTGACCGTTCTGGTGTTACATCTGTCTCGTCGTCCTCTCTCAGCGATTTCCGTTCATGCCAATATCTCTGACGGCATTATAATGTTTGCGCGTCTGTTTTTAACTCAAACAATGCGATCACATTTGCTTTTATCTGATCCTTTATCCACCAAAAAATATTTGCGAGCTACGTTCAGCAGATAGTGTGTGCATTCAGAATCATGAACGTAAAACTACAAGGGTTGGGCGCAAAACACTAGACCAACACGTTACAGCTCTCAGTGAAAACCTACTAAATTATGTTATACTTGTTTATTTATTACACAAAATATGAGTGAAACTATTCTAATAATCTATAACTTTGTTCCAGCAGTACATATTAATATCTTTATTATTTGAATGTAAGTGGGAATACAAATACTTATTGATGTTTTTATATTAAACTCATTTTTAAACCAATTTTTTTCAGAAAATATGTATCTTATACTTAACAAGTATTACGGTCTAACTCTTCAGCAAAAAACAAATTTATCTTTACATTGTGAATGTTTTTGCGATTGCTTTTTAGCTTTATGCATTCCAAGAAATTATTTGAATTCCGAAATACCTCGAAAATGCATCAAACGATCATTGAAATACTAAAACCAAGCAGCAGCGTCCTGCCGATAATGTGACGCCATTTTCAATTTTGTTTCTCAAATGTCAGCCAACAGCGTAGAGATATTTTTTGAGGAATCAATGTCGCGTGCCACGAACGCGAGGCGACCCACAACTCAGGCGGAAGACAGTCTTCCGGTTTGGGGCAACCGCCTTGCGGTGGCCTCCCCCCAAACACCTTTCACCTCTCCAACTCTATCATTTTTTGTACTCGTTTTTTGGATAACAATTGCTGTAATCACCGTAGGATATATCAGAGGTTTTAATTTGCCGAAAATACTTAATCATCTAATTAATCTTTGAGCAAACTGGAAAACAGCGGGCTCTTTATTATTCTTATGGCATTCTTGTGAGGTATTAAAGTTTCAGGACTGAGAAATAAATAATACCAAATTCCTAGTCTAGAATAATTTATTTAAAGCCAAATCCGAAAAAATTGCACAATGTGAAATTTATTTCCTTTTCTAGAGATAAAAAAACTGGAAAAAAACTTGTTGACATGTTTTACCATGGAAGTTAATCGTGCAAAAGGGCACTCCTCATTGTTGCTAGTCACATCCTGGATTGTTTCTTTCCATTGCTTTGAAACAGTAATGGGCAGTGTGGGGATTTCAGCTTCTCTAAAAAACTATTTAGAACCTATCTTACTGCAATCACCGTTCATCACTTCCCACACATCACCCATCGTTCATTATACTACCGATATTCATTCACCACTCCCCTCCCACCAATATCACCCACCGTCCTCTATTACTCATCACCCATCATTCACCATATTCCACCCCACCACCCATTTCCTACCAATCACGGCTAGCCGGCCTCCGCCCGCAAGCCACAAACCACTTACCTCAGGCAACCGCCGACTCGACTGGACTCGAGGAATCGATACGACTCCGCAACAGGTCGGCGCTTTGCTTGCTGACCGCAGGTCGCGGCTCCTGCAGGGGATTGTCGCTGCGATTCAGCAGTTTGAGGAGCTGCAGTGAAGTAATTCCTGGTTTGTGAATTTTAGGCTGGTGGCGATAAACTGTATACAAATGTAGAATCTTAAAAACAAGTTTACATTGCGCATTGCATTGTTATACCATATGCACTTTTAATAGAATTTTTGACGCTGTAACTTGCTTTCCAATATCGACCCTACTAAATTCCTTCAAAGGAAGCAGGCAGTGTAGGTAGTTGAAATATAATTAATAGGAACTGACATTTATCGCAGAAATAATATTCTTTTCATATTATGCAAACAATATTCCCCATAACGTATGTTATTAATATTAAAAACGAATAAACAAAATTTAATATGAATAAGCTCGATGTGAATTCCAAGATTTTTCATATCTGATGTACACGTGTTTGTTCACTACATGCTTCACATTTTTTTAAATAAAATCATCTCGAATTATATATTTGACACGTATAAATAGTTCCCAATCTCGTGAAATGTTTTTGCGGAGTAATGTTCTCTTGAATTACTTTATTCAGCTCAAACAAAAGAAGTGTAGAAATCTCGATTAGTTTAATTCGCGAAGCTGACGTATTCGGCTACTTGGCGCTGTTGGGCAGTGGGTGCACGAGTGAGGAGGACCAATGATGTCGCGGGACCTTCTTCTCTTCTGGCTTTGAAACATTCAATGCAGCTATCCGTAGAGTAGCATGCTGAGGCCATATTCTCCTTAACTATTTATAATCGAAGGGCAAGGCCTGCGTTTTCAATACTGCTCTTGACTAGAAATCGTCACGTAATTCAAATAACTGACTCACGCGATGTTTCAAGTATGCTGGATTGAATAGTCCCGAACATTTTCACTATCTTCTTCGTGTACTGTTTTCTGCTTCACAATTTACTTGGAAAGAAATTTCTTTAATGTAATGGTCGTTATTATTCTCAACAATGAATTTACCAATCATTGTCATTCAATAGTATAATTATGAAACTATATAATAATGCGTACACACAAGTGTGGAGAGATATTAAGATACGAGCAAAGAACGAGCGAATATCGTAAAGTTCATACGATTATATTAATATTCACCACAGTAAGAATCTATTTCTACGACTAACAATAGCTATTATAGCTTTTATATTGAATGGTTACGTGCCAGCTGGCATACAGTCTTCAGTCGTCACCAAGGAAATAGCTCCTTATATGTTCCTGATGATATCGGTTAAGTATAAAGAAGCAATACACTTCAAATAAGCAATACACGAGTTAAGTTAGGATTCAGTTTATAAAAGAAATATCATCAAAGGTCAATAACTGTCCTTATTTTTTGTCTGCTTAAAAACCCAAAGTCTCCACAAGCCCAGTCTTCAAAGGGGGGTTTAGTATTCTCATTTTTGTCTTGGCTTTGGAAACAGGGGAGGGCATGTGCTACTTACCGTCACCTGCGCCCCTTTTGTCTCGGCACAGAGATGTATACATACCGACGTAACGTTTAACAGAACGAACTATGGAGCACAGCTCGCCAGAATGGAGGATGCCCCTTGACCTGTTGAAGACTCATCAAAGGAGACCAAGAGCAAGATGGGCTGATGACTTGAAGAAAGTAGCTGGTGCTGTATAGTTCCGGACAGCAGGCAGCCGTGGGAACTGGAGGAGTTAAGATGCAGGAAACAAAAACGTATTTGTCCAACATGCTCGCATTCAGCATAAATGTGATAATGTTAATTCACTGTAAACGGGTAAAATATTTAGTGAAGCGTAAATTCAGTATATAGAAGTAAATTCAATGTAGCTAAATGTTTCAGTGCATAAGTGTAAATTTAGGGAAGACGTAGAACATGTAACACTTCAGGGTACCACTTACATTTCAGTTAACTTGAAACATTTAAAGTAAATTTAGAGAGCATTCTACATTATGTTCCAAATTAAGCGGAAGTCATAATGTAAGCTCTGTGAAAGGGCAAGGCGTCAAAAAGCGTACAAATGTATTACGGTAAAGCAGGAAAAATCTAGAAATTTAGAATTTAAAAAATCCACTTCAGGACACTTCCCACAAAAAAAGATGAATAGGGAACTCGTATACGTGAATTCATTAGATCCTATAAAAGTTGTAGGCATGGAAATATTTCAAACGTTATCTCAAAAACATGAAGGTCTAGTGCACGGCCTTTTTACTAAGACTCCTGAAATGCAGTTGAGTGAAACCATTGTTAGAGATCCAAGGGGCCATGACGGCTCTCGTCCGTAATACACAAGTGCCATGCGGAATGCATAACGAGACGTTAAGGGGTCTTACGAAACTACTCATTGGAGTTTTGCTGTTTTAATATTTCATTTACTACACAAAACTCCGAATTAAATTATGTGTCTATACTTACAGAATACTCTTACGTGCATTTTAAATTCAGTTTGAATTATGCTTTGGGCTGATTATTATAGCTTAAACGTTTCTCACGAAAACGTCAAAATAAATTATAAGACAAACATCAAGTTAAAAGCAAGATACGGAAAAAAATAGCGTTAGGAAGAAAAACATTTTTCTATCAGAGCAGTGAAACTGGAATTATGGTATGCATCCACCTCTCAGAAATGACACATGCGTGTACGTAATGGTGATTATTTTCAATAATTGAAAGTTGTGTTGCAACTTTCAAAATGAAACTCCGAGGAATGAAAAAGGGTTGTGGGTTGCAATTCAAACATAAGCATGAGACATAAAAAATATAAGTATTTTAAGAACACAAACGTCCTGACTGTTGTACGTAATAACTATTCACGTTCAGTAGGAGACAAGCATCGTTGTTTGACGTCGCGGCGATGGACGAAATGTCAAAGTAGTTGTAATGTCAGTGTAAATGTTCGTGTAGTCGTTGTATCGTGAAGCGCAGCGGGACGCGTGGGGAACGCTGTGGTTAAGTTGCTGAAGGGAGAGGGAGATATTTGCACAAAAGGTGAGACGTGATAGCGACTTCCGTGTGTGCCCGAAGGTGCATGCATCGATGGTTGGGCACACGATGGTTACGCGCACGCTGTGGATAGTTACACACGGTGCTTAGTCGCAAACGGTGATTAGTCGCATACGGTGGTTAGTCACATACGGAGGTTACTCGCGTACGGTGGATAGTCGCACGCGATAGCTAGTCTCATATGGTGGTTAGTCGCACGCGGAGGGTAGTCGCACACTGTAAACTGTCGTCGCACATGGTGAATAGTCGCAGACGATGGATAGTCGCGAACGGTGGATAGTCGCACAAGTTGATTAGTGGAACATTGTGAATAGTCGCACACGGTAGTTAGTCGCATACGGTGGATAGTCACACACGGAGGATAGTTGCGCACGGTGGTTAACGGCATACGGTAGTCAGTAGTACACGGTTGTTAGTCGCATATGGTGGATGGTCTCCTGCAGCTAACTGCATGCAGTAGTCAGTAGTATACTGTGGTTCGTCGCACGCGGATATGAGTCGCACACAGTAATTAGTCGCATGCAGTGGGTAGTCGCAGCGGTGGGTAGTCGCAGCGGTTAGACCAATGCCGTCTCCATTACCGCTTTGGCACTTGATTGTGATGTCGCATCGCATCTGGAAGACAAGTACCGAGCTATTCACAATAGTCTAGATTTTGTAGGCGCCTTCACGCACCGAACACTCTACGACCTATTCATGACAATATTTTAAACTTGCAATTGCCAAAATTAATGACGTCAATATTAAAAGAAAATAATGATTACAATGAAATTGTAATAATACCCGCAACCAGAAAGGTAAAAAAGTTGCGTCGCAACTTCCAGTATTGTAAATCACCTCGTTGCCATTTAGTTTATGATACTTAATGCAATTGATGAAAAGGGAGATAATTCAAATATTAAAAACCATTGGGAGGTTCCTAAAAAGTGAACATTTATAATTTTCAATTATATTATTTATTCTGCATGTAAAAACGGGAATTATCATTGCAGATGCTACAATACTGGGCACATTTGAGATGTCAATGAGAACAATTATACCACAGACCCCTTTTGATAACTCACAAGTAACTTTTTCTAAGAAATTCGCAAGTTTAGCCCAGTAAGAAAATATAATCCTTTTCACATACAGTCGCGCATACATGAACTCACAGGATTTCAGCAATAGTCTGTCGCACACAGTCGTTCTCCGAACTTCTTTTAGCTTCAGGTTGTTATCTTGAAGTGCTTAAATGTAGATGGAGATTTAGAATTCGGGAATAATGAAGAGAAAACTCCATCGCTTCAACGTGCTTAGTATCACAGACATTTTCTGCCAGGTTTTATCGTTATAACCTTAACATATTCTTCCGCAAAGTTGAGTTTACATTCCAGTAATAAAGCAAGCAAGCGGGTCAATATTTCTATATAATAATAGTTGAATCACAATTACCATTTTTAGTTTCTTATAATATATAATAATTCACTTGCGCTATTTTCCATTAGTCTCATACGTGCTCTGGACAACGAAGTTACCATCTTGTTTAAATACGTTTCTTCAAGCACATGTGCTTATACATGTTAGATTAGACTTCGACACTTCCCATCCATTGGAAGTTTTCAGAATTTTGAGAATTCAATGATGAGTGTTTAAACATTTCAGATATTTAAACTAGTGATACGTGCACAACAGAATATTTAATCTACTTTATGGGTTAAATATTAAACTTACAAAGAAATTATTCACAGTATGTGTAGGAAAGTGGGTCGACAGACTTGTCAATACGGAATTACAATGACGAAAGTATTCCGTAAGGAATATTTTTACTTGTGCAATTGAATCCCTGGAATAAAATTAAAGAAATCAAAACAGATTCGTCTTTTTGAAAAACATTATAATTCCATTTTCTTCCCGAAGATTTACAATTTCAATTCTCGCTGTAGTTTTAATTCACAAAAGAAAATGTCTATACAATGACGGAAAAAAATTTTCACAATCAATTCCTCTCATGCACACTGTATTTACAACCCAGACATTATTTGATTATTACATTCACACATGGACACATTTTCCCTATTTATTTTCAGATATATCTTAACTTACAAAAGTAATAGCATTACTTGATATTCATACATGTTCAAATATATTGATCATTTTATCACTTTCCTTTTCTATTCCTCTGCCTACTTGAACAACTGTTGTAGACGTTTCACCTCTTGCCATCGGCAATGTCATACTATGAGACTGGATCCCGTTCCATTCGACTCGCGTTCATTAAATTTTAGAGTTTTTATCCTAATCCTTATAATTAAAATGAGCAACCAATATCATTCATGCCATCACTTCCCAGCACGTTCTGTTCTTTACAACCATCGACATCGTTTTGTACTATACTGCTATACAAGCATTCTCCACACGGTCACCAAAAATGAAGTTGAATTACGCATTTTGTAAGTAATTGTGTATACTTTAATTTCGTATATAAGGGACTTTTCGATAAAATTTATGATTATCGAAGATAGAAGAGAAAAACAGAAAACAGCACGAAATTTTTAGTTTTCTTGCGCTTTCTTTGTGAAACGAACATTTTACAGATGGCAAACATTAAATTAGAATTCAGCATCCCCACAAAACATAAAGGACCGGTGATAAAATCTGGATATTTTAACATTTTTGCTACTGCTTACGCAGTTGAGAGAAAGTTACGAATGTTGCGCGAAAAAACGAGGAATTTTCGGCAGAAAATCTCTTGTTACAGGGACCTGCTTACGAAAAGTGAATAAATTCAGTTGATTAATTTAGAAAAAAATCCTCTAACACGTGGTGTAGCCAGAATCTATGTTTTATGGGTCCTTGTTACCGAAAAATTGAATGACGGCAAAACGCTTGTCTGTCTGTCCGTCCGTAGCCGTCTGTGAACAACGCTAGCGGGCTAAACCGTTCAGACAGTTTTCCCCAAAATTTATATTCTCCAATTGATTTGGCTGATGTCACGGCTCCTTGAATTTGCAGACGGTTTTTTAATTTTGGGGGGTACTTTAGCCTTAGAAGACGTCCCTGCGACATTTTCAAATTGTTTAAAACAAGGCTCCATTATTTTTGATTAAATTTTGTTGTTGGTTAGTGTGAAGGGCGTTTAAGAGAATGGCGGAGGTTCCATTTTCGTTGAATTTTTTTGAAAATTGCAAAAATCTAAATTTTTGTGGGTTCATTCTACCATTACAATCATGAAGATAGATAATTTTTCCTTTAATAGAATCTGTTCCTTAAAGATAGATTTTGAAATAAGGTCATGTACAAATTTTCGAATATTTGAATATTTTTCGGGTAATTTTTCATGAAAGTACAGAAAAGAAAATAGTGCTGTTTTAGCTTCACCAGTTTATGACTGGACCAATGAGTACAAATGCATAGTGTATCCGAGGCAATGTTTGCGATACCCTTCATATGGATTGCGTAAATATGGGGTTGTTTTCTGCGCAACTTATTTAGGAAAAGAAGTACTTAAAACCACTACATGTAAATAATTAAATTATTTTACGCTCTTATTATTTATTTGCAACAAAGATTACGTTGTAAATTTTTTGTATGCTTTTGCTACATATGTAGACAATCAACATGACGTCGAGGTAGAATAAAAAGTCTGTTTTCCCATTTATGTAAGAATTAATATATTATAGAAAGTAGAATGATCTAAATATAAGTAGCTTACAATCAGCATGATTCATGTATAAATAGGTATAATATGTTTGCATGTATTTTCCTATTGTATCTGTGTTGAGAGTGAGTGGGCACGCCTGAGTAGGATATGAATTAGGCTGCTAGCAAACTTTTTCTTTGCGTGTTAACCCAAAAGGTTGGCAGTCACGACATAAACACTGCTTGTATATTACCTACTTCCAACAGAATTGCCAGGAACGCGTGACTGAAGGCTAAATTATTACAAATGTTACCGTAACTAATCTCAAATAGTCCACGTAGCTATTGTAGGAAAATTGTAAGAACAATGAGCACATAAAATTTCGAATAAAGAAAATTATTTTAATGTAACTTTTGTTAAATAAAGTTTATAAAAGTCAGGAATTTACTTTCCCATTCAATGGACATACTGAGAAATGCTCAAGTCATTTTTTTGTTTTACAATCTTGAAAATTGCGAACGTTGTTTTTATATTCGATTTTCACCTAAGAATGTTCACTAATCGCGGAAGAAATATAGAGTTGGGAACAAATAAAGAAACAAGATAATTGTTTAGATTGAATTAATCTTTTTCCTTCATTTAATTTTTATAAATTTAAATTATTTAATATGTTATTTAAACATGTAGGATTATATTTATCAACATTTGTGTGTGAATGCATAGATAAAACAATTGCAAATGAATTAGGATAAAAGAAACGAATTAATTAATACAAAAGTTAGTAATGAACAGAAAATACCAAAAAATTACGGAAAACTACTTCACAAAAAAAGTTCAATTGCACAACGAATACCTGCAATGGAGTCAAGAAATCTAAGAGTTACGATTTATGGAATCTGTAGAAATAATGACTTATTGAATTCTATTGCTTTTATTTTGTTTGCATTCTGTTGGAGCTTTTTGCGATTGCGTAAGTCCAAGAAGTTAATGTGACTAACTAAATAAACAAATTAAAAATATATTTAATATATTAGCCGACTACTCTGATAGGTAGTTTTCTGTGGTTTCTTCGATCAACCTCTCGAAAATGCAGGAGCTGTACCCTAACAAAAGGGCTGTGGACCGCGCGCGATCTTTCCTTTCTCTTCCTTGTCCTATCCTCTTCCCTTACTTTTACACATACTTACATGCACTACCACACATGTCGAGGCCACTCGGAAGCTTAGAGTTTGTCCCGGCTGGGGCAATGTTCCACTGTGGTAGGAGATACCTTGATGTGGATAACCCGAAAGTTGTATGTCAATGCCGGATCTCCCTATCAGCTGGGGCGATTACCGCTATCTCCCGTAATGAAATATGCACTATACTTATGGGTCAAATGTCTGTAGCACTTGATGGGCCAGGAAACACGAAATAAGCAATCAGTCGAGGACTTTTTCGGTTAGAGGAAAGTTTTTGTTGGTCCTTCTTCATAAAGATCCGGAAATGGGTCCTTTTTCACGAAGATCTCCCTTTTGACATCAACTACGCTAGCCAACAGATTTTAAATGATTAAGGAAGTGGCGTAAGCGCTTTATACAGCTAACGTCTCGTAGCCGGGTTGAATTCCAGTAAATAATGCCGTCAATTTTTCAAATGAACACATTACTTATACAATACTTCATTTTTCTGCATGAATGATTGACCTATAATTGATAGAGTTTTTAATGACGTCTTTAAGTAATACCTTCAATGAATACAAATTCTCTCTTCCCTTTATTCAATTTACATTATAAATGCTAAATACGTGTGTATACATTTTAGCATTAAGTAAGCAAAATTTAACATTTTACCGTAAAGTATACGTAATTTATCATTGTAAGCAACAAAAGGAAATATTTTAAAATCCTAGCGAAAACGTTGAAACTCGGATAATTGATTTGCAATTGATTACCTCAAGAGAAAGTTTAGAACCTTATCATTGAAAATTCATGAAAAGAGCCTTTTGACCCTAGAGATATAAATTTTGTTTGCCATAAGGAAATTTAAAATCAACGTTCATTTAAAATTATCAAAGAAATATTATACAGACAAAATGAGGGGTTAGAGGCTCATGAATTACTGCCTTACGATATAAATAATACGGTGTTTACACTAACGTACTGATATTTGCATTACAATAGTGTAGAGATAAGGTAGGTTTGACTATGTTTGTCTCCAAGCGCATGATAATACAGTAGGAGCTGTAAACAAGCGAGTGTCACGCAGTCAAAACTCTAAGCGCATCACTTTCGCTGTTTCCCCGAGATCATCGCTTGGTGTGGCCTGTTTCCTTTTCGTAGTGCTGATCTGACCGCCTCTGGCCGTGTGAATGGAATTTTTGCCACCATGGATGTACCATTGTTTTTAAATGGTGGGAATGTGCTAACAACAATGGTTGTTCTATTATAATTTTACAAAAACAGGATATTACACGCTACTTTTACACCATGACGTAGCGCTTTTTTCAGAGTTATTTAGGCAATTTTGTATCACTCTGTATACTCAGATTCATATGTGGGATAGAGAGTTTTAATTCCCTGCGTTTCGTTAATACCTTTCTCATTCTACCGAATATCCGAACCAATCTGAAGACAGGAACAGCGAACGTTCTAGAACAGGGTTGTCCAACTGGCGGTCCGTGGCGCCATTTATTGTGGCCTGGGAAAGGTTTTTAGTCAAAAGTGAAAGTCCCCTTCACTCACGTCGGGCGAGAACATTTTGCGCCTAGATCACGCCCCCAGTCTGGGTCAACACCACCTTTAATGTAAAAATAGGTTAAGCGTCGATTTCAGGATTTTTTTCTAGAATATTAAGAAATTCAAAATCCTCCCAATGTATTTCACTGCGTTATTTCCACTGGTACAGACTGATATCACGCATGGTTCCATTCCCTCACCTCTCCCCCGTTTCAGAACAGCCGGGCAAAGTGACGAGATCAACAATATGCGGAAGTCAGGTGTGGGTCTCTCGAGTAATGAAATAATGGTCCGCAACCACAGTTTAGTCGAGGCCTTGCAAGTTGGACACCCCTGTTCCAGAGGAAGCCGCGCATGTGACGTCAATTTTCGCCGTAAATTCGCAACTGTCGTTTCCATTTCCGCGCTCTGCGTGATCCGCCGGTGTCCCTCCTCGGCGCGTGCCCTTTGACAGGCGGATCACGGCCGGCGCCCTGTAGCAGTTACGGCGCGCGATTAGCACTCAGCGGCGACGGAGGGAAGGGGGGGAGGCTATCGACTGGGCGGTCGCGTGCAGTCGCCCGGCGCCCCCGCCCCCTGCCGCCCTCCCACCGACCCGCCCGCTGCGCGTGATAGGCCACAGCGGCGCCCGCCGCCACCGCCACCGCCACCGCCGCCACCCCGCCCGCGCCTTGTTATCGCTCGTCGCGCGTGATCACTTTCCGCGGTCGCTGCAGGTTTCGTGAAGACTTTTCTGGGAGCGTACTCGCTAGCACCTCAGAATACGATCGCCTTTGGTCTTGTGATAGGTCGTGCGTTTGATTCAGGATTGGTGCTCTCGATTTTTATTGCTTACTCAGCATTGTTGGGGCCAGTGAAAAGTTTAAGATGTTATGATACAAATAATCATTGGAGTGTGATGTATGTAAGACGTTGTTTCCCAGTTCAAAAAGAGTTATCATTACAAGATACTTCTGCAATTTCTAATTTCCATTCTTTTGATTTCTGACAAATGAATAAGGAGACGAACCAAAATAATGTGCGCTCAGAAGCACCTGTTTTAAAGGGATACTTGAAACTTTTACTTGTACAAATATTTAACCGTTTACTTGTTTATTTCTGATTAGTCATCGGAGCAGAAGAAGACAATGTTATTCTATATCTGATGAAATCAGCTTTGAGTGCACGAAAAAAAGTTTCAAATAGTTCATAGTGTTTATTATATTATTAAAACATTTCACTCGCCGAAATCTTGTTCACCGAAACTATTGAAATGGTCACAATAGGCCATTTTAATAATGCAATAATGACATCTCTGGTTCTGTACAAATCCAGCTAATATTCGTTCAAAGCACTAGAAGTTTTGTAACATCTGTTTCACGGCTTGACCTGACGCGTGTTCACGTTGACCCCGGCGTGCAAACGAAATGGCGCTTGGCGCACGAAGCGGGAAGTGCGAGAGGTCGCGCGACGGGAAGTGACCCCAAAGTTTTCTTTGCAGGTCACCGCCACTTCCATCGACATGCCACCGCCCTACACTCGCAAACCACCAACCCTCCATCCCACCCGCACCGTTCCCCTCTGCGCCCGCTTTCAGGTGTGGCCCGCCTCCCCACAGTCCCTGCCGTCACAATGCCGCCACCATACAGCCCCAGTCCCCAACCCCCGCCACCCGCAACATTATCCTTTGCATCTGCATCCACGCCCGCCAGGCAGCCGCTATCCCCGCCGTCCCAGTGCCACCTATCTACGGCCGAAGCTCCCAAGCCCCCGCCCGCCTCGTTCCCCTCTACGCTCGCAACCACGTCTTCCCCACCCCTGCCCCACCTACCGCCTCACTGCCGTCAGCAGCCGCCCTCTCATTGCTTCCCACCTTTACCCTGTCGCCTGCACGGCCTTCCTCGCTGTACCCTTACCACGCATGCCGCCGCTCCCTCTGTCTCCGCCTTCATACCGACGTCGCCCCCGTCATCCTCCTGCAGTCACCATACTGATGGCGACATTTCCCACCCTTCCACCCTGACTCCCTCTCCCTTCGCTGCAGTTCCGATCTTGCTCCAGCAATCAGGCTTGCCGCTGCTCCCGCCATACCCACCATCTCACTGACACTGCCCCGCTATCCTCCTGCTGCCACCGTACTGATGTCGACACGTCCCCGCCCTTCCACCTCGACTCCCGCTCCCGTTGCCTGCAGTTCCCTCCCTGCACCAGCAACCTGGCTTGCCGCCGATTTCGCCATCCCCGCCATCTCATTGACACCGCACCGCCATCTCCTGCCGTCACCATACGGCCGCCGCTTCCTCCCCCGCCCTCGCCACTCCTGTCTCCGTTGTCTGCGCCGCACCTACCGCTGCGCTCGCAATCGTGACCCCGCTATCTCACTTTGGTTATCGAATTGCCCCCCCCCCCTCCCGGACAATGCCTCATCCCTCCAGATTCTAACCGGGAGAGGTGTCTCAGTGCATCAACTGATGTCACTGCAGTGACCGGGAGGTCCTTGGTTCGAGCCCCGACGGCGGCAGGATTTTCGACACTAGCTTGTCAGCTAGGTCAATTTCAGTCGTTGTAAGGAGGAGAATTCTACCGACCGGCTTTTTCCGTGGTTTTTCTGTTCAACACCAGGCGAATGCCAGAGCAATATCCTAACAAACGGACCACGTACTGCGCGCGATATTTCCTTCCTTTTCCTGGTCCTATCATTACCGCTTACACACGCGCACACACACACACACACACACACACTAACATTCACTACATGCCGGGAGACCGGTCGGGGACTTAGAGCTTATCTCGGCTGGGGCGGTGCCCCGCTGGTGGGAGATACCTGGATGAGGAAAACCCGCTAGTCGATGATAGGTTGGCGCCGGATCTCGCCATCCAGCGGGGAAAGATCACCGCCACGTCCCGATGAAATAACATGCACTACACTTACTGGACTAATGACATCAGTAGTGACGCGCTCGGAATCGCTAGCAATCAATCCAGATTCCGTTCCCGCACCCCCCTCCAGTCGTACGCATTGTTCCCGCCGCTGCGCCCGCACCACGCACGCCGGCGAGTCCACCCACCGTCGCTCTGCTGTCCCTGCCGCCTCCACATCTTTGCCTGCCTCCTCTGGCACATCCGTGCTGCCGCCACCTTCTTTGCATGCGACCCACTGGATGTGGGCCACGCGGCAGCGGGTGAGAGACAGGAGAAGGAAATGAAACCGCTTACAGACCGACAACTCATATATATGTTCTATTATTACTATTCAGTAAAACATTGTGTACTGGTGGTGCGACATGGAACATTATTTCTCCAAGCTTCCGTAAAGACCATTTCAGATTCAAATAGTTCCTGTGTCGAAGGACTGTCTGCCACAATTCTCTCTTCGTCGTATTGTTTGAAGCAGTAGTCAATTATTAACACTAAGATCCACTTCATAAGGAAAATACAACATTCGATGCTATAACCCATACTTCAAATTTTGTTGAGTTCCCATTACGACTGTGTTTGAAATGTAATTCTTGAAAGGTCGTGAAAAGTTTAGATCTTTAACTTCATAAGCTGGAAGTTACAAAGTAGATATGACACCTTACGTGTTTGGAGTAGGAACGTGATCACAGCAAGTTATTATCTTGGAAAAAACAAACCTGATATTTTTTGTTTTTGCACTATTGTAGCAAGGATGCGATGTATCGCCCATAATTCGTGTTTAAAACATTGAAACAATATGAGTAACGTTAGACAAAATTCATTGTCTGAGATATGACGCTTAGCAGCTTTAATTTCAAGTAGGCACACTCATAAATGAACATTCGTCTCTACACTCATATACTACAAATAATGTATGTACTAACACATGCATTGCAAGCGGAGGAATGTTGCTGGTCAAATATTGTTTTGTAACATTTTTTTCTTGGTTTTGAATCAATTTTATTAGAACATGCATTAAGATAAAGCTGACATTATTATTTTACTTTTTTTAATGTAAACTAGTTTTGTGCTCGCTCTCTTACCAAATACATTGTGGAAACAATGTACTATAAATCAAAGAGAAAAAGTTAAAATTCACTTGAATTGAAACATCTGTATGTGGTGTTGGGAAAAATTGACAAAAGGGTTAAATTTGTCCAGTTATTAAATCTCTTATAAAAAAGCATTACATACTCTAACGAACAAACACTACTTGTTACGAAGAGACAGAGATCCTTCAAATGGAGAAATAGTGGCCTGCATTGTGCCCTTGCGTGACAAGCAGTCACTATTTGTGGTGACTCACTTAGATGGAAACGCGAGATTTCTTGCGGTTTTTCTAGTGGTTCTTGACATCCACCCACTCTTACGCTCAAGCAGAATAGTTAAGTAATGGTACCCACTATTTCTAAAATCTGTACGCTTTCTCTTAAACTTAAAATAGTATAATGATAAATCAATTGAACAAAACTATTTCTAATAAAATATTTTAATTCAAAAAGGGAACTCTTCAAAAAAGATAAATACAGTCTTTCAAATAAACTCTCAAGCATCTGTACTAAACCACTCTCTTTCCTATTTAATTTTCATTGTAATAAAATATACGGTATGTTCAAAGTAAAGTAAAAGTGAATTTTAAAGCAGCCTAAATTTACAACAATCACGTCTTAGCAGTCAAGCCATTAAATACATGCTTCTTTATTGAATGGCTGTATGTTACCATTTGTAACAAGCATTGTAGACTCTCTATAATATTATCTATTACGAGATTCTTGGCCTTTCGTATCATAGGTACTCCACGTTTTGTAAGTATTCCATGTAAAATTAGTGCTTTGGAGATTGTGAAAACATCTTTTGACCTACGGTTTACGAAAGAATGGGGCTTGTATAACATTTGCGAAATCATAGTCAGAATCTTGCGACCAGCAAATTATAAAATTAAACATAAAAATTTAAATTAAACACAAAATTACGTAAAACTAATGTTTAAATAATTATATATGTGAAATAACGATGATACAGGACGAGATGTCACAAGAACCCGGCCCATTAAAACTTGTTTATATATCAAATAATTCACAGAACAGCGAGAATTTGAGGAGCATTTAACAATTATGGTCTTTAAATAAATTAAATGAATATTCTAAAAGAATGTAGACGACACACAAACGGTGTTTTGAAGATGTTAAAAAAAGTGCTGATAGTTCTGACACGAGCGCAGGCCGACAGGGCGAATACGGTAGTGGATACACGATACGGCACGGACACGACACGAATACGGTACTGGCCACCTCCCTGTTCCCTGATCCCAGATCCTAGATCCTACCCTACCCCGACCATATCCTTTGGAATACTGAGTAAGCTAGCCATTCCTACTCGTCTTCTCATGCTGAGAAATCTGGCCGTCCCTCTAACATAACCACGATCCAATCCTTGTATGGACACGCATAATAAGGCGCGGTGTTTTAGGAAAATTATGTTATACTTCGGTTTTTCTTTCTTGGCGCACGGAGGGGTGTCAATAAAATGGAATATCTCACGGTATTTCGCGTCGCGTTCTCCGTTGTGCCGCCAGGGGTCGCATGATCGCTAATACTGCTCGATACAGTCGGCGATCATGCGACTCCTAGCGGCACAACCGAAAACGACGCGAAATTCCGAGAGATATTCCATTTTATTTACACACCCCCGTGCGCCAAGAAAGAAAAAAATCGATGTATGTAAGATAACAGAAATACTGGAGCTTTCGAGTGCAGTGAGCTAAGGAAATATTTAGGAAATTGGTGCTTGGAGCTGGATTTCTCAGATGATCAACAAAAGAGGAAAAAATTTGAAATTTTTGAGGTAGCTCATGTAAACAATAATATTTTCGAGTCCAAAAGGCCGCCATTTTGAATTATATTTACACGGAGCAGCAGCAAAGAAGAAGACCATGGGGCGACTATGAAGTTATTTTTCTAGCCACAAGATTGTTATTTTTCCGAATTACTTGTAACTGGGGATTCTTAAATAATAACACCATGCAACAAAAAACCTTTTGCTTGTTTAAGTGTATTTTAAGCTTGTTTTGGATGAATTTGGTCTCAACTAAACTACACTGAATATTCCTACTTTTATATAATTGATTCGTTGCTTTTTATAGCCAATTATATGTCATCTGTTTTACATTCACATAATTGATTAATAATGGCATCTTCCCCTTGTTTTATGCGTAATCCAAACTGTTTTTGGTAAGTGTGTGGCATTTTCCTGGGATCGAAAGCAGTAAAGCATAGAATAAAGGATCCTAACATCTTCTGCTTAACATACAGTTCATATTTTGGTTTGCCTGTGGGAACCCCAGACAAGAACTGGGCACCACATATCATATGTGGATGTTGCAGATCCACTCTCGAGGCCTGGTATAGAGGAGAAAACAGAAAAATAAAATTTGGAGTGTCAAGTATTTGGCGAGAATCAAAAGATCACCTCTCCAACTAAAAACGCTCTCCAACAAAAATACATGACTAAGAACATGGAATATAGAAATAGAGAATGTCCTATATGGAAAGAAAAAAAACATAAAGAATATTTACAAAAGAAAACAGAAGTATCTGCAGCAAACTATAAAGAGGAACGTAATTAGGCTCGTAAAATAGTAAGACAAGCCCACCAACAATCCTGGGACAAAATAATATCCAACGTAGAAAACGACATAGAGAATGTAGAAAGACAACACATTTTGAAGCTGTACGTGATATGCGAACATTTCCATCTACTTTAACATTTTTTTCATTTATATTTACTGCATTTACATTTTTCCAAATGTTGTATTTAAGAATTTCTTTTGTTTTGTTTCATGGGTATATGTAAACGAGTATTCATTGTTTCAAATATATGTATTTTCCTCAAATTAAGAAAATCGATGCCATTTCCCTAAAAACAATTTCCCATATGAAAAATTGTGTTTACATAGTGTTTTGAAATATACTGCATTAGAAACAAAAAAAATTAACTTAAACAAAATTTTGTTGCATGGTATAATTTATTAAATAGTTGTTTCAACCAAAATATTTGGGTTCAGAGTATTTTTCGCAGATGTTTATTCCTGAGACGAAAACATTCCTTGTACGGGGAACGATAGACGCAATTTTCAAAATAAATTTTCTACGTATAGTTTCATTTTCCCTAGACCTTCTCAACTAGTAGGTACTCAGAAGAAGGGTTAAAAACTGTTAGACAAAACGATTATCATGATATTCTCCTCACTTCTGAGTTAAAAATTCAGAACACAACTGTGTAATTAGAAAATCCGTTACAATTCACCATTGCAGAGTTATCTTCATATATTAATAAATGTGAATTCAACGACATGCAACCGAAATCGATAGCAGAAAAAGGTTTATGAATAGATATGAAATTTTTGCAGGCTAGTTTTAAATATAGCCGCAGGATTCTTGCAAAGTTTTGTAAAAATTTATACAACACAAATGTGGAAAATAAATAATTTAAATAATATATTGGTAGGTGCACACGATCATTATTTTTCGCCTGTTGCTAAGAGCATACTCTTTGAAATAAGAGATATACTCTTTGGCTAAGAGCATGTTGGTTCATAATACATGTTGCCAGAGGCCTATAACGGTTCGGCAGAACTGGTACCTCATAGATTCCCTAGTGATCAGTAGCAGTGCGTAAAATAAACATTTATTTTGTAGTACTTTGCCATTAGATAAAAAATGAAAGAAAATTATAGTATTTTATTAAAATTTGAACCAATTACTTTAAAAATAATAATCTTTGCTGTCTTACTTGCTCTATTGTGAATTTGCTTATTTTAAATACATTTATTTTTCCGACGTTACGGTTAGTTACGTTATGAATATTTGTTCTCAGTTACTCTTTGACACAAAGTCAGAGAGGACTGAACTGTTTAATCAACATTTATTTCACTAAAATGACCGTTGTTTTTAAAGAAATACGCCGGCAAAGACTAAACCATGTGAGATATGAAAATATAAATAATATTCGTAAAATTTTGACTTAAAGAATTGGTCACTATTATATTCAAGAAGGTATTTTTCGCCAAGAGAGCACAATAATAGAAACACGAAGCGTATACGACAGCGCTTTTCCTAGTAAAGCTCCTGTTTGAGGCTTCTATGTAGCTAACTGCGGGAACGCTGCTGCTGGCGTGACTGCACTCATTAAAAGCAAGGGGAACCCCAAGGCCGGTGTTTTGTCCTGGGAAGTTGGTAGTAGCGATAAATAAATAATTCCATACTGTTTATACAATTGGGAACAGAACAGCAAGGGAAAGAAAATTAATGAATGAAACTTTTTGCATGCATCGAGAAATTAACATAATTTTCTAAAAAAAAACAACAAAAAAACTCGGATGGTTACAATTTACCGTGAACTATAGAAGTTACGAGTATTTGTAAACTTTATTTCAAAGTGGTAAATAGAAAAATATTTTCTTAATATGACCGATAATTTTCGTTTTAATATCTTTATTAAGGATCTGCATCACTTCCTTAGAGTAGAACACCAGTTAACTAACTCCCGGTTGACGTTAGCGATTACGATTTGGTTGACGTTCAAGGTGAAGTAGCGTCTCGTATTATGAGAACTCAGTTAGTTATTCATTTCTTCATTGTGAAAACAGTGTTGATTGGATCTCCTTATTCTCAAAAGTTTTTGTAGAATCCAGAAATTTAATTAATTAATTAATTAAGTAGTTTATTTGGTTGTGAATTTATTTTTTATTTGTCTATTTATTTATTTATGTATTCATATGGATCTCTTTACAACAGCTCATGTGAGATCACATTTGACTTCGATGTCAGTTTTTCCGTGTGATGATATTTTCTTTGCGTGTTTTTACACTTATCTTAAGATAATTCTATTTCAATAACAAAGCTTCACTTAAATTAACGGACATGTTGAGAAAGAAGAGAGTTGAAGAGTGCGTCGTAATGTTTTTTCCAATATCGTACGTAGTATTGGCAATTAACAGAATTATGTGTCTGGCTGATCGTACATTTATCCGAAACGAACAGCGCCATTTTGCCATTTTGTTAGTAATTTCAGAATGTGAGAAGATTCATCGCATTACCTGTATTCAAAATTATTTAGCCTATATCCCTAATATTTAGCTCGTCATGTTAAATTCGACGAGCCGCTATTTTGGGAATTGAGTTGCTCGGTGTAATACAGGCACTTGCCTCAGAATACCTTTTTTACAGGAGAGAGGGATTTCTGAAAGCCAATGTTTTGTGAAATACTGACACCTTATACTATTTCTTTGAATTTGATGAAGTATTGGATATTGTATTAAATTATTACTTGAAATAATCTTTTAATTCAATGTTTTTAATGAAAAAGAAAGAAAATGTATGCATATCGCTTGCGGTCCTAAATAATGAAACACTCTGTAAATAAAATATATAATATAAGTTAACATGAACAGTTAAAATTAAAGTTCTAACTCAGATTACATGAATAAATGCATTAATATTTACCACCACAGACATCATAATCCTTTATATTACAATTTTTCATCCCAGTCTTCACTAATGTCTTCTGATATTAATCTTCTCGACAATGCCATTCTTAGATTATTATAGAAATATGAATAAATTGGTGCTATACGCACACGTTTTCTTGAGCCCCGGAATACCTACCTTCTTTACTAGCATTAGTTAAATTAAGAAAAACTTTTATTGACGAGCGTTTCTGACTAAGTCTAAATACCAGAAATGATCGCACCCTTATAATAGAAACCACTTGTAATTTGCATAAAAAATGAGCTACAGATTTGATATAATAGTCCTGTCGACAAAGTAACCAACACCCATCCTTCTCGCATCTAAAGGCGGCTCCACGCATTCGCTATTCTGCAAACAGCCTGATAATTACAAAATGTTTGTGATAATTGTATTGTAATTTCATCAATTAACGACAACAGTTCCAATTGTCTTGTAGAGTGTTCAAATTACCTATATAACGTTCTCCCTGGATCTTAAACTCAATACAAATTATGTGACCTGCTCTCCAAAATAATAGATTTGCTTGTAAATTTGTGACCAACTAGTCTGGTAAACTAATTTTTCATTTGCATCTCTTTGTCAATTACGAAATAGTAAAAAATCTTCTTTACGTTTAAGTGAAGTAAAAATTTAAAAATAAATAATATGAGATTTTCTTTATGTAAAGAGAGATATTACAAATTACAAATTATCCAGGGAGAACGTTATATAGGTAATTTGAACACTCTACAAGACAATTGGAACTGTTGTCGTTAATAGATGAAATTACAATACAATTATCACAAACATTTTGTAATTATCAGGCTGTTTGCAGAATAGCGAATGCGTGGATACAAATTATTGGACTTTTAAAAGAATTATTAAATAATATGAGAGGTTGATTCTATACAGGAACATTTGCTGTCGACTTAAGAAAGTTTATAAAAATGTTTGTATTCTCAAATTGTTAAAGAGTAAGCCATTATGTATTTTATTTGTAGTAACGTATCTTTGAAGATCACGATACGGACGTAATATAATGTATGTGTGTATGTATGTACTTGCGCGACAGCCCCTGAACGAGCTCAGGTCTACCAGGGACGTCCCTCCTCGCGGCCGTGGGTTAAGGGGGGTTAGCACGTAGACATCCCCTCGTCATATTCCGGTCTTTTCAACCTGAGAAGTGAATTTTCTCATCGTCACACAGCAACATATACTGGGACATTGCAAGGAAAACGCACACTGTAGGCAGTCTTGCCTCTACCGGGAATCGAACCCGGGGCAGCATAGTGGAAAGCGAGCACGCTGACCAAGTGCTGGACACGAGGCTATGTGATGTAATGAATGTGTGAAATATATTTTGTAGCGATCTGTTACCTGCTACAAACGTATATTTCAGAGCAACATAATTTTTTTGTTCCAATTGCCCAAACGATTGTGACTCCGACCGAGAATCGAACCAAGATCTCCTTGTTTTCGCCTAAACGTAGTTGAAATATTGTATAAATCTTAGTTGTGCCTAAAAGGAAAGTAAACTTTTTTACTAAACCTATATAACTAAACCTATTTTACTTTCTCGCCCTTAAGAAGGAACGTTTTAAGAAAATAAAGTCATGTAATTGTGCACAGGAAAACAGCGAATTTTCGTCTTAGAAACTCTTATTACCGGGCCCGATAACAAAAAACTGGATAAATCCAGTTGCTGAATTTGGAAAAAATCTAACATGTAGTGTAGCCAGAATCCATGTTTTGATGATTCTTTATATCAAAAAATCGATTGACGGCAAAACGTCCGTGTGTCCATCCATCTCTGGTCAACGCTAGCGCCAAAACAGTTCAGCCGATTTCCTCCACAAATTGATATTCGTCTATCGTTCTTGCTGATGTCGGGGCTCCTGAGATTTGAAGCAGATTTTTTAATTTTGTGGGGTATTTACATGAAGCCCCTCGAACATTGTCAGAATTTTCGAAGAAATGTCTCAATTTTTTATTAAGTTTAGTTGTTGAATAGTGCTATGGACGTTTAAGAGATTGGTGCAAGTCTCATTTTCGTCGAAATCCCCGATTTTTCGAAAATTGTAAAACTACAAAATGTTTTAAAACTACACAATTGAAGATAGTGATTTTTGCATCAAAGTCCGTTGTACAAAATTAGCTCTTTAAATAACGTTATGAACAATTTTTTTAAAACGAGTAGTTTTTTGCGAAATTTGCGCTTAAAATTTACGAAAATTTTGTTTCTCAACAACCACTCCAAATTGTTTCTTTCAATTTTCTCCACTTATGTAATAAGGGTCGATAAAAAACATGGTACAAGTCCCATTTTCGGGTATTGCTCGGTTTTTCGAAAATTGCAAAACAAATTCAAAACTACAAAATTGAGATTTTTGCCTTAGACAGTCTGTTGTACAAAATTAGCTCTTTAAAAATGGTTATGTACAATTTTTTTGTAAAGGTTAGTAGTTTTCGCGTAATTTCTGTTTGAAATTAATGAAACACATATTGGCGTCCCGTGGTACTAAACGATAATATTGTAATATTGCGAGAAATTATGTGCTGCGTGTAGCATCACTAGTTTTTCAATTTTTTAAAGCCTACTGTCAGTGAAAGACAAATTATCGTACTTTACGTAAACACGTGCTATTACTAATAATACAACTTATTAATTGAAACCATATATATATATATATTATATATGTTATTTATATATATATATAAATTTTCTGTACTAATGAGATGTATTTGGAACAATCTTATTACGAATATTGAACGGACCGTTTGTGGACCACCGAAAAAAACAACAGAAATATAAATTTCCTTATTCAACTAACTAATTTATTTCACCTCATGCATATACATTCATATCTGTACACGAACACATAAAGCGCCAACAAAAAACTTGCGATCTAGTGACTAATCGTTACATTTTTCTCGATGCCCATCGAATATTTTATTCATTTATCTCACGGATAAATGCGCTAGTATTATCGATCAACGCAGTGTTTTCCGCATAAACATGCAGCGTTTTACGAGGATAATGCGCGCGTGACCCGACCTTTATCGAAAGCAGCCCGCGCGAGGTGGCGTGTGCAAAAAGTCAAGCGCGGACCAAACGGCGCACAGTGATCTGAAACGCGCACATTTTAATGGATTTCGAAAAAAAAAAAAGTTTTTCTACATTGTACACGCCGCCGCGAATAATTTTCCCAGTTCTGTGTAATGCATGTGAGTGAGTGAGTATTTAGCATTTATGGACGCGTCGCCTGCTATGCTTATTAGACTTGTGAGTGTAGTGAATGTTATAATCCGGGAGATGGCTTTGTTCCCTGTGGAATGTGTGATCCGGCGTCTACCTAAACGTCGGCTTGAGACCATATTTTCCTCTAGGCATCTCTCCAGAATCTCTCGGCATTTCGGTAGAGTAATGTATGTTATTGTTAATGAGTATATAAGGGAAAATGAGGGGACAAAGAAGGAAATATCTCGCGCGGTCCTAGTCCTGTTTGTTAGGTTACTGTTTCGGAACATTCATGTAGTATTAATCAGAGAAATCTCGGAAAACGACACATCAAAGCAGCCGGCTGCTGGAATTATTCTTTAGACATCGACTAAAGCTCACTAGTTTTACTGCGATCACTGAAAATAGTGGAAAAGTCATTTTCAATAACACCCTAGGAAAACGCTGAATATGAGATATAAGTTTAGGTGTAGGTCAATCAAAGACGTTTCTGCAAAAAACTTTACTCCAAAATAAATGGCATTTTTCTGTAAATTATTACGAATGTTTTTGTGTGGTTGAAAAAATGCGTAAAATTTGTTTTTACACGTACTTGATCTTAGCCACACAGAAACATAGTCTAGTATAAATTGTCTTGGAAACTAACAGCGCTAATGACAGGTATGAAATGTAAAAGTTAAAATCTGATACCGAATTCGGCATCTTTCACCCAGATATTGTTATTACGACACAACGTAAGATTTATAACTAAAAAACTAGTGGTGCTAAAACAGCGCGTCCTTTGTCACCCGTACTTTCAAGCAAAATGATGCGAAAAGTACTCAAATTCCAGAAAAAACTGTAGTTAACCTTATTTCGAAAGATATCCCTGAGAGAAAAATATCTTCATAATTGTAGTAGAAGGAAGACGCCAAAAAAAATTGAAGTTTTACAATTTTCGAAAAATCAGTTTTCAACAAAAATGAGACCTGCATCATTCTCTTAAACGCCCTTCACTCTATCCAACAACAAACTTTAATAAAGAACAATGGAGCAATTTTTTTGAAACTGTCCGATGGGTTCATGCAAAGTACATCCCAAAATTAAAATATCGGTTCAAATTTAAGGAGCTGCGACACCAATCAAGTCGTTTGGGGAAAACCAATTTTGGAGAAAATCGGCTGAACAGTTTAGGCGGTAGCGTTGTTCACGGACGGACAAACATTTTACCGTCATTCTATTTTTCGGTATCAAGGACCTACAAAACATGGATTCTGGCTACACCGCGTGTTAGAGGATTTTTTTCTAAATTTAGTAAACTAATTTATCCACTTTTTCGTTACTAAGGCCCTTCAATAAAAGTTCTTCTGCCGAAAATTCGCCTTTTTTCGCGCAGCATTACATAACTTCCTCTCTACTGCGTAAGCGGTAGCAAGAAAGTAAGAACTAAAGTAAATGAAAGAGTAAATAATAAAGAATTGTACATGCAAGAAGAATAAGAGTGTAGGAAGGTCTGGCTAGAAGAATTTTGTGGAAACCCTTTGCTCCGCCCAGGCGAGAGAATCTATTACCAATGCTACTACCGTAAGAATTCCAATGTGCCCGCATTGCCAATATTGACCCACCCTTGCCAACTGCGCCGCGCCGCGCCCCTTAGTGCGTGAAAGCGCGTGACCCTTCATGGAAATGAGTGGCCGAAAGCACGGCCGTTCAACAGGCGGCGGAGTATGTTAATTATTCCTTATAAATTAACTTCAGTTTCGCGTGCGCGAAATCGCCTGGGGGCTCTGGTTTTAATATGACATTTATGCGCCTTTATGCTGAGGTCGACTCGCCTTGGGCCTTTGTTTCGGTTGGGCTCTGTTTGGATGGAGTGGAGTTGGTAGTTCTTTTTCCTCGGAAAGGAATAATGAAGCCCAGTGTATAGATTCCATTAAAATGGGGCAATCTGTCAATCAAATTCATGACAATATTTGCTTTCTAGGGACTAACCCCCTTGATTTTTATAGGGTGTGGTATTAATTTGTTCATTTATAGATTTTTTAAATCCTCGACGTGACTGTGACATTCGAGATTTACAATTCGAGATTCACAGATCTGTGACTTTGGGTGTGATGATGGTGTTGTCTTATATTGATGGGAAATGTCAGTGAGAAATATTGAAGGTCTTTTACTTCACTGTGTTTTTGTGGATGTTTTTCTTCATAGGATGTTTTGGGTAGGGCATGCTTTAGCAGGTTTGTTAGGCAATAATTTTGCAAGAGATTAGACGTGCACAGATTACACTTCACCCTCATACGTCACACACAGTTTTTTTTGTGTTCTTTGAGGAAAATAAATAGAATTTAAAAGAAAAAAATAGAATAAAATCGTTCAGTCTGATGAAAGAAAGTCCCATTTTGAGTGGTGTGTGAGTGTGCGTGTGTGTATGTGCGTATGTGTGTATGCGTGTGTGTAGAGTGGACTACAGGCGTATTTATTTATTTATTTATTACAGCCTATATAGATTCCGTTTCACGCTAGGTGAAAAACTTGGTTGGTTTTCGTTTATACGCAATTTAAAATAATTTTTTATTTTGATGATAATTACGTACTATACCTTATTAAATATGTGAATTTAATGCATTTAGATGCTATAGAAAATTTTAGTAAAATATGAATTTGTAAATAGGTGTTATTGACTTGTGAAGATGTAGCTCCATAAACCCATTCCCCCTTGGGTGCGTCATTGCATTTTAGATTAGAAGCAAATTTCATTACTTTTACGTTAGGCCCATTCATTCTTCAGATATTTGCATTTGGAAGTTAACTTCCATTTCAAAAATGTACCTTGTGATGTGCAGCCCTTACTCACTTGCTTTTATCCTTGCCCTATTGTCTGACTTGAATGTTGTCGATATGCCATCGCTCCTGCCGAATGCTCTGCGACAGCAGAAAGTGCTATTTGCTCCCAATGCAGCCTTTCAGTGAGACCTGTAATAAGCTGTGGAATGTTCAGAGCCGGGGGCGTGGTTGCTAAGGCTTGATGTTGCCGAGTGCAATGTTGCCGAGTGGTACTTGTCGACCGCGACCTCGTCCGCCAGAGTAGCTCCGGAATCGAGGCTCAGTTGCCTTGGAACTCGGCCCTGCTGACCTACCCGCGTGGCTATTCTGCATTACAACAGCACCTCGAGGTCGGGGTGGAATAATAATGAATCGACCGAACTTCAAATACATCCACCGAATTAATTTAAATCTAGAGGTAGCGAAGACGAAACCTTCCGTAGGCATTGTTTTTGAGGTGGAGTAAAACAACACAGACATGACATAATGTTGGTATTAATTTTGCTTAGTGTTTTGAAATTGGATCTTTTTAAGAATTTGTGAAGTTAAACTAAAATACGTTTGCAGCCTAATGTTTGCTCTCGTACTTGCCAAAACTATTATTATGTATAGATTTATTAACAAGGGATTTCTAACTCGCTACCTGCAGGCTGCATGCTTCCTGCGAAGCCATTTTCTACGGCGAGCGAAATATTTTTGAAAACCATTTTTATCTCAAGAAAAGGATGAAAAATATTTGTGGCCCTTTCAAAAAATGTATTTATTTTAATACGGCAAAAATGAGTAAACGAAATTTAGAAAGAATGAATAGTCAGGAGCAACTTGTAGTATAACCGAGAACCCCTTCTAAATTTATCTCTTTCTGTTTTGACTACGTTATTAATTTCAGTTTGACTCTAGTTTTTTTTTTAAATTTTGCCATTTATCAAATATTAATTCATATGAACTGACATTGTTGAGTGCTCTTCTTCAAAATTCACTTGTTATGGGTATAATAGTTTTTGTTTGTTTTTAATTTCACTCTTTTATGCAATTGTTAGTGAATTATAAATTAAATGATTAAATATCTATTTAAATTAAAAACGTATATTATTTATTACTCGTATCTAATTTGTATTTGCGTAATGTTACAAAAAATGGCCTAATCGTAAAGTGCGGCACGCAATCATACCTAAAGTTTCCAATGTGGCCTTCAAGCCCGTACAAGTTGAAAACTCTTGCATTTGAGTTTTGTTTCTCCACAATGTATACGCTTCCTTAGATCTTTATCACTTGTTTAGAACATCACGAAGCAGAGCGATTGATATTTTCATACATATGAAAAGCTTGGTAAAACATTAGAATGTCGTTCTTTTCTACAGTTTTTAAGAATATATCCACAAATACATTTCTACAATTCGTTATTTAATGTTGTTTGTGTAATATTTTGTAGAATATTGGAATTATAAAATTTTATAACAAAGGATTTGTTAATAATTTTTATTTCATGTGAATGAACACGCGGTAGTTAAGTATATGTATTTTATTTTTTGTAAATGTTTTCCCAAACTGCATCATCAAGTTCACAGTGTACTACCTCGATGCAAACCTTCTTGAAAAAATTTTATTTTTAACCACCACGATCGATACGGTAATTGGATAACGACTTTTCTTGTGTTTTTCACGGCCACTGCCTTTCTTTTCGAGAGCTTTCGGTCTAAGAAGTCTGTGCAGGAAATTGGACCCCGGTCAATAAGAGCCTCGTTTTGCGGGAGAGCTTTCGGTGCAATTCTAAAACACGTAAATCCTCTTTTCTTAAGGCATTGTCTTCACGATGGCAAAATAAATGTGTATCTGAAAATTTACATAGCGTGGAAGTGGCTCATATTTTGCAGAGACATTTATCCTTTGTAACATAAAACTTTTTATGGGTGTTGGGACCACTTCAAGAAATATTATTTGTTTCGTTCTTAAACAAGGAAATATAAATAACTTGGAGATGACGTAGCTATGCCGGTGTAAAGGGCGGGAGCTTTGCGTTGTGCACTAAAGCCTGTGGGAGGTCTTCAAGCCGCCGAGACATATCGGCAGGTGTAGGGCTTCCCACGTCGATGAAATTTGTAGCATGTCGGTGTCTGTAATTTGCTTCACCGAAGACTAGATCAGTTGTCATTGCTATCTACGCTTGTGTTCATGTTGTTTTCTGCTTGAATTGTAATTCAGAGACAATTCTATTAGTTTCTGTTCAGATTTTCAGTAGAGAAACTCATTTCTCCAGAACATATGGTTTTATTTTAAATGAAATCAAGCATGATGTGACGACGGTTTCAATTGACGTTCGGAATATTACTTGCGCGTGGTATAATAATAATAATAATAATAATAATAATAATAATAATAATAATAATAATAATTAAAATTATTGTACTACGGAAGTCATGCTTTGATAGAAATATCTGTATGACTCCTACAACTTGTACCAGGAAGCTGTGAAAAATAAACGATAACAATAATAATAATAATGAAGTCGTGGACTACAAGGTTACTAATACACAGTGGAAAGGAAGCTGTAGAAACCAGAAGTATTCATATTAACAGGGATATTGTTCAAGGAGATTCACTATCCCCTCTGCTGTTTTGCATCAGTTTGATCCTACTATCCAGACAGTTGTCGCTCACTGACTTTAGTTACAAGCTCCATTGTGATGAAAGGCCAGTATCACATTTGTTTTACATGGATGATCTTAAAGTGTATGCTAAGAATGAAGCGATTCTCTCCCAAATGCTGTCTGTCGTGAATGACTTCAGCAATGACATCTGCATGAAGTTTGGTCTTGACAAGTGAGTAAAAATCAATTTAAAAAGAGGCAAACTGACAACGTCAAAGAGCATTGAAGTTGATACGCACACTGTGATTCAAGATCTTGAGCCAGATAAAACTTACAAGTATCTGGGAATTGAAGAATGTGAGACCATCACGAACGACACAATGAAAGAGAGAATTTGCAGGGAGTATTACAGAAGAATGAGACTGGTCCTGCAGTCCGCTCTGAATTCCAGAATATTTGCAATAGGTAGTTTGGCGGTTCCTGTAGCCGAATACAGCTTCGGACTAGTGGACTGGACTGAGCAAGAAATTCGCGCCATGGATCGGAAAACCAGAAAACTGCTAACAATGCATCATGTCGCCCACCCTCGAGCTGATGTTCATAGACTTTGTGTCACGTAAGGAAGGAGGAAGAGGCCTCAGACAAATTGAGGTCTCCTGGCACAACGCAATAGTCGGAATGGGAAAGTATGTAGTCATCCATCAAGATGACCCTGTAATGAAGCAGGTCATGAAATCTGACCGAAGAATGGGAAACAGAGGCATTGTTAGTGTAGCAAGAAGCATTGCAAAGAAAACTATGCAAGACACGCAGAATGATAGACACTGAACTTCTGATGCTACTTAACTTGAAATGTGAGACACAAAAAATGTTAAAGAAATCGTGGAGAGACAAACCACTCCAGGGACAAATATTTGAAACCAATGGACAGAGCACAGATCAATAAAAATCAATCATTTATGTGGCTTAAAAAGGGAAGAATGAAGTCAGAATCGGAAGCACATGTAATAGCTGCTCAAGATCTGGCCTTGAGAAAACGACATTATTATAAAGCGGTTCTCAAAATTTCCCAAGATGATAAATGCCGCATTTGCATGTAGAAACCATTGATCATATTGCCTCAGCTTGTCCAATCCTAGCAAAGACCGAATACTTGAAAAGACACGACAGGGTGTGTAGCTACCTCCACTGGCAGATCTGTACCGCCCTCGAAGTTCCGAACACATGCCCCAAGTGGTACGAACACTCACCGAAACCGGTGACGTCTGTTGGATTGTGTACGATATTGTACGACCAACAAATTCAAACTGATCGCACGATAGCGGCAAACAAACCGGATATAGTCATCCGGGATATGGAGAACAAATCATGTTTACTTGTCGATGTTGCTGTACCTTGCGATCAAAACGTCGTTACCAAGGAGGCAGAGAAACGTCTTAAATACAAGAGTTTGGAAATCGAGATCAGCCGAATGTGGGGCGTAAAAGCACAGGTCGTACCGATAGTTATCGGAGCTCTGGGATTTGTTCCTCAAAATTTGTGTAAGAACTTGTCTAAACTCCCAGGTAATTCAAAAGACTGGAAAGTGCAAGAAATCGCTTTATTTGGAACAGCCCACATTTTGCGCAAAGTATTGTAGAGGCACCGACAGTCCCTAGATCTGCTCCTTAGGTAGCTGGTTGCAACCTGGAGGAGATTTTATATTCAGCCGACACATAACATCTTTAGTCGTGATTTAGAGGAATAATAATAATAATAATAATAATAATAATAATAATAATAATATTAATAATAATCCCGTATAACTAAGAAAGACTAAGTTTTGTTTCAATAATACTTAGTAAAATATTTGCGAGTCATAAATTAATAAAGTAATGTTGAGACTGGTTTACAGGTGAACTACTAGGTCGTGTTGCAGTTTCATGCAACTGAAAATAAATGCAGCTGCACGTTTATTTCAGGTCAAGAAGGTGCGTAACAGATATACGCAAGATATTTTCAAATGATTCCAGAAAATAACAAAATTGCTACAAATATAATTTTGTTAAATTGGGTGACGATGTAAATGTAAATATCTTATTGACAGTTTTAAACTGATGTTTGTAGAATGAGTTCCACGATTACTTTTTACAAACACTACAATGCACAAAAAGAAAAAAGAATGAAAGGTGGCATATTTATTTTGAGCTAATTACTTTTTAAGACGTCGTTTAGAAAACTCAGACAACTCTGGGAGATAACGAATTTTTATAACAATTGAAAAATTATATTAGGGAAGCAGTTTCAAGATATTGTTTCTTTTTCTTCAGTACCATCGGTATATAGTGTAACACGCAAGAAATCACCCGATTTTATTAATATGAAAATCAAGATATCTGTAAAAGTATCTTGATTTTCATATTAGAGTTGAAAAAACCTGCATGAAGAAACCCTCATCAAGATATTTGTAAATAGTATGTCATTGCATGTAATTTGCGATGGGTAAAGAACCAAACTCAGGAACATGCCAGAAAAAGGAAGTGGTGAGGCATAGTAAAGTGACATTTTTAGTATTCATTCTCTATCACCAGCAGTGGACGAAGTCGCATCGGCTGATACGGTACGATCGCCATCAGTAGGACGCACAATGTTAGGATCGTGAATATTATTCAATCAGATGGAAGTGGGTAATACGAAATTGGGTCTGATATTTTCTGTTTAAATATCAGTAATCTGGAGATGTTAAAAGTATTTTTAAATGTCAATTGAAATTTGAAATATACTATATATTCGGAACGAAAATTATGATAGGGAAGATCCGTAGGCGTTTCTTGTACTCAACAATTCGGGTTGAATGTAGGTAGTCGCGAGTAGATTCCCACACGTGGTATAGGATAGGGAAAGTTCCGGACATCTGATAATTTATTATATTGTAATTATTTCTCGAACTGGTAAAGAACTGACAATACTCCGGGTGATATTTTTAACCAGAATTTGACATTGGGAAAGAATACGATAGGCGGACAGTAATGTTAATATCAAATAGACAGCATTAAGAAAGACGACGTGTTGTATGTTTCAACCGGAGGACAACCGAGACGTCGCCGATGCGCGCGAAGATCTTAATAAGCTACAAATTTTGATTTTTTTACCTGTACAATAAGGATAATTCTTGTATAAAAGAAAAATAACATTACAGTCAATTAAGAAGCTCATTTAAGGGTGTAAAACAAATGGTTAGTAAATGTTAATTTATTTTATCGGAAAAAGGCTGATTCTATAGTTAGTTGCCTATAAATTTATAGTTACTTGCCAACTAGCTAAATTTAGAGTTAGTTGCCATCAATAAAAAATCGATTTAATTAACAGAACTTCCAGAGATCGCAATTATGTTCAGATTGCTCGTCCGCATATATCAGGTAAGAAGGTAGCATGTTGTATATCGATACCCACAAATAACTGGTAATAGAATCGATAGAATAAATATTTCAGTATAGGGAAAATTTATGATCATAACAGAGCAAATAAAATACATAAATATTTATAGTTTAACATCATGTGCGTTTCGATAGCGTGCCTAAGCGCAAAGTAGAAATAGTCGAATAGTACATTAATTAAATATCAATAAAAGACTGATTCATCCGGTATTTCATAATAGTATTTGTATTTTGCAATTTCGTATTAAATGAGCAAATTTCATGAGGAAATGGAAATATTTAAAGTGTATTAGAACACATTCAAGCTGATCGGAAGAACTATCGATTTATAAAAAATTCGCAATTAAATTCTTTCTTGCCTCTAACGCATTAAAGACAATTATTTTTAATCTTGTAAAAAGATAATTCTTTTTAATCTATTTTAGTAAATAATGGGAGAGGCTGAAATTATTGATTATTCTACATTACTATTCATGGAAACACATTAATTTAGTATTGCTCACAAAATTTACTAGTTTTGTTTCAGTTATTCAGCTTATAAACATATAATAAATATATGGAATTAAATGTTGATTTTACAATCATACTACCCATGAGATGTCATAGTAGTATATTATGCAACTAGTTTATAATGTTAAGTTTTATTACATGAGTACAAGTTTTGAAAACCAGCGACGTTATGGAGCGAGTTTTCAGATTTGTACGAATGCAATAAATCAATATTATAAACTAGTTGCATTCGATATTCTTTTATATAACAGTTTTATGAATTTATAAGAGAATCAAAGTCAATTTTGGAAAGAACTTTATTGCGACGTTACGGGTATTTGAGATCTGTTTGAGAAAACAGTGGTCGAAGTTCAACTTAACGCTACTTCCCCCAGATTCTCTCGGTGCGATAGGCTGAATGTGTGAAGCCGGAATTATTTGTGCCATAAACAGTAAAAATAAAACATAATCTATGCCGTAAGGGGTCATTTTATGAACGATTTCTAGTAATGTGAAAGGCCATTTATAATTCTGGGAAACGTAAAAATAGACGCATGAAAAGGGCAAGTGCCCCTAGAGTGTTTTTATTTTCCTAGAGTGTATTAATGCCACTTAAGAGAAGCCACTTTGTGATTTGTTTGGATTTTTTATATTACTTATAAGTGTTAAAATCATATTAAACAATGCATTTTCCTCTGTCTGTTCAACCTAACTGAGAGGAAATGGGAAAATGTAAAGTTTTATAAGCATAGAACATCTGACTTTTGAAAACAATACTGTTCCAACAAAAATAATAAAATACAATAAAACTTTTAATACAGCTGTTGTATAATAATGAAAAATATTAGGATGAAAGAAATATCTTGCATTCATGAAGGTAAAATTAATTTTTTTTACTTTATTACATGTTCCTACGGACAGAATTTTGCAATTCACTTACAGAGTGAGTTTCGTAAATGTTCATCCTGTCAATCACATTAAGTGAGGGCTCTTGCTAGAATACACTTGCTTTTGCTACAACGCAAAATTTATTACATGTATCTTGCTGCTAATAATGGTCATTGGATTACAATCAAATAATACTTTAACTCGTAAAATAGTTGCAGATACTGTGTCACGCAGAACTCATCAAGAAACGTAGTTGATAAACTAAAATTTAATGAAATCTCTAAAAGAATCTTTATTTCAATAAAGTTGATCGATTCTTTAATTGATCCACTAAAATTGAAATCAATCTTTTGTCGTTCATGTGCAGGCCTTTTGTTCAACCAAAATAATTTAATTTAACCTTCCTTTTGAGGTGACTGAAGTGGCGTTACCGTGACAGAGAGTTCGCGTTTCCGGTTGTGCAACCATTCACGGTCACGTGTACGATGGAGAAATGCGAGAAGTTCGCCCTTCTCCCTTGTTTGTCCGCACCTGTTGTCACGTGCGTTCACTCGTGGAGTAAAGATTGGATCGATGCATCATGCAAGAACAAGGGTGGAACAGTAGTGGAACTAACATGCATACACGGATCCAGGGGCCCAGATAGTCACGTGCAACCAGTGCACCGCACCGACGCCCTTGAGTCGATCGAAAATCTAACAATTTCATATTCAGAATAGGAAGTTATACGTCGAAGTTTTTAAAAGTGGCCGATGACATTAGGTCATTGTTACACCTCCTGCCTTATTAAAAGAATCTTATTAACAGCACATTTCTGAGGCCACCCGTTCAAAAGGACGTTCG
Organism: Acheta domesticus; assembly: GCA_031308135.1. NCBI lineage: Eukaryota > Metazoa > Arthropoda > Insecta > Orthoptera > Gryllidae > Acheta > Acheta domesticus. Next base: position 52,830,425 of record JAHLJT010009419.1, read on the forward strand.
CGAATTAATTAAAAATATACACCGTATAAGGCAGGCAGGGTAAAAATGACCGAATGTCATCGGCCACTTCAAAAACATTGGAGTATAGATATGGAAATTTTGTTAGAATAAACAATGACAGGAGGCCCGTCGGGAGCTTGCAGTTAGTTTATCCCGACTGAGGCGGTGACCTGCTGGAGCATAAATCTTGAGAAAAAATCTCACAGGCTGACAAGTACATCCGCACCGGGCCTCATGTTTCAGATGGGGAGGAACACAGCTACTTACAGGAATATAACGTGCACTACACTTACAGGACTAATGATTCCAGAAGTTTACATGCCCGAAAACACTAAATACTGATCGCTTATAATGACAAATGACAATTGATCTTTTTATGAATTTAAAACAAGATTTATATTATATTTAAAACAACCGATTTAAATTATCACAACCCTATTCATCTTTATCATCATCATCCTAAAGGAAAACATGCCTTGTCGCTGCCGCCATGACTGTACATTATACGCTATTCCCTTGATCTCTGTGTAATTTCTGAAGTGTAGTTCGTTTTGAAGTTCTTCTAAAATCTTCGTTCTAGCACACTCTGGTCCTCTTTCTCTTTTCCCAACTATTTTGCAGTCCCACGACTCTATTATTGTTGTTATTATTATTATTATTATTAATTTTAATTCATACTTATATCACTGCTCAACCTCAACCAAGCCAGGTCCCGTTTCCTGTCATCTGCCACGCGCATGCCGCCCCTGCTGGCCTTCCCGCCCTGACCGCCCCCGCGCCCTCCCTCGTTGACCGTCCGGCGCAGAGGGAGGGGCGAGGGCGGAGGCGGCACGCGAGGAGGCCGCCCGCGCGGTGGCGTCGCCCGCTGCTACAAATCCCCGAGGGCAGCTTTGTTGATCGCAGGCGCTGCGGTTCCCAACGGGAAGGCCGCGATGCAAACGGAAGGGGAAAACTTGCATTAGAAAAGAACATGTTGCAAGGACACGGCTGGTAAGGTGTAGAACAGTGTTGTCAAGCTTGATGCCACGAGCGGGAGCCCGTGGCACGAGTGCCACGACGAAATCGACCCTTCACTAGTTCGTCACCCCGCCATCGGAGACAACGTCATCCCTATTGTAAAACGGCGGGGTTACTAACAGTTTCCTTTCCCGACGCTAGTTGCGCTGAGAAGTTCGTGGCATGCTACGGTGCCACGACGCGTTCTACTGCCACCAGTAGAAGACCTTGACACAACTGGTGTATAATATAGAATGAAGGTATCAGAGCGGCGTCCCTATCAGCACTATTGAAATTAAAGGCCGGTACACACGGTAGCTTTTATGCAGATTCTCATACAGTTCCTGTATGAGAAACTTCAAGATCCCAAACTAGAAGTTTAAAACCCTAAAGTCGCGCGTACACGGTCTTACTTATTCCGTACGAATTCTCAGGTTCCTGTTAAAGCACGGGCCCGAAGGGCCCGGGCCCAGGCTCCCCAATTTCAAGGGCCTCCGATTATTCTTAAAAAGTTGTTTAAAACTAAATTTTTAAAAAATTTAAAAATACAAAAACGTAAAAAAGTTATGTACGATTAAACTATACTAAAAAAACGGCACAACAGAGTGATGTGTCACGCATAATTGAATAATAATGTAGAATGTTGCTATTGACGCGAGAATGTTACTCAGTGATGAGAAGTTTAGATTTTTTAATTGTCTTTAAATTGTGGAGGAGGGAGATCGGTGAAAGTAGGGGGCCCCCAAATTAACGTAAGCCCAAGGGCCCCCAAAGCTGTTAAAACGGCCCCTCTGTATGAATCGCCACCCGCTTGGAGGTTTACCGGGAAACAAGTGAATTGCGTCGTCCGAGAACTATCGGTGGCGGTATTTCTGCGCGTGCATTGTGGCTGTGATATTTATTAATTAACTATCAGGAGCATAGGGACGAAAAATAGAAAGCGGGAATACGGAAAAAGGTAGTTTTTCACAATATCACTTCACAGTTGCACACACAGTTGACACACGTAAGCACAACATCGAAATGCCTATAATTTTCACCATGTTCGCGCCGGGTAAACAAATCCGCCAGTAAACGATTCTGCAACTAGAGGCGCTTGAATCAAAGTGTAAGCTTTCTGCATGAAAAATTAAGACCATGCTCAAAAATTTCATGTAGAAATCGTGCAGGCTAGATTGAACGTTTCCTGTACGTCCAATCTGCGCGAAAGCTGTACTCTGTATACCGACTTCTACAAATCCCGTGAGCAGCTTTGTTGATCGCAGGCACTGCGGTTCCCAACGGGAAGGCCACGATGCGAACAGAAGGGGAAAACGATGCATCTGAAATGAAAATGGCATGACTGTCATTTTTCAGAAGAACTGTTGTAACTTGAGACGAAAGATTTATTTTGCGATCAAAGACAGTATTTTGTACACTCTGTACCTGCTCTCTTGTGAAATATCGTTAGGAATGTTTCACTAGTAAAAACACACAATTTTGTAAACATGTTTCTTCATTAACTAAACTAATGATACTTAAAGAAGACATCTTTTTCTCATATGGCTTGTATTACGTAATATAGGTAATATCGCAACTTTTTATTTTTCATTTACTCTATTTTTATTTATTATATTATATTACTATAACTTCCCAGTTCTCTTGCAAAACTCCAAACAACCCCCCGATAGATTAGAAAATATCACAACTTTAGTTTTAAAAATTGAAGTGTTAAAGAAAATGTCACTTCTGCGATTGAATTTGGTATGTAGAGCTCGATGCTTTCAGACATTTTCAAACAAGAAAATAAACGAGCGCGGGTCAGGATTCGAACTAGATACTATCATTTCATTATGCCAGTGGCGCAACCAACCCCACACTGAATGTGCAGTGACGATTGAGAAGTCGCAGTGTCTCCTGCTTGCCACCGGCAGTCTAACACATCAACACATTCCTCATAGTTTACGTATTTTTCTCCATAATCCGTCTGTCAATATAATAATTCGTTCATCTAAAATAAACTTATTTTTAAAATTGAGCTTGTTATTATCAATATTACTGAAGCTGTTTCACTTAATTGTTCTTATGTCCGAATAGTTATTATACAGTATTCGGCCTTTGTGTACTTCATGAAATAAGGGTTCAGTAAACGAGGAGGCCGCTGTCAATCAACAGTATTGAGAAGGCGGTGAAGTGGTAGCGAAACAGAGGGGGGATATGGGAGCTTCGGTAGAACTGACGCGGAAAGCGAAGTGCACCGAGTTATGTCGGTCGATGTTGCAGGCAGCGGACGTAATCACAACAGTGGAAGGGAGGGTCTTTATGGCTGGATTCCCCAGTGAAATGTGAAGTCTTGGGGCATCCCATTTCCTTCCCACCATCTCCACCTATTTTGTGTCAAACGTTTCCTCCAGTATTTGAGAACATTCTCATCAATGTTGTTAATATACAATTGTATTCTTAATTTGAATATTTCAAATCTAATTGAGTTCATTCATGAAGTTTTAATTTGAAATCTTCATTTTATACTTGTTATCAATACATACATGAAGATTACGCTTTGAGAAAAAAATCATTTCTTAGTTACGAAGCGGGGAGGGGGAATTAGGGAAAGTTATTGGTCGGTCAAGGGCAGAGTATGCGCACGGGTGGGGGAAGTAATTGCGGCCTGTGTTGATGGTGAAGAGCAAGTGGTGATAGGTGGGTGATACATATTGGAGAAGGGGAGAGATGGTAAGAGTTGTAGGCAATGCAGCTTTTTCCTTTTTCGTAGTTACTGTACGTAGTTCGTAACTGTCCTGTTATATATGAACATTTTTTAGGGCTTTTATCCAATCGACTATTACCCTTTACGTCCCGATGGAATGCATATTCGACCATATACTAGACACCAATACACTTGCGGACTCCTCTGATCTGGGGTCAGCAGAACGTGAGACCCTCCACGACAACACATACATGAGAGACAAGGGACAATCATACCCAAGGTGGGATTCGAACCCGCGACCCTTCGGACGGAAGCGCTGAGTCGGTACATGCTCTTAGCTACCTCAGCCATCCAGGTCGGCTATATTTCAACATAATGAGACTAAACACAGGGAAAGAAAGCCGTTTTAACGGTCAGCATACGTGAAGTATTTTTACAGACCTGGTAAACTAAGAACAATAAAAAAAGTGTTGTGGTCAAAATGACGATGAGTATTCCTATTTCAAGAAACGGTATTTTTGTTATGATGCTTTTATAAGAAGGTGGTGTTACGAGAAAGAAAGATATGACAAATAACGTACTTAGTTGGTGAACCTCGAATGTTCCCTCGACATATGTATAAACTTCTACCGCGTCCGTTATTTGCTGTAAATCTGCCTAAAAATATCAATCAGAGGAAGATTTTGCGTAAACGAAATTTCGATTCGAGAAAAACTTTATCGTCTAAAGCCTCTTCTCGGCTTCGTGCCTGGGGGATCGTTGGTGGCTTATGTTATTGTTTCGACGAAGCAAAGGTGTGTGGTGTTATCGAGCGGTGAGGGGATTTGACGTCAACGGCGAGGCGACGAGAAATGCGCCCGACGCCTGTCCTTTAGTGTTCCTTGCTGAGTGGACGGAGCGGTTCTGGGAAGTGAACCTGTCACCTCGACGAATGCGATGCGTGTTCAAACATCGTAAACGCATAACTGAGGGTTGTAACGCACTGGTCGAGATTTCAAAGAGAGATTTCTTTCGTGTACACGTGTCAACACCTTTTGTTGTTGGGATTTGACAGCGAATCAATAAGCCCGATGAGACTTTCTGTTCAAGTAAGGGAAAGTAAAGAGATATTACGCATTTATTAATTAATGAAAAATACAAGGTTATCGAGACCATTTTTATTTGCTGTATTCTTTCTCTCTCTTTCCTCCTTACTCGCACACATATTGAAATCAGTAAGACGTTCATATTTTGCACGCGAACTATTCTTGAGATTTGCAGCACTATTAAACAATGAATACGGCAAATATATATACTTTTTCAAAGCACGTGTTGTGTTTAGAATCACATTCATTTCATGACACAAGTTTTTTTCTCTTAAAGTTTTCAATATTTTTATGATATTATAAATTTAGGAAACTGAGAGCGTAGATTATTTTCATTTGTGCTTTGCATTAAAAACCTCATCTCATAATTTCTCATTCGAAAATGTTAGTCGTGATATTTTTCATTTTATATATAGCAATGGTAATAGTAATTAGGTAATGCAAAGTTTAGAGTGGTTTCGCATTTTTTCTGCTTACATGAACTTACAATAATCTTATAGAACCACGGTAATATTCGCATTTACAGCTTAAAAAATGCTTGTACAATATTATTTCCTATTAATGAGTTTTGTAGTTTTCAATCGTACAGTTTATAACAAATGTCATCTAATGAATGGGGCGCAGCCTTACGTTCTTTATTTAATTATCCAATATTTCTAAATAAATTTTTTACAAAATAATTTTTTCAGCGCAGATGTTTTCAAATGCTAGATAAGCATATAGATTTATTTTAAGACTTATAAGCATGTCTATTTTTTGTCTGACCGTCTTGCATAAAGACGGGATGAAGAGTTAATATTTTTGTGTGGCATGTTTAAATCGAGACCAAAACCTTCAAAAACCGCCGAAAGTACCACCCTTCTCACAATAAAATCTTACTGTTAAATCTACGCTCCACCTCTATATTTTTCCTCTGGAATAAGATGCAATGTATTTTTGATTATGGCCATCTCTCGGTTGAAGGAGACCTCTTGCGCAAACGCCTCATTTCCATGGCGGAGCCTTCACGCGCGAGTGGCTGAGGCCAAGGCGTTTACGTGACCTCAAGGTTCCCTCCCTCGCTGCCCTCGCCCTCGCCCTTGCCTGCACCCTCGTCCTCGGCGCGTCTCGAGGCCCCTTGCCCGAAATAACGCGGGTCACGAGACGGCAGCACGGCCGTGTTTAGGGTTTTGCGTTTCACATACGAATATGCTTCGTGAAATTTATTGACTTCCTACCTTCCGTTCTTTTTCGTTTTTAGTCTTCGTACCTTTCCTCCGAAATGCAATGAAATTGATGAAAGGGGAGGAAATTAGAAATTGGTCATGAATTACTGCATGGTTAATAAATAAAAACTTATAAATATAATTTTGGAGAAGAGGAACTGACGAAGCGCATCAACGTGTTCACGTGGCTTATCTTGTTTCAATTAGTACGTAGATTATATTCTCTTACCACATTTCAGTAATAGAACATTTTCATGTGGGATAATACATTTGTTTTGAATCCGTGAGTATTAAAAACTTCAATTATTTTGCCAGTTGCGTTTTATTGCGATTGAATCTTTACTAAAAGTTGCGTTTTATCGCGATTGGATCTTTACTAAAAGTTTTTCGTATACAATCTGCCTGGATCTAATGCCTGTGTTGAGTTCTTTAGTAAAATTATAATTTTTCTGAACTTCTAATCTGCACATCTCGTAATATTTAATATTTTGCATTGAGTTACTGGAATAGTATGTCCTTTTTTTACTGGGTTAATACCTATCACAAATTGGCCTGGAGACTAAACCCCGGTTTGTGAATATGGAATGCAAGTCTACTTACTAGAGTTTCTTTTTGGCAGTGAGATATGGCTGAATACTGTAGATGACGTCACGTACGTTTGCCTTTCAGCGATTGATTTACGGATCAGAGGCCGCGCGTGACTCCTATTTACATCGAACCCCCGAGAGAACGCCGTTTCCTTAGCGTGTAGCGCACAAGGCGTCGGGAGGGAAGACGTGTATTCTGAAATGTCGACAGCGCGACATTGCATCGCGATATCGGCTCTAATATTAGACCTTATCATCAGTTCTGTACTCACCTTTGTGATGCTACTAAATGTGTTGTTTGCTAATGACCTCTATTTGGGGCTCTTGGTATTTAGCCTACGGTTAACTTTTTCATAAAGGTTTGACTAAAATTTGTGTTTTAGTTATCTCTCATTTTCACGGATATTTCGCTGATGTAAAGTTTCCAACACTGATTGATCCTTCCAAAATTTGTATTACAGCTGGTGTTAGTTTTACAATTGTTTATTTTATTTAATTTGAAAAATATCAAAAACATCTCTGGACACACGTAAGATGGTGAACAATCAAATTGATACATTTAATAAAATAAAGGTTAAATATCATGCTATGAAAAACTTTTCAGTAAGGTTACATGCATTTTGATATAAATATTATGTAGAAGAAACGTCTATTTATTAGACAATACTGCGGCAGTTTCTTCGATACTACTATGGAGAAATCTCTTTCAAAATATTAATAAATAATAAGTGTTATTTAATGTATGATATTAAATTAATCACATACAATTCGATTGAAATATTTATTTTACTTTCTGATCATTCAAATTGATTCTCTCAAATATCAATATTTCCAAGATTACGGTAAATCAGATATAAATTGCCAAACATTATGTTTTTATAAGAAGTAAAGAAATACTCTCCTGTATAGATATTAATCATTAATTCAAGCAATTCAAATATCAGTATTATTTTCCCATATTCCAAAATTTTAAGACATTTTAGTGAGCAGGGTACAATGAAGTACTACTATTCAAAAAAAGTGCAGACCGAATAGTGCCCAGAACAGTCGTTGAAGTAGTGGTCCGAACTAAAGAACTCCAATGTTTGAAAGTGTCATATTCCCATGAAACATTTTTTCAGGAAAGGGGTGTAAACACATTCAGGCTTTCAGTTCGAGAAAGGATTCAACATTTTAAGATACAGTTTCATATAGAAGAAACGCAATTTTTAATCACAATACAATACTTTACTATGCAATACGATGCAATTGTATTACAGAATGATGCAAAGGGGTCTTAAGATATTGATACATAAATGAATGAATTTTTTCAGAAACAACACAAGTTTCAGTTTCAACTCATCAGCTTTTTGTTATTTTGACTTCTTAGTTCTGTTACATTCTCTGTAAGTATATGCATTTTTTGAGGCAGATCAAGGGGTCAAGAGATTCTAGAGGCAGTCAAGCAATTCTGAATTTTTTTTGGAACAGATCTAATACCAACTTGACTCACTGTTTGTGACATATTGTCGCATTCCGGGTTTTCTTTATCGAAACTGGTTAAAAGTTACTTTCCACCTTCTCATAATATTTCTGAAATAAGCCATTCAAATATGAAAATAATCGGAAAATGAGAAATATCACTTAGGAAATAAGCGATTCAATTCTGGTCCGAATTGGGGACCGAGCTGACAGGAGAAGCAAAAGCTCGTACATATTGGATGACGCCGTCGCCCGCCGTGTGCCAGTGCCCTCCTGTCCCGGCGCGGCGCCTGGACGTCGCGTGGCGCCTGCCGCTGGCCCGCTGGCGCTTGCCGCGTCCACGCCCCCTCGCTGCCTTCGCTTCCGCTCATACTTCGCTGCATGCGGAGTATTCGCTCTTCCCCGCTACTCAGCACGATCAGTTTTCATTCATTTTCTATGCTATTGTTTTCTCTATCAGTATTCGTTTGGTGCAGTCTACAGTATTCGTTTGGTGCGATCATTTTCTATACTTACTGGATATCGAGCTCCAACGGTCAAATCACTCCCAATAAATGGATACGTTATCTAATATGAAGTGGATTCTACCTATTGCTTTTCTAGCAAAGGCCCCTCACAACTCCACTAATTCATTTAATTTAATTTTTCTTACGTGTATTATTGCCAGTCATTCTTATTTTAAAATGCTCCTTACTTTTATATAGGCCTACAATTTCTTCGCCGTCATATCCTTACTTCCTTGAGTTCCCTGTTGCTTAGACTTTCCTTCTCCCTCATCCTTTTTTCGCTAATTCTTTTTCTCAACATTTCTTCTTTTTTACGCGTACTTTTCTTCTGTAAGGCATTGTCTTCTCCTTCCTTCCCTAATGCGTTGTACATTTCACTTTGGTTTTTCCTTTCCCTCTACCTCTAGTCTCGTCAGTTCTCTGCCGCCGTCGCCCCTCCCCGTCACCGACAGGCGGTGGGCGTGGCTGACGTGCTCACTCCGCGCAAACTTTGGCGTAGAAGGAGCATCGCGCTCAGCCGACAATTTGTTTGCGTACACAGCTCGCTGCCAGCAGGCAAACACGCCACCAGTAGCTCTCACCCACCCCTTCACCCTTTGCGCCCTTTTCATAACTGCTCCCGCCCCGCTCCCGCCCCGCTCCCTCCCCGCTCCCACCCAGCTCCCGCCACGCTCCTAAGCCCTCTCGCTCCGCTCTCGCCGCGCTCTCGCCCCGCTCTCGCTCCGCTCTCGCTTCGTTCTCGCTTCGTTCTCGCTCCGTTCTCGCCCCGCTCTCGCCCCGCTCTCGCCCCGCTCTCGCCCCGCTCTCGCCCCGCTCTCGCCCCGCTCTCGCCCCGATCTCGCCCCGCTCTCGCCCCGCTCTCGCCCCGCTCTCGCCCCGCTCTCGCCCCGCTCTCGCCCCGCTCTCGCCCCGCTCTCGCCCCGCTCTCGCCCCGCTCTCGCCCCGCTCTCGCCCCGCTCTCGCCCCGCTCTCGCCCCGCTCTCGCCCCGCTCTCGCCCCGCTCTCGCCCCGCTCTCGCCCCGCTCTCGCCCCGCTCTCGCCCCGCTCTCGCCCCGCTCTCGCCCCGCTCTCGCCCCGCTCTCGCTCCGTCCCCAGACCCTCCCACCCCGCAGTGAAGGCGCTCCAAAAAACCCTTTCCTTCCCCTCGCTCTCAATGCCTTCCCGCCCTACTCCCCTTCCTATTCCTACACTCAACCCGCTCTCGTTCCCGTCCCCCTCCCGCTCTTGCCCCGCTCCTGCCCAACTCCCAACGCCTTCCTTTCCCCACCCACCCCGTCCCAACGCCCTCCCGTCCCACATCCCCTCTCTCTTCCCTCCCGCCCCACTCCTGCCCCGCTCCCGCCACACCCTCCCTCCCGTTCCTGTTCCCGCTCCCCCTCCCCTCTCAACACTCTCCCAACCAGCTACAGTCCCGCTCCGACTTCAGCATGAAGTCCTTGATTTAAACACGTCGCAAAGCGGCCGGCGGCGGCTGGGAGGGGTGTCGTGTTGGGCACTGGGGAACGCGGAGGCGAGTGGGGCGGGGGCAGGGGAGAGAGTTGGGAGGGAGGGCGGACAGTTTTGCGCGTGCTTTGCCCCCTGCAGGAAGCCCTTTGATTTAAACGCCACGCCACGCGACGCGGCGGCAGTTGGCAGCGAGCGCTGCGGAAATGCAGTTGGCTTATGTTTCGCGCCTTTGTCTCGCGAGGCGGGTTGCTGCCTGCCCCTGAAAGCGGAACGCGAGACTCGTTAACGGCACTTGCATTGCGACAGTGATGCAGCGCGGTGTTTTGTCACACACGTTACACAAATGCGTAACGTCCCAACGCGCGTTAGAGCAAAGTGCCCTTGCAACTACTAACCTTCTTTCTCCTTTGTTCTCAGGCTTCTGTTTAAACCCATAATTATGTGGTAAAGAATGGGTAGAAGACGTTTGTTTAAACGTTTCAATTACATTACATTAAATCTACTCAATAGTACGGAAGACATTCTGTAAGTCATCTGCGCAAATTAGTAGCATGAATTTGACTTCCCTCTTTGTCGCAAATAAACACAAAGTCAGCTATGAGATCTTGTCATGATAACTGTTCTATTTTAATACTCAGACCCCAAATGTATTAAAAAAGGGTTTTTAATTTCCTTTCAACGAAATGTATTTTAATTAAACTTAAGTTTTTATCATCCTCATTTGACTGATATATGGGTTTGAATTATTGTGCAGAACTATTCAAAAGTACGTAAGATTCATGAAATTCAAAGTACATATAAATAGTGAACTTTTACGACGTTCAGAGATATCTTAAAGAAACAGTCTATTTTTAAACGACTCAGGGAGATACGGGAGTGTCTTAATTACTTGGGACGTTATAAAAGTATGAATAATTTTATACTTTATGCAAGGCTTCAACATTTGAAATTCGATCGTGGATTCATTTCTGGTTCTGATGTAGAAATATTAGGCATTGATGGTAATTAACGGTTAGTATAATACAGAATGGATAAAAAAGGTTACGAGAAAATAATGCATTGGAAACTGCTTCTTAAAGTTTTCCTTGAAATGAAAAATTCATTTAATTTGTTGCATGTCAGAACGAGCGAATTCCTCGGCTGTCACTCTCGTCAGGAAGCCGCCTCTTGGGAATCACGCGCCTTGCGAGCGAGGGCGAAGGCCATCAATTATGGATCGCGGAGGGCGAGCTCGGCTCGAAGGCCTCGTGCGCCGCGCGTCCAGCCGCGTACAATCTCACCCACACACCCACCCGGACACCCACCCATCTACTCACTCGCCCTACCCTCCAGCAATGCTCCCAGGGATCCATTCGACTTATGAAGTTGTCACCAACCCATACACCCGATTACTCATCCATCTGAATAACCGACCATTCATATCCAGTAGCGATCTACCCTAGTATCCATCCAGACACCTACTCATCCGTCCATCAGTCCATGTACGTATATAATCGCCCATCTGCAAGCCTATCTACACTTCTATCACCCCGTCTATTCACCCATCCACCTATCTACTCACCATCCATCCATCTACTCGCTCATCCACTCATCTACTCGCCCATTCACTCACATACTCACTCATCTACTGCCCCATCTACTCATCCATTCACCCATCTACTCGCACACCACCTAACTACTCGCTCATTCACTTCTTTACTAACCCATCTTAATAACATTTCATCCACCAACTTATATCCCCATCTTCTCATCAACTCACCCATCTGCCCACGTCATTATCAATCCACCCATCCAAACAACCACCTACCCAACCACTTGTGTGTATGTGAATTGTATTTATGATTGGTAACCCACTTCCCTCTGTGCGTACTCTGCCCGCTCTGCATCATGACCCGTTTGTTAAGGTATTGCTTCGGCATTTGCCTGATTTTGATCGACGGAAACACGGAAAACTACCGAACAGAATAACCGGCCGGTGGAATTCTCATCTACACAACGACTGAATTCAATCTAGCTATGTAGCTAGTGTCGAAAATCGGTCACTATCAGGACTAGAATCCTAGAACCTTCCAATCAGAGACGCTGCATCGCAACACCTGAGTCACCTCGGACAATTCACATAATTTTCGAATAAAACGCAAAAGCAAACACGCGGTAACGCCCTTGTTCAGTCGATATTAAACTTCATGAAACTATCGCTACTTCCGATTCTCATATGAAACGCTGCACATCAGGCGATATTAAACTTCAGGAAGCACTCGCTAGATACATGCGATACGTTTTCATACAAACAGTAGCTAAGTGAAAAGTGTCTGAATTTGTTTAAGAAATTTCTGTACAGAAATTGTCTATAATAAACACAGTTCATCATTTTGTGCTAATTATTTGACCAAATATGGAAATTTCATGCCCACGAGGCTTGAGCGATGTATTAAATTACGGACAAGGAAAATAAAGAGTTAAACCCACAGGTAAATTGCGTACCGACCCAGAGAAGGGCATATGTAAATTGCGGACCAACTGCCTACCCTTCCAGGTAAAAGTGGACGGTGACCAGTAACGTAGCGTAATGGGAGCCGCAGGGGCGGCCAGCCCCAGGCTGCCCTTTTAGGGGGCAGAAAAATTTCACAATAATAATAATAATAATAATAGCAATATTAATAACAATAATAACAACAATAATAATATCATCTTGTACAAATTTAAAGCATTTCATTTCGTATTTTTGGCGCACCTACGTTGCAGACCGATTGAAATGAGGACGGAATCTTTCATTACTTTTTACTTGACGACTTCTTAAACTTAATGTATTGTAATAACACATTACTCATTGTAATGGCGGCGGTGGCTTCCTTAACGCGCCTACCTGCATTTCCTTTTCCTCAGTTCTGTTTCTTCTTCTCTTTCCTCAGTTCTCTGAGATGGTTTGGTTCGCAATTTAACTACAGAATTAGAAAGTATGTTTTACGAGACAAGATGAAGGGATTATTTGGTCCGCAATTTACAAAATGCCAGCTGGAGATATGCTGTGTCACCTTTGTCTGTCCTCTGCTTGTCAACCGTCCGACCTTCAACTGTTCAATTGCGGTGCTCCTGGCCTTTGCTCTCCCCTGTCGTTGAAGGCTATGGTGTGGGGATGGAGAGGGCGTCCTTTCCGAAGGGCATTCGAAAGGTTCTTCTTTCCTTCATTCAGAGTAGGAAAGGCTAATGGGTTCCTGGGCTAATGCAACGATGTTTTGAAAAGTGGCGGTAAAGTTCGGCGCCGGATATTGCTCCTTTTCAGGAAAGAAAATAAAGAAATATGCTGTGGAAGATCCTTTCAAAAGATTTGGCATTTATTTGAGATCGTTGGAAATAATTTAGGATATAAACGTAAGTTCAAAGGTTTGAAAAAAGCATGGAAATATAACAAATAGCTTTATGGATAATTAGGCTTTTTTATGAGATGTGCGTTTCATCTCATCATACGATCGATAACAAAAAGTGTATTACCAACAACGAAGTAGACTTTTATTGTAAGAAAAGTAAAAGAGGGAAGAGGATTAAACTACAAATTTTGATGAGAATATTTTATTCATCCATGTGGCTTTTCAGTTTGTAACAACGAGCAAGTAATTTCAGTCATTAGGTAATAAGTAGAGAGTTGCTGTGGCAACCACCATTAAACATTAGAATTAGGGAGTGTGAGTGAAACATTGCGTGAGTAATTGTGGATTATTGATGGAAGAATTATAGTCTCAGCGGTGGTCATTTAACTAGCTGCACGACTGCACCGTGTCACGCCTCACCGTGTTGGAGAGAAGTCTAGAGTCCGGCTGCTCTGGTCAATCGTTTTCGTGGGTGGCTCCGACCAATTCCAGGCGGATGTCGGATCAATACCTTACACAACAGGCCATGGACTTAATGATTCTGCCTTTCTCATCCTGATCCCACTACTGTCCAAACCGGATTAGGTGGCTCAGGGCATCAATTGATGTCACTGCAGTACCTCTGGCCGGAACGTCGTAGTGTTCGAGTCCCGACGATGGCAGGGTATTCACCACTAGCTACATAGATAGGCCGAATTCAGCTGATGACTGGACGAGAATCCTAACAGTCGGGTGCTCTGGTCGGTAGTTTTACATGGCTCCCGATCATCACCAGGCTAATGCTGGAGCACAGACGGCGCGCGACCTTTCCTTCCTCTTGTCCTATCCTCACCCCTTACTTACACACACACATACACACACACACACACACACACACACTACCATACATGCTGGAAGACCAGACGAAAGTTTACAGTTTTTCCCGTCTGGGGCGGTACTCTGCTTTTGGGAGATACGTGGATGGGGGAAAACAGCAAGCAGCCCGTTAGGTCGGCGCCGGATCTCGCCATTCAGCGGGGAAGAACACTGTCACCTCCAGCTCTACAATTACGGAAGCAATTGACGCACCCGGAATCGCTAATCAATCAATCAATACAGTTCTCAAGTTTTGGTTATGGTTTAATATTCCATCCTTCATGCTCTCGAAAGTACTACGATTGCATAAATATAAGGCCATGACCAAACTTCAATCACAGCACTAAATTGCAATCGCTTTTAGAGAATGTGGGTATCTTTTGGCGAAAATTGTCTAGTCAGAATTAGTTTCCAATCAGCTAAAAATGGACTTTTGTAAATAAAAATAATAAATTAATAACAACAATTAAAAGTTAAAAACTATTTAAATTCTATTGCAGGTACAGTATTTGCATTTTCTAGTGGTGAATTAATTAAAAATATCCCGCTTAACCTACTTCAGGCTTGAACTATCGCCTGTTGAGGGAGCGTCATTCCCTTCAGGACACTATGCAAGATTTCTATAGTAAGAAGAATTTCAAAATGTAAACGAGGACGTATACTAGATTTTCATGTATTGAAAAAATTAGATTTGAAACCATCTCATGCCAGTAACTCGCACATCAGTTGTAGCTCACCATTCTATAGCAAAGCAACAATCTCATTAACGAATCAAATGTATACGGTGCAGAACTTTTTATGTCGTCATTGTGAATTCAAATTCAAAGAGATTTTAATACAATTTTGCAGACTTCTAAAGAAAATCGCGGATATTACAAAAATAATTTCCCTAAACTAAGGGTAAATAGATGGGTGTATGCTCTTTTTTGTACACAGAACTCGTCAATTACTCTCTTTGTTGAATGCACATTTAACCACCAAGAATTTTGTTTGAATGGCTTCGGCCTGTGTTTTAATTTCTATTATTATCTTAGCAAATTATGGTATGGAACCGATGTCGCAAAAAAATAAATTAAAAATAATTAAAATCGATAGTTTTCTTTAAAATGTTTTTGGAAAAAAAATGTTTGTAATTGCATTTGAATGACATACGTTGAATCATTTGCTAATCATTTTGCGCATGTGTGTTGCAGGTGACCATGTCGTATCTGGAGATCTACAACGAGAACATCCGCGACCTGCTCAACCCGTCGTCGGGCTTCCTGGAGCTGCGCGAGGACCCCCGCGGCCGCAGCATCCAGGTGGCCGGCCTCTCCGAGCTCTCCACGCAGTCCACCGAGGAGGTGCCTCTTTCGTTTATTTTCTGCGTCACATGCGTCACCCCTTTTAACATGCAACCCTACAGGTTTATTAAGTGCTCTTGAACCTACCTGTATGTTAAGAAATTTAACATCATCAGGAACGTGTTTTAACATCCTTAGCATCGTAAATTCAAAAACAATCATTGCAAACAATTATCCAAATTATTCAACGTCAGATGTTTATTAACAAAGAAAAAAACAAATCTGGCGCTGTACAAAACAAATTTCTTCTCCGGTAATCATGTGTACTGACGATCTGAAGGTGTCACCTCTGGAAGTCGACGAGCCAACTTCCTCACCGAACGTATATGGTTCCTCGCCGAACGTAAATATGGCAGTGATGTCAAGGTCGATGCCACGAGCAGGAGTCCGTGGTATGGGCAACACGACAAAATCACCCCTCCACGCTGTTGATCACCTCGCCACAAGAGAGCAATAGGTAGTCAAAGTAGCCAGTTACGCTTCCCACATAAGATACGATTAGGCGGGATTTAGATAAATGAATTTAAGAAAGTTTGTTATTTTTTATTTATATTTTTAATTTTATTCTTCTGTGCATGGCTTCTTTTTTCCATGCGATTCTACCAAGTTGGAAAACGGCGGGGTTACTACAATTAGTTTCCTTTCCCGACGGCAGTTGCGCTGAGAAGCTCGTGGCATGCCACGGTGCCACGAAGAGTGCCACTGTCACCCAAAGTCCTTGACATCACTGATATACGGCGCTCAAGCTACAGACCGTAGATCCATTGACGTTACTTCCTCTGTCTCTTTGCAGGCCCACATAAATTTCCCTCTGGTTTATCTGTGCTGAGGGAGAGGAAACCGAAGGAACATTGTTTTATTAGGTGATGAATGGGGGTTTAGATAATCTCTGACAATGCAACGGTACACAAGCAAATATCCACTCCCGAGACGGAACCCGTAACCCTTCGAGCAGAGAATTCTAAGATCCGTCAACCTTAGCAATCTCGGCTCCCCAGGCAACTTTTTTATTTAGTAATGTACTTATTTATTTAGTTTTGTACTTATTTATTTGTTTATGAATTTAAACACAAAGTTACATGAAATGTCACGTTGCGAGGGAATTTAGAGAACGCGAAACCTTACCCAGAAACAAAACGAGGAATCACCTTAACATTTCATTTTGGGTATTGGTGGGAAACCCCAGGGTGAGAGCGGGTTCTTCATTGTTATGACAGTACCAAGTCCTCGTGTCCGCTCCTGGACTATACTTTGATTCATCTATAGTGGTCAATGACATTAGGTCATTGTTACACCTTCTGCGTTATAAAATGAATCTTTGTTACAGTGGTAAGCACATTTCTGTGGCCATGGACCGTTGACAAGGACGTTCGCGAATTAATTAAAAAGATTCATTTCATGAGGCAGAAGATGTAACAATGACCTAATGTCATCGGTCACTATATAAAAATCGAAATATACTTCGGTTTTTCTTTCTTGGCGCGTGGGGGGGGTGTCATCAAAGTGGAATATCTCACGGTATTTCGCGTCGTTCTCGGTTGTGCCGCTAGGATTCGCATGATCGCGACTGTATCGAGCAGTGCGGGCGATCATGCGACTCCTAGCTGCAGAACCGAGATCGACGCAAAATTCCGTGAGATATTCCATTTTGATGACACCCCCCCCCAAGCGGCAAGAAAGAAAACCCGAAGTATATCCGAAGTGCAGCGTGAGTGAGGAGCGCGCTGGCTGCGCAGGTGATGGTGCTGCTGCAGAAGGGCAACCGCGCGCGCACCGTGGAGCCCACGGCCGCCAACCGCACGTCGTCGCGCTCGCACGCGCTGCTCAGCGTGACGGTGCGCCACGCCACGCCGCTGGCCGGCAGCGAGCGCATGCGCACGCGCGTACGCCAGGGCCGCCTCTTCATGATCGACCTCGCGGGCTCCGAGCGCGCCTCGCAGACCAAGGTGCGGCGCCCGCCACGCTCCCCGCCCCACACACTCAACAACACAACACACGGCGTAGCGCAGCACACAACATCGCGTAGGGGCACACCACCACACACCTCATCACACACCACATCACACACCACATCACACACCACACCACATTACATCACACTACACCACACATTACATCATACTACACGAAACTGCACCACACCACACTATCAATAATCGGTAATTGTTTTGAAATTTACTATCAAATATGTACTTTTTGGTAGAGCGACAGTAGGTCCATTCACCCGGCGAACTCGGAGTCTGCCTATAAGGTGCGAAAAATCACCTCAGTCCACATCACACAACAATATCACACAGTACGTGGCTGCTTTGCCTTGTCTGCCATGTGTGGTGAGTAAGAAGTATGGAATCGGTTTCTTGACATTCAATCGATACGAAATAGGTACGATAATTATGTCGACACGAATGCAGACTGGTGGATATTTATTGACTTAAAAAAGAATTCGTATTCAAAATATATTCTTAAAAATAAGTTTATTTGAACTTAAATATAACTCCAATTGGACATTGTGTTTAGTGTTTTCTATTGTCAATACAAGACATGTAACAAATTCAGTTCTTACGCAGTTTCTCAGCGCATGTCGTTTTCCGCGCGTCTTTAGAATGACAAGGACATAACGTATGACCTTTTTAGCGAAAAATATGTTTTGATAAATTCGAACTCTTGTTTACAGATCTACAACAATTTAAAACAGCTTTCAAATCAGACTTTTAGGAAATCTGTGAATAAAGTGACAGTTTCATGTTAACTTTTAGATACATCTTATCAATCTTTATTAGATACCCAGAAACTTTCAAAACGCTCTCCTACAACATTTTTTCAGAGTCAGATAGAACCATATTATTCTGAGACCGCGTCCCTGACAGCCGCAAACACACGGATTCTGCACAAATCCTTAAATCAGATATTGCCGTAGAAACCTGTTGAACTCTATTTCTATAGTGCAATTTTTACATAGCTGCCTCTCAAGGCCCGTCTTCACGATGGAATGTCACGGCATTTGGCATCTTTGTCTGTCTTACCGCTAGACGTCGCATGATCGCAAGAACTGCTTGATACGGTCGCGATCATGCGATACCTAGTGGCACGAAATACCGAAATACCGTGACATCGTGAAGACAGGCCTTGAGAGGCAAATTGATAAAAACCGCACTACAACGCGTGTGCGCGTGCGCAGAACCGCGGCAAGCGGCTGCAGGAGGGCGCGCACATCAACCGGTCGCTGCTGGCGCTGGGCAACTGCATCAACGCGTTGTCGGGCGGCGCGCGCTACGTCAACTACCGCGACTCCAAGCTGACGCGCCTGCTCAAGGACGCGCTGAGCGGCAACTGCCGCACCGTCATGGTGGCGCACGTCAGCCCCGGCGCCCGCCACCGCGAGGAGAGCCGCAACACGCTGCTCTACGGCGACCGCGCCAAGAACATCTCCAACAAGGTCTGACGTCACCCCACTTCCTGTGCCGTTCCTCCAAAGGGGTTGTTTCTGCCCTGCCCGGCTGTCTTATCTAGTACGCTCCTTTCTCGCCCTTATCCGATACACTGTGGTCTGGACCCAACCCGACCCGACCCGACCCGACCCGGCCCGACCCGGCCCGACCCGACCCGGCCCGGCCCGACCCAACCCAACCCGACCTGACCCGACCCGACCCGACCCGACGCGACCCGGTCCGACCCGACCCAATCCAACCCTATCCTACCCCACTCTGCCCGTTCCCATTCTGCTCGTTCCCACTCTGCCCGTTCCCACTCTGCCCGTTCCCACTCTGCCCGTTCCCACTCTGCCCGTTCCCACTCTGCCCGTTCCCACTCTGCCCGTTCCCACTCTGCCCGTTCCCACTCTGCCCGTTCCCACTCTGCCCGTTCCCACTCTGCCCGTTCCCACTCTGCCCGTTCCCACTCTGCCCGTTCCCACTCTGCCCGTTCCCACTCGGCCCGTCCCCATTCGGTCCGGCCCCATTCGACCTAACCCTACTCGGCCTAATCCCACTCGGCCCGTCCCTACTCGGCCCGTCCCCACTCGGCCCGTCCCCACTCGGCCCGTCCCCACTCGACCCGACCCCGCTCGGCCCGACCCCACTCGGCCCAACCCCATCCGGCCCAGTTCGTCTCAGGACGGCCTCTTATCTGCTTAGCCCTAGCTTTTCTCTTCTTGTTCTCCTCTCCCACTTCATCTCCGTCCACACCCTGTCCGTGTTCGCTCTAACATCACACCGGACCTGCCCTCCTTTCTTACTCGCCCTGGCTCTACTCTCTCCGTCTTTGCCTAACCTATACTCTTGCTTGCTCTTCCCCGCGCACTCATTCTTGCTCCAGTACCTCCACTCCTCGGTTAGCTCTAGCCACCACCCTCCTCTCCCCGTTTGATCCTGACATTACCCTCACCGGCGCCGTCTCGTCCCCGTTCCCCATCTAGATCCGCTGTCCTCTCTTCGTGTTCCCCTGCCTAATGCCCTGTCGCTTCATTCCCACCACTTTGATTTCAATCTCTTCTCGGCCACGCCCTTCCGTCTCTGCCCACTCCAGCCCCGCCCCAGTTCCGCTCAGAGAACCCTTTCCTGCTCTGTACCCGCTGCGCACCTATCTGATTACCGATCTGTTGCTGTCGCCGCCTTATTTCAGCCCATAACCAGTGGGAGATCTTCGGGTACAAGACCTAGGACCTCCCAATGGTTAAAGCTTTGACGGCCACGGATTTTCATACCTGCATCAATCCTTTCATTAAGGACTTTCAAGATGGCATATTAATATTCCTATTCCAAGAAAAGTATTTCTTATTTTTTCTTGTAAAGCTACTGCAAAAAGTAATGCTAATGAATGACACACGGTCAACATCACAATAACAGATTTGATTGGTCACAGACCTCAGGTTACAAACTTCATCAGCGTGTGTTATTCGCTGCAGTACATCGGTTGTTAATGACCTTAACGACCGTTGCCCGTCTTCCCCCGCCCCGTGCGTCTACGTCCGTGGTGTGCGCAGGTGGAGCGCAACGTGCTGGACGTGTCGTACCACGTGTCCCAGTACCGCGCCATCATCAGCGAGCTGCGCGAGGAGATCGCGCGCCTGCGCACCAAGATGGAGGAGGAGCGGCCGCACTCGGCGGAGGGCAGCGGCGTGCGCAGCGACCACCTGCGCCTGCTGCGCGAGCAGCTCGTCGCCACCTTCAAGGAGCAGATGCGCCTCAGGTGCGCACGACCGCCAACGTCCCCTGCCCCCGCTCTCCACCGCACTCGCGCACTAGCCGTCTTTCGTCTTTGATTCAAAATTCCCGAATGCAGGGATCTATACTTTGATATTTATATGGTGACCGATGACACTAAGCCATTGTTATACCTCCTGCCTTATTAAATGAATCTTTTAAACAGCGGTAACCACATTTCTGAGGCACTCTTTCATTATACTTAAAATTCATCCTCTTCTAATCATATTTAAAATTCAGAAATATACATTTTTAGACTACTTGAACAATATTAATCCGTTATACCTCCTGCCTTATTAAATTAATCTCTTAAACAGCTGTAACCATATTTTTGAGACCACGAGCCCCATTGTAAATGTAATTTAAGTGAACCTCCGATGTAAATGTAATTTAATTTTTTAGTAAAAACAACTCATGAGAAGTTTTTTCTAAAAAAAATAATAGTTTTCCCTTTTTTATTTGATTTGTTTTTAGCCTTAAAGAAATGTGTATGTATCAACTTTTGCATAATAGGTGGAGTCCAACGTGAACTGTTATTGCACATAAACATTATTATCTCTACTAGATTTTTTTTAATGAAAGAAAGGAGCCCAAATATAATTTAATGAAACGGGAAACGCCCTCATTTTACTAGTTTTTTACTTCATCTCTAAAACTGAAATATAGGAACTGTTTGTTGTACATAAAATTGGGCCTTTTCTCAATATACTTACGCGTACGTTTTTGCATCGGCTAGGGACTGTAAAGACGCTTGCATCAAATTAAGCGAAACAAACGTCGCTGAATTCGTTATTCAATTATTGTTTCTTTTTTTAATTCCAATCGTTTGTTAACTTCATTTAAGCATTTACAGACTTTATAACTTCTTATCCTTTACCGTACTCTCTAGTCCTCTAAACCGGGGAACGACCATCGCGAACCGACGAGGCACATTTAAACAGTGGCGTAGCGTGACTCGCGTGTTTGGGGATGCTCAACAATAACGCCAAATGAACACATCATGGTCTTTAATGTTTTCTAGAATCTATGTTATCAAAACAAATGTTACAATACTTCAACAGATTTATGTCAGGAGACTTCTTGAAAGGAAATTATGCAATGGCTCAGTTTTAATTCTAATGCGTGATTGGCAATGAGATCACTTGTGAATTTATACATTTCAGATCAAAATAATATTTAATATAATTAAGGAAGAATTCATCTTCTTGGATATTAATTAAAATTAGTATCTTAGGCAAGCACTATTTCTCCTGTTTATGCCCACGACCAAGCAGAGAATCCCAAGTGAGAAAGAAAATATTACACTGACGTCAGGGATGCTGTGGGGCGGAGTGAGGAGGGGAAGGGGGAACCTCGCCGTCTGCGCATACGTCATTGCCCGTCGCAATCTTGTGGCAGACGCTAGAAGCATTTTAGCATCCAAGCAATCGGAGGCCAGCTTGTAATAACGCGCCGAATTCAATCTTAGGAAATCACATAAAATTAATACAAAACGTGTTTCGCTCAACGGACCACTTGTAAGTTTATCGATACAATATTTAGGGTTCTTTGATTAATATTTTACGTGGGAATGCTCAGCATCTTAGCGTCCCCTGACGCTACGCCACTGCATTTAAACACACTTTTCGCACATGAAATATAGGTCTAATTGTAATGATCGATCTCCTCGCGCATTTTGACTCTATGTAACACAATCTCCAACGCATTTTTATGCCAAAATACTTTTAGAGCTATGATAGCTCGCTAGCATCCCGCAATGTACTGCGGAAAGTATCCTTCCTTTACGGCCATTTTGTGGGAAGCACTTCGTTCACATCTTTCCATCCTCACTCTCGCGTTGAAGGGAATCGCTTCGTCATCTCAAGGGTCAGTTAAAGGATAAAAATTTATTTAACCTTTTCCCGAAAGTCCATTTACTTTACTAACTTTTATAATCCGTGTTTCTCAGTGGAATATAAACTTCAGTTGTGGAGCCTTAGTAGCACGTCTAACGTTTGATACAGATCGTGGAGTTATCATGCCACTTAAAGTGCTCCCGAGCTCATTTAAAAGCTTGAAAAATCCATTTCATTAAAAAGGCCTTGACCAAGGAGTGCTACAAGATTTAATTTTAATTTAGAATTTTAGTTAAAATGCATATTATAAATATCAAAATCTATGTAAAAAAATATTTAAAAAATGACTTTAAAGTGAAAAATAATAATTTCAAACATACATTTAGTTTTTTATATCTGTTGTATAATAATATTTTATATGGAAAATATTTCTGTTCGGAGAGATATCTTCAAAACATGATTGAAATAATCTATTCGATTAGGGTCACTGTTTTTAGAAGTGGATGCCAAACAAACATATTCCACAAGTTAAGTCAGATCAGTATTCTTATTGGATGAGTTAGTTATTGAGAAAAAAATATTTCTTTGATGAACGCAGTGACCACTGATGGACGTCGCATTGGAGATATACATATTTTTTTCGTAATGTCACGAATCTCTCCCACTAGCTGAGATGTGGAAATTCCATAACTTAATCTAAATGTTTATTTTAAATTTAAATAAAATGAGTTGGTTTAATATAAACATTGGGTACTGTTAATGAAATTAAGTATTTAAAGATCTTCTTACTGTAGTACAAAGATTTCGAAACTATTAACCGACCGATTTGCACTCTTACTTCTTACGGTAGTCCTTGCCAATTCACGCCTACCTCACTTTCCAGCACAGTAAATAGCCACTCGTAATAAACACAAACTTCGCTCTTGCTATTGGCAGTCGTTAATTCATACAGTGGCATCTAATTATAAAATGAATTACAATATAATGAGAATGCAGAGCAGTCTCAACGAAATTTCGTTTCCACAATTTTCATTGAATAATTAGTAGCATTTGTTATGCAGAAAATGATTTTCCTTCTAAATTAAAGCAATTTGTCTACAGAGGAGCTTTTTTTTCGAAAATGTGTAACGTGAGGGTGGGTGAACTACATTTCGAAAACATTTGGTCATTCTGCACCGTTGAATAATTGTACAAAATATATTTGGTTAACAATAAAATTACATTCTAAGTTAATTTCTTGGCTTCTAAGTACTACATTGAAATAAAGAATCAAATACATTTTTATATATTATCAAGAAAGTTACGAAATATTGAGAGTGTATAAGAAATGACTTGATTTCTAATGTATAAATATGGAATGCATGTTAAAAGTATATTAATATTGCCGCAAGCTTTCGGTTTCAAACTGGTCTGAAACCAGCTTTGTATTTGCAGCTTCAGAAGCTACTACAATTTTCTAGTAAAACTAAGGTTTGTTGGTAATTTGGTATTAAATATTTTGTCTAAATAACTGTTGTAAATTTGTGTTGCTGAACTTTGCTTTCATAAAAATTATAGCAGACCTAGAAGCCAAAGCCGACGTAAGAAGATTTTAGAGTTCTGATGTTGGTTTTATTGTCATAGCACTTCACCGAAAAATTGTTCTATTCGATTTTAATATTGAGTCTTACTCATCTGGAATCTTCTTATGGTCACTGGCATTATAATTGGCCGCGCTTTTCTTTCAAAAGCTTTGTTTGAAGTTTGTGTTTACTTATGAATATATCGATCCAATCGTTGAAATAAGGAATGCCGCATATATCTCAAATAACAGATACCTATTATTGCTTACGAACAGTTTCTTTAATGTTATTTATCATTAAAATCATTATAATCTTTCTTCACAGCTTCTGTTATGCCGCACGCTTTTGCCTTAGCAGCTGATTGTGTGTTTGTTTTGTAAGTAGACTCCTCACATTGTGTTGCTCTTTATGAATTTACACGATCCAAATAGGATACATGAAGAGGATTTTTTTGGGTTATCTGGTTAATATTTTGCGGATGGAATAAAAGTCAAAGGTTACTTTCTTAAATATATAATGATCTCAATTCTAATTGTGCAAGACCGTGATTCTAATTGTACCGTTAATATATTTTTGAAAATATTTAAAGGGGCAAACACATTAGGTACAAAGGCATATGATACCTATGTATCATTTTTAAACTTTCTTGGGTAAATTGCAGACGAAAGAAAAATATTACGTACATTTTCTAAAGTCACATAATGTTTATTATTTGCAAGTTGGTTTGAAATTGACTTCGGGGTCCTAGCTAGTGTAGGTTAGTATACGATGAAATGGTAATCAATTGCCTTAGTCAAGTGCCTTAGCCCTAATAATTCTACGAAATTAAACATCTATGAAATTTTAATAATATTTTTTATCCGAAAAATTATAATTTCCCTACTTCGAAAAATTGATAATTTTCCTTCTTGCATAGTCTGTGAGTGGACTTTTTCTCTGTATGTTTTGTGTTGCACGATGAAAGAAATTACGAGAGATGTTTGATGCCAAAGATGTGAGATTAGAATATATGCAAATCGCAGTTAACTCACTAAAAATGATTTCAATGAATTACAATCATTTTTAAAAACACAGACTGTTGACTCTGATTCTACTATTATTTCAAGTCAACAAAACAATTTCCACAATAACTCAAATTCATTTAATTTTTCTAGCGAATACTTGTCAATGATGTTTCTATAAATTACTTGAGTGATATTGATTCCAATCCCTGAACATGTTCGACTAGTTTTGAAAAATTACTTTATGAGAACGTTTCGTTAAAATTAATTATCAATTATTATTGATTCGACAATAATTTTTTCTTGGGTTCTTGTTTTTTGTGAAAACAGATCATCACTATTCTCGCAATCTTTAACCATCAATCATTTATGAAATAAATATCGACGAATCGAACATTCGCTAGTTCCATTTACTAAGTAAAGTCGATAGCGGAAATAATAGACTCCACCAGAGCACGGGCGTACGAGTCAAACGATCACGCGGCGTAGTCTGCACGGACGAATGCTGTAAACGCATTACATACACGACTTCTCAGATTTGCAATCGAATATTTCAACGACAAATCAAAAACGTTTGAAATGTAGCATAAAAAGAATATGTTCAGTTTTCCTAGGAGGGAGAGGGTGGTGGTAGCGTTGTTGGGGATATAGATCTGCGTCGCGACCTTGGTCCCGCAAATGACATAGGGCTAATTATTCCCCTCCAACTCCTCCTTCTCACGTCCATTAAACTGACAAAGCCACTTCAGCGAAAATAATTTATATTAATAAATAATAAATTTTGTGCTTTACAAATACACAAAAATTTTTTTTGTGCTCCAACAGATTTTCCAAAAACTAGTGGTTTTACTGGCAAAGCCACTGCAGTTAAACATTTTCTTCGTAACCAGAATATCGTGCTATTTTTGTGCCTATCAGCCGTCGTTCATTCATGCCGTCGAGTCGTCATTCGTGACGTCGTTTGTGCATTACGTCGTTCGGTTGTGTCAGTAGGCTTATTGAATTGTTTCGTCGTTTATAGATAATACTCGTGTGTTAGTGTTAGGTTATAATTAGTGTAGGGAATATGGCAAGTTTTTAAGTCCGAAGATTGAGTATTTTTAAATGCAAAGCTATAGCTTTTATCTTTGAGTGTACACCGGGTGCACCACCAACTGCGGGCCACTCCATATCTTCTAAACGGGTAAAGCCTTTGTTAAATACGAGGGCTTTGAAACGGTTCACGATATTGAAATGCAGTTTTCGCTGAACAATGCGGAAACATGGGGCAAGTAATACGCTAAACAGATATTATTCGTACTATTTTTAGTTTTCGAGAAATTTTATTCTTTAATTTTTTATATTCTTCTCACTAGCAAAGGATAAATTATACAAAGAGGAATACAATGATGTATCTTTGGTTAATGTTTTGACAAAAGTTTCACTATAAAAGAATACTTTCTGACAGTTGATTTTAAATTAAACCGACAAAATTTCCTTTAGTAACACTTGCAACTGTGGCCTTTGAGGAAGGTGGCCTTCGCTGTGCGGCGCCGCAGCCCTTAACAGCCTCAGCGCCGCGAAGGCCAGATGCGTTTATTTAGCTAAGGGCACGTGTGTTGGTGGCGGGGAATTTTATGAGAGTCCACCTAGCAAAAGGTGAGATAGAAGGTTTTATTTTTACATGGTTTATATTGGAATTCGCTGAATATGTTACGTTGATATAGGAATTTGTTTTTTCGGAACGAATCTTAATGTCATTTCTGGAACTAAATCTTGAAGTCGACCAGTATAGAGTTACAGAAGCCTCACTTTTAGTGGGATATCTATAATTTGAAATATAAAATCAAAATTGCTGTAAATGCAATATTTTTTTAAAATGTAAAGAAGTATTTAACTTCAAAGTTCACAATTTTGAATTAATAGCAATAAAATAATTTTTATTGGTGATTAGCAATACTAATTCCTATGATTTCCAGTAGATTAAAATACAGATTGATTATTTGTGTTTCCGGTCGCGTCAACTGCTATGGTCCCTAGTTCCGTAAGTGTAGTGCACGTTATATCGAGGGATTTCTCCCCCGCTACTACAAGAGATCCGTCACCGATCTACACGTCTTGCCGTGTTTTCCTCTTGAGATATCTCCTCCAATGAGGCATCATCCCTGCCCCAACATTAAGCTCCCGAGTCGTGTCCCAAAATGAGTGGTATTGTAATGCGTGTAAATGTGTGTGTAAGGGGAAATTATACGATACGGAAGAGGAAGGAAAGATCGCACGCTGTCCGTAGCCCGTTTGTTAGGATCAGCTTCAGCGTTTGTCTGGTATTGACCAGAAAAAACACAGAAAACTACCCATCAAAGCCACCAGCCAGAATTCTCCTACAGCCAGTAGCAAAATTCAGCCTAGCTAGCGGTTGTTGTCATGAGCCAACTGAGCACTGAAATGTAGAAAAGAGAATTTGAGTGAAATGAAAACTTCGTCACAGAATCTGTTTGTTTGTTAATTAAAAGAAGAGACTTTACCACAAAATCACCAGGGATTTTGTTTTCTGAAAAAGTGCAGTTTGTTTCAAAGTTTGGACACTAAATTTTAGTGACAAAGAAAGCTGAGTACATGGTCATGGACAATGTAAGAAGAAGTGGAATGAACAGCTTGTTATAAATAAAGACAGACAAAAAAGTTAACTTAAATAATTGGTGACCTGCAACTGATGTCCTTCATTTCATTGTACTGAACATTTTCTTTAACTTGACACTCTCCTTCTTCCAGTTAATTAAGAGCACTTCCAATAAATTGCACTTTAATTCCTTAAGTGCACATCCATTTAAGTTACATATTTTTCTTGTTCAATTTTTTCATTTATCTGTGACTTATTTCAGATGAAACAGCTTTCAGCATGTATTCACAAATGTAGATTTTAATTAATGAACCTTAAAATGTTATGGATTTAAAACTTCCATCTAAATTTCCCATTTCACACATACTTGCTTTATTCACAAATATTCAGGAAGCCTTAATTCATTAAAATATTATCTAAAAAACCAATAAAACAAATGTAATTTTAATATTTAATATAATTTAAATGAGAAATCAAATAATCACTAGTTAATTTTTTAAAAAGATATTTAATATATCTGTAATCTTTTAATATATCTATGATCTTTTAATACAAAGGTAACAGAAAGAATTTGATAAAATTCATGTACAATTAATGAAGAATATAATTTTTTTTATATAGGCGACGACTGATGGAGTTAGATGGTCATCTTTTATCGCTTGGGGCTGAAGCTGAAAGACAACACCTTTTAATTTCCCAATGGGAGTCTCAAAACAATAAACTTTACAAGAATAGTCGATCATCAAGTAAACGATGGATGCAAAGTCGACCAAGCACAGATCCAGACATGGATACAGATAGAGGTCAGAATGAAATTTAAATCTCCCAGTTGTGTTCTCTAAAACCAATAGTTGTTCACTTTTGAATTAATTTCTTTCAGAATGGTCTGATGGGGAATCCATAGATAGTTCCTTACAACAGGCTTACACTGAGCTTTCATACATAGAGAAGGAGCAAGAACGTTATGCTGAAATGAGAGCAGAAACAGAAAAGAATTTAGAAGAATGTAGAAAGCAAGCTATTAAACTGGAAAATGTGAGTCACTAAGTTATGAGTTTCTACCATAAAAAAGCATCGTGAAAGGAACGTTTTGTGCACAATATGTTTTTCACCTCTTGTGCTAAGAATTCATACATTATTTGTATTGTATTTGAGCTATGGAACTAACTTTCATCAAAGTGCAACTTCTACACAATCATTTAAGTCACAATTCTTGAAAATTTTAATTTGCAGGAGCTACCATCACAAATTAGTTCAGATGAGGAAAGGGAACTTCTTGGTCTCATGTGTAGGGTTCATGAATTGGAAGTGGAAAAAATGGCTTTGCAAAGTGAGAGATTAATAAAACAACATGAGTTACGAAGAAGGGACATGGTCATTCTTCGTTTTGACAGGCAGCGCCAACTGTGTGAAGAAATAATTACTCGTCAAAGGCAATTGATGGAAGGTATTTGTGGATTACAAATAAAGCATACTCCTTGAGAACATATCCTACTTTATTGAATAAATTGTAATAAGTTATTATTCCAGAAGGCTGCGTATCTCTTCCTCCTGATCTTCAAGAGTTATATCGACTTTATCAGAGAGAAATTCACGCTGCCACCTACAATGATGCAAGTCCTAGCTACAATGTAAGCTTATGCTTAAGTGTGCTTCTTGAAGTAATATATTTAGGCTATTTCATTTTACTAAAGTTATAAAAAATTGGTTGAAATAATAAGCAAAAGATGGTATAATACTGAAAAGTAATAAATATGAAAAATTAAAATTTCTTCCATTAATTTATTCATTAAAAGCATATGCTTAATTTTTAAAATATTTTTGTTGATTAAATTATGAAAATACATGAAGGAAAAGTATAAATTATATCTCTTAATTTAACATATCAAATTTGAATGACCTGAATAATAATTAATAATAAATGGGGTAACAGACAAACAAGTGTTTCTGTTGTAAAAAAAATGGTATGTGTGGGCACTAATAAATTAATTTGCTTTTCAAATGTTACAGAACCTTCAATAAAATATTTATTCATTGTGAGGAGTCATTCTCTATTAATTAGAAAGTTCAATGTGAACCTTGCTAGTGCATCTAAAATGTTAAATAGTTGACATTCATTTAATTTGAGGAGGATGTTACTATGAAATTTAATCAACACAATGAGATTTAAGCTATTAATATTTATAATTGGTTTTTAAAACATAGACCAGAAATTTTGATTTCCTTGAAGAAATGTATTGTGACTTGTTGTATATAGTCATTAATGTATACAAGTAATGAGTTGTTCATTGCATGAAGACCAAGAATATGAATCGTAGGATTCATGAAAATGGCAATATATTCACACATATAATTTCTTTTCATGCATTCTTATTAATGTCATCTCTATATTTTGCAGCCTGGCTTTCCATTTAGCAATTATACACGTGATAAGGACAAACTTCCTCCTATTAGCCAAGTGTAAGTAACATATGTCAATATTTTGAATATTACATTGCATGCATTTCTAATTTAAGATCTGCAATTTGACATATTATGTTTTTCTTCAGGCCAGAACCATTATTCCACAGATCTATGAGATTCCACAGAGATCCTGAAGCAAACATGAGGCACCTTGAAAGTGACATGAGCCTGAGGACTCCAAGCAGGTATTTGAGTTTCTGCATCATCTTAGGAACTGTCCATAAAATATATAACACAATTTTGGAGTATTTTGAATACCTCCTTTTTTTTCCTTTGTAATGCACCTATGATATGTGCTTGAACCTCCCATAATAAGTATGTAGGTAATGCTTGTCATAACACTCCTCCCCCTCCATTTACAATAAGTAAAATAAATTATAAATAAGTAACAATGAGATTTATTAATTGTATTGGTGTTATATTTTAAGATTTATGATAATTGAAGTCAGAATTAGTTGGTAATGTAAACTGTACCTAACAAAAAAATTGGGTACAATTTTTGAATGAAGGAAGGATACGTAGGCAAGGAAATTTCTGAAAACAAGCCTTGCAAATGCCATCATGGATGATGCATGGGCCCCAGGTCCATTGAATCAATTTAATTGGATTCTAGTATATACTATGCATCAGATTTGAATGTTTTCTTCATAATCTAAGAGATTCAATGATACTGTTGAAAAATTATTTACATTTATTGTAATGATTTATACATGATAATATTTTTATTTATTCATATTTTTAATTTAATTTGTTAATATTTTAATGTTTTGGTGTCAGAGTGAATAAAAGTAATTATTTCAGCAAATGTTGAAACATTCTTAAAATAAATATCAGCATAGTGTATCACTTCACTTTGATCATCTGCTACCCCTATGTAAGAGAATGTAACATTGCCTTAACCACCACTTTTTAGCATTATGTAATTTATCATCACTGAGTAATTTATTTAATTTTTATTGAGCGAATTGCAAAGTTATGAGAAGGCATAATGTAAATAGTTTTTCTATATTCAGTGTAGTGTAACTAATCTTTACGTAAATAAGTTTATTTAAATTACAACATCCAAATAAAAAAATCATCTACTGAAGCTAAATAATTTTATGTAATTAATTCAAAGTTGAACTTGTATCATATTGTAATCAAACTTTAATAAATCCCTAAATTCAACATAAACTGAAAAACATTTCATTACCTACTTGTTACAAATTTAATATCTTACTCGAAGGATATTTCTTGATTTGTGAGATTTTGGAAGTAAAATGACTACTTAAGTTTACCAGAAAAATAGGGAGCATGTTTTTGACTTTTAATGATTTGTGAAGACAATGATTTGAATTTGTTCTGAAATTTGTTTGTATTCTATTTATAGAGATATAGAAGTGAAGTAAATATCATGTGTTTTCTAGATCAGTACCAAAAAACCATTGTACCAAAAAAAGTATTGTGGTTGTATCAAAAAAGGATATAAATCAGTTCCTCCCTCCTCCCCCCCACCAATATTTCTGAAATAATAGTTTTTGAAATGTGTAAGCTTGAAATGAAAGTGTATATTTGCATAATGGGAATACTCCTTTGGATGTAATGTGATCAATGCAACGTAATTGTTTTGAATAAATCAAGTAGTTCAAAGGAAGATTTGGTTGAGTAAATACATTCTTATAGTTGGTGATATTTTGTAACAAAATACCAGCTTTCATCACTGCATTATTAATACTCCTTCTCAAAAATGAATTTCAAGTTTGTTTAATTGAATAGATTTTTTCCACAGTTCTGCAGGTTCTGAATATGGACCTTCGCCTCTTCCACCTATTCAAGATCCATTGGGAGGTCGCCCTGGACAGTTGGAAACAAATCCAGCAGCAGCAGTATTGTTTCCTCCCATAGGATTGTCAAATGCACCTCAAGACCACCCAAGGTAATACATCATCTTATGACAATGAAGAGCATAAACAAGTGTTGCCATTTCTAGTCTACTTTTTCTCCTTCAGACATTAGACCTGTTGCCTTGTTACAATTCATTCATTGCTTCATCTTTTTTGGTCTAACAATACTTCTTTTTTCCTTTTGGTTTATAGATGAGAATTTGCTTGGAAATGCAATTATTTTTCATTCTTGTTTCTTGGTCTTTTTATTTATTTGTATGTTCTTTGATATTTTTCTTGAGATTGTAATTTTCAAGACTCTCCTGAGTGGTGATGTTTTTCAACTTTCTTTTTATTTCTAAGATCTTCTTCAAAAACCTCATTTCAGCTGCCTGAACTCTGCCCTAGGTTTTTAAATTCAGAATCCTCCATTTCACATCCACAAGATTACAAGGCATTGCCATAATTTTGTAGAATTTCCATTGGTATTTTATATTCGCTAACTTTGCATATAAATGTTCCCAACCACAGAATGTTGAATCTCTCAATCTTTCTCTCAACATCAAGTTCTCTGAGGTATGATGGTTCACACCCTAGAAATCTAAAAGTATTAACTTTTTCCATTGTCTTATCTTCTAAAATGAGCTTACATCTTAGGGCCTGGGAACCTTGGATAACTATGAAGTTCGTTGATTTAAAGATATATAAAAATTGCAGAGCTATGATGTTTTGTACAAATTATATAATGCATTCTGTAGGCTGTCTTTATAGTCATCAACTAAAAACCTGGTCATCTGCAAACAAGAGTTTTAATACAATTTTTTCCATTTGAAGTTGTCATCAGTATTAAAAGGTTCTATAGATCATTTAATAGTTAAATAATAGGTGCTCTGTTATGTTTTTACAAATATTAACTTAACTTATATTAAGTTAATAAGAAAGCAGTATTTTATAAGCTTTTTCTTTATGTTCTTTAAAGGTCAAGTCAAACAATTGGCCATGTGTCTAGAAGTCCATCTCGTCTCCCAAGGCCTCGTGATCAACACAGGTCAGGCATTTTTCTTCCAACAATTCATTATATTATATATACAAAAAAAATGTAAAAATTCAAAGAAGTTTTGAAGAAAATAAAATGTTTCTATGTTGTTCTAGTGGTCGAGGATTAAGACGTGTGGCAAGTGATGAAAACCTTTCCTCAGAAAAGGTTAGTAGAATTGCCAATCAACATTACTCAAACATTATGAATACTAATTTAGAGTCCTAAAAATAAAAATACAATTTATTTCATTGTACATTTTGCTATCATTGTACAGCCTGCTCGGCCAACAGTGTGGCGATATTGACTTGTGTGAATAATACAGGACATTTTTATTCACACTTGAAGATTGTATACAATAAAAGAAAATTAAATAGGAAGAAAATGAAGAAAGAAGACTGTTAATACCTCAGAAAATAGGATTAATTTGTATTATGAATAGTTTGTCAAACATTACTTTGACTAATAGCATCATGAACATGTAATGAACCACTACTTCTAAATTTAAAAATAAAACAGAACTTCATTCTTAAAGATTATAAAGGTTCATGAAGTAGTGAGTTTCATAGTTCATGATGAAACATTGAAAAATGAGGATTAATATAATTTCCTTTCATCTACATACCTCAAGAGTTTCCAGGTTTCAGAAAATAATTTTCAATTACTTTTACTGTACATCATTGTACAGTGATAAATTGTTTTACAAATGGAAAATATTGATTTTTTTGCAGAAAATGAGATTGTGAAGCAGGGTGGATCCAGAAAGAATTTCTGGTGTGCCAATTCAAGTTTGAAACCCCATACTTGTTTTTGAAATAAGATTACTTTAAATTGTTAGCTTGAAATAAAAGAATATTTGAGCATATTCATAATGGAAATACTGCTTTGGACATGATAAGATCTCTTTATGGTAATTATTTTCAATAAATTGAGTTTAGGGAGAAAGTATATTGACTTGGAGAGGGGAGGAGGCATGATTTCTTACCCACCCCCGTGCTCGTTGAGTCCACCACTGTTTTCCAATCGATTCATTATGTTAAATATTGTATTTACATCATTTATATTTAAAAGCTGGATTGCAATTTTGCTTTTAGAAATTGCAAAAGTGTGAAACACCCTTACAGTCACTTTCTAAAAAATTCGTCTTTCCTACTGATGGGTAAAAGGAATATTAACACTTAGTAACTCTTCCATTTTTTGAAATTGGCAGTAATTAATTGTATATTTTAGTGACTGAATTACAAAATTGTTCATTTTAGTTTTTAAAGAATGTAGCATTTTTAGAAATTTTCAAAAATATAATTCACTCAAATGTAATGTCTGAACCAATACTTTTGAATATTTTCAATCTCATTAGAAACATACTTTTCTATATTAGTATTTCCAATCTGCTTTTGCTATATCTTCTGGGCAAAAATTGAGAGAAAGTTTAAAACAATTGAAAATCAATGCCTTAAAATGCTTGAGAGGGCAAACTGCTTTAAAAGATAATTTTGAAAAATGAAAAACTAGAGAAAATGACACATTCATCAAAATAAACTTCCATGAGTTGACTAAAACCATAGATGTAACTATGAATGCCTTATGAAAAGTAAAACATTTAGCAATAGACATACTTTTCAGCAGTGTTAAGTTCTAATTACTACAAAAAGGTGTAACTTCTCCTTACTTGCAGGAAAAAGAAAGTATATTGAATATTTTTCATGCTACTATATCTGTCTTCCAAAAATGTGAAAAAAGTCCGATAGGAAATGTCAGAAAGGAGAAAAAATTTAAAATATGTACAGCAACGTGTATAATTTCATCTATTTATTCCAATGACTACGATGCTCTGTGATATGCATAACCAAAAAAATAAAAGGATTGTAATAAATTCTTCTGCAAAGCACATTGTAGTCATTTGGGTTATTAGACAAACTAAATTTAATATTTTGTTAATGTGATGAATTGTTATTGTTGTTGATATGTCACTGATGAGAAATTAATTTCAAATAGCAAATAATGTTTTGTTATTTGTATTTGGTTTCCCTGTTGATTTATGAGTTTCAATAAAATGTGATATTGTATCAGTTCCATGTGTTCTTATTTTTTTGGGAAAATAATTTTCAGCATTAATAATTTACAACACTTGGGCAGCCCTTGGTGTAGTAGTTTGACAGCACACCTAGCATGTCTGCTGATGCCCAGGATTGAACCCAGACAGTTTCAAATAGAATTTGAGACGGACATCAAGGTTTTCTTGGGATACTCCCATTTCCCCTTCCAATGTGCATCCCACCAGTATGCTCCGTCTACCATTCCTTATCCTATCATTAACCATTTTTCTGCTAAGGATCCAAGGGTCACAATGATGCCTAGGTGATAAGTTAGGGAACTACCTGAAATGGGCATGGGTTATCGATAGGTAAGGTCCCAGCATTTTGAATTAGAGAGAGAGCAGTAATGAGGAGGGAATGTGGAATGACTCTTCCCAACACCTTAGTTATGGATGAGAAGGAGTGGATGGAATGCCAGATGGTGCAAGGGGTGCAACTCAGTTGAAGCTGGTCCCAGAGGGGAAAACCAGAGGTTCTTGTTAATTTATATGACTCATTGTATTTTATCCAGTTTATATACTACAACTAAATAAAGTCAGAAGGAAAATCGAAGGCGAGCAAATGGGGATTCCACAAATGCTGAGAATTTCTTGAGATAGGTCTGCAAACATTCATTTTATACATTTGAAAAATTTTGTAAAAATGTTTATGAAGATATTAATTGGGAAACAAATTTTCAAAATTTTAATTGTGTATACAAATAATTTCAAATTGGGATATTTAAATTATAAAATGTTTAATTAGTAAGTTTATGCAAACTTGTGAACAGAGGTTCTATGAATAGGATGTCTTTTTACCACACAAATAAGATTAATTCCATTTTTTTCCTTTTTTACTGAAAGTATGTATAATTTTGCTCCTAATTCATGTCAGATATTTTGTTTGACAGTTCTTTTGAAATATAAAGAAAAACATCCTGAAATTTTGTAATTTCTACTTGATTCATTTCTATCCCTATAATTTTTATATTAAGATTATCATCCAAAATACATTACAAATAATATGTTATTTGTATTTCTGGAGTAATAATAATTTTAGATTTCTTTTCTGCATATCATCAGTGAAGAAAGAATACTGTATAACTGTTATCCCTGGCATCCTTGACACGTGGGTCCATTTGATAACAATATTAACTGTTAACTTATATTTTCCCAGCTACCAAAAGGTAGTTGCTGTTTACAGGGATGACAATTGAAAAACAAAAGGTTAAAAATCAACTACAAGGTTTTGTTTCTTGACCAATGATACATACTTTTGAGGTCATATTTCATTCATTGATTTTTATGCAATCTGCACCACTTCTATTTTTATTTAAATTGCGTTAATTACCTTAATTTTATTGTTCTACAGAATCCTCAACTGTTGAATCTGTTTAATTGATTTAATTTGCATGATTATTAACATGTTGAATTATAATTCAATGAATTAAATTCATTTCAATCCTATGGCTTTCAATAATTTCCTTAATATACAGGTATTTCCATTAGCCAAATTGTGTGCATGACTTTGGAGTTTTCATCATATATTGTATTTTAGGAAGGAGTACATTTTTAATGTTATTTGTGAGCAAGTGGCATTACTTGAGGAGGTGGCATGTTTATTCATTATATCATAGAAACAATGATATGTGCAATTAATAAGTAAATAACTTAATTTTTTTCAATATTATTTTATATTACAATTTTTATCCACCTTGAGTGTCCCAAGAAATTTTTCCCTCTCTATAAATTTTGAATTACCTACATTAAATCTTGCAAAACCACTTTTTGCATATGCCTAAAGAAGAAGTTTTAGCAGTTACAATAAAACAGAATGCCAGTACTGGAACACCTTTCTTGAAAAACACATATGGTTTTTCTTGCAAGATTTATTCTCTTGCTTTATTCAGAGATAACAGACGAAATGTCATGAAGATAGTAAAATAATGAGAAGAGTAAACTAACATATTATCAGCTGGATTACATGGTGAGAGAAATGAATGAATGTGATGAGGTGCGTTCTATAGCAGAGGCATAGGTTGGAGGGCACATGGGGAGAGAATATGATCTGCCCAACTGACTTTGAAACAGGGTGACCTATCTAAAGACAACAATTTAAATGGAAATACCTAATTTGAATGTTTTAACCAAACTTGTGTACCTACATTAATTTGAGTAATAATACTATAATTTAATTTAATGTTTTTTCCCATGATTTGAAGTTATTTAGTTAGGCTGAAGTTTAGAACACGGTACTTTTTCTTCACGGTACACTTTAACTTCAGGAAGTAAAAACTGCACTTCGCACCGCTCCGGCGAGGGGGAAATCCACGGTGGAGAGGACGAACGGTGATTAGGGGTTTATGAGGGAAATTTTTCGGTGAGGAGGGGTAGTAGGGTAATGGACGTAACTTAGTGCATACTTATAATAGGCAAAACGTGGGCGATCTAAACAAATTATAAAAATTACTAAAATAATTTTATTGTTTCATAATTGGTCACGAAAGTGACATAAGTTAGAGGAAGTATTTTTACCCTAGTATCTTGTCAGAGTTCCATTATCAAATAGGGCTGCGATCGTGGTGGTGTGCCTCAGTGATTTCGCATGTCGGGTTAGCTGTGGAAGTGGTACGTTGCTGTCGTACAATTACGTTTGTTGCACTCTTCTGCATCTTTGTGATTTGTGTTTTTGAGGGTCGAGTGTTTGTTCTACGATGGTGTTTTGGCTGTGATTGAGTGTCGAGGAAGCGAAAGGAGTTGTGTGATCGTTTGGAGTAGAAGTGCAGAAAGAAAGGAGCCACTCCTCAAAGGAGCCGAAGTGTTTTGAGCGGAAGGTGTCAACTGAGAGGTTTTTGCCGTTCCTTGACGGTGTCTTC
The DNA here is from genome assembly GCA_031308135.1 of Acheta domesticus. NCBI lineage: Eukaryota > Metazoa > Arthropoda > Insecta > Orthoptera > Gryllidae > Acheta > Acheta domesticus. Next base: position 52,868,472 of record JAHLJT010009419.1, read on the forward strand.
AAACTACGACCCGTGAAATTAGCCTATCGGTAAGTTTTGTTCATTGTTTTTTTCAAAGCTCTTTGCGTAATTTGGGGGAGGGATTTAGGATAAACTTACCTCCCGTCCCCATTCCGCAACAAAATAAGCGATGAAGGGTCGTACCTTCTTAAGAACTAACAAAAAAGAACAATGTTAGAACAAAACAAAGATAATTTATTTACATATTATTAATACATATTTACAGAACACAGTTCATTTTTTACTAGGATTGATGGTAAACTCGACGATTCTTTCTGAGCTCTCGTGTGAAATTTCTTCGTGAATCATTCGAACGACTGAATCCACATATTTTTCTTCTAAAGAATTAATCACAAAACACTATGCATTTTTCTTATTTTCAATTACTCGCCTGTGTTTTTCGATACTCTGCAATAATCTATATTTACAGGTTATAAGTGATGTACGAAATAAAACAATGAAAGCTGTTTCTTCGCCATCTTCATGTTCTCATTCACATTGTACTACAAAATATGACTCGTTTATAAATTATTTGACGTGTTGTGAGTTTATTACTATGCGCGGGAATTGCAGAATTGATTTATGACGAAAAATATTTTGGGATGAATGATCTTATAGTTAATTTTACGCTTTGGTATTTTTATTATTTGCTTAGATGATTCGTTTCAAAACTTAATGAAAAGTTGAAAAAATGTTAAGAATTCCTAAAATATTTCTGGTGGTTGTTCGGTAATGTTAATTTATTGTTTACATTTAAGAACTTGTACTTTGACAGGCATACTGTTTACGGTTACGGTTTACGGACTTTTATTATCAAAAAAGTAAACTGGGGTTGTTGTAGAAAACTATCATTGTACCCTGTCATTTATAGTTTTCAGCAATATTTGAAGTTCGTTGAATTTTATCCTATGCCTGACAATTTTCTATCTTGAGCAAGAATGACTCGTGTAAAATGTCATTGCTTCAAAAACCTAATTTTGATTTCTTTAAATTCAACGCTTAGTACAGAGAACGCCTGGTTTGTTGATTTCAACTGTTTTGACATTGAAATAATAAATTTAGATTTCCAATTATAACAACTTATAATCGCGTTACAAAACAATCCCCAAATGAAAAAAAAATTGTACTGAAGAGCAGTAACACAGCAGATCTGAACATATAAATGGGATCTAACCTTGTGACATTGCCTAGTTTGCCGTTTCAGAATTTCACTGCAGTGAGGCGCATGCGTCTCTGTAAAATAAAATGAAGCTAGAAAAGGACGAGAGGATTTCTATAAGGGGTTTGGAATTCGATAAGAACAAGGAGATTTCTTATCTTATGATAGGCAACCTTTTCCAGCAGTTCAACAGTTTTAAAACCATCAGTAAATTAATGAGCAGGGGTGGTAATGGTTAACATCGTATGCAGCTGCATATTTCATTTTTCCGTCCGGAAATCTTTGTACTCCACTGAGCTCTGGATAATGAGTATGTCATATATTTTGAAATAATGCTGTTTACACGGAGGTTGAGAGCTCAGCTAGTTTTCGGTGCTTTCCAGCTTTTTAAAAACGTTGCATTATGTCCAGAACGTGATTCATGAGAAATTTCTTCATGTTAGTGCTGTAGAAGAAGTCCATGTGGTTAAAGAATTTCTCTTTGATGATGTGCAGAGACACGACGTTCGGGAGAACTTTAGAGAGTTTGATTACGCCCTGTGAACAGAAATGAATGTTGTGGTAAGATTTGGTGATCGAATGAGAATATGCAGATAATTTCCACTTAATCACCCAAGAATTCAAATGATACTAATGTTAATGGTAGATGGGATGTTTCAATATAACTAATGGGTAACTGAGTAAAGAGGGTCACGTTATTACAGTTAGGGCTAATTGTTGTTTCTGTATTAGTAAAAAAGGTATAGACTCCTGGTTTACAATTGCATTTGAAGGTTGAATTAATGAATTGATCAGATTTTCAGCTTATCAGATACAATATTTCTCTCTGAACACCTCTCAGAACGAAACAGTTTTCGTTATCTTTTAATGACCTCGGTCACGGCCAAGTCAACTAAGAGTCAGCCGTGCCTCGGCAAAGCATTATCCAAAAGGGAAAGTGACTCTGTGAAATGCTTATCTTTTATGTACCAAATTGTCTGCATGTAAACAAGTAACACTTGTTAATTAAATAACTGTTCCATTCTTAAATGAACCACCCAAGTTAATGACGAATTTTAGTACAATTTTTTAGCATTCTTATTCGTTATTCGGTAGCTGAATGTTTAAACTCGTAGCTTTATATGATTTCAGTCGTACTGCGCAGCTTGCTGTGTGCTTAAGCTTATAGCAACACATGGTTTTGATCCTGATACACCGTTCACTGTGCGTTTATGCTCATAGATACCTATTTTGATTTTGCCGCGCTCCATGCTGTGTGTATAGTTGCTCATAGCTATACACGATTTCGGCCTTGCTGCACCGCTTACTTGTGTTTAAGGTCGTAGATAAACATTTTGATTTTGCCGCGTCCCATGCTGTGCGTGCAATACACGATTTCGACCACGCTGCACCGCTTATTGCGCGTTATGCTCATAGCTACAAATTATTTTTCAATCTTGCCGCACCACTTACTGTGCGTTTATGACTGATGCGCACTTCAACATTCAGCCACCAGTTGACACTGCTCAAACATTGTGTTGCAACTTTGACGTCTCATTACAAATTCAGTACAGAAGATTTACAGAAGTATTGCAGAAGGCGAATCTACAACTGTAATCGAGCATTTCTATCCCTCCCCAACTAAATGTTTAATTTATTATGAAATTCATGACCAAATTTTTTAGTGGCGTTAATGGAAGACGCTTAGAAGTAAATTGGCGAATATTTCTCGCATTGGTATTTCAAAATTGTAGAAAGTTTGAAAATTAACAGGATATAGTGAATGTGTCAAGCATACAATTGTTCATTTATTTTGTACACTCACGGAAAAATGCTTAGCAAAGATGTATAAGATTAACGAGCGACCGAATATACATTAAAGTAAGTTTTTGTAGCTCTACGAATTGCCGTTACTTACTGTGTTTTTCTGATCTTAGCTATACACTTTTTCTTTTATTTGCTTTTATTTGCCGCGTTGATTACTGTTTTTTATATATACAGGTGTAGTCGGTGATGCACCCAAAGGCGGAGATGGGATCTTGGGGATTCATACATTTTATATTCAAAATAATGGAAAAAATTCATTTTAACCCTGAAGTACACAGAGGGGTGCCAGAGCACTCCAGAAGTATTTGAAATTGACGCTAGTCGCGCTGGCGTTGGGCTTTTTTGTCACACACCGTGACGTGAGTAAGTTATCTTTGCACCTGTGCACGTGTTGTACATGTCCTTTAACTTCTTTATGTATTTTTCATTGTTGCGGGTACTGATGCACCCTATCTGTATATTAGGAAGTGTGAAATTTGGAATTGAACCATCGTGTGAAATCATTATAGGTCGAAGAAAAGGACTGCCAAAACAAGCTCGGTGCGGTGTATGTCCAAGAATAAAGGATAAAAAAACAAAATATTTTGTGAAAAATGTAAAATACCTATTTGTGTTGGACATAAGAAAGATTTTTGTCATGTATTAAGTAAACCTTTTGATTTCCAGTATTAAATTTCAAGTTGAAAATAAGTGAGCAAACAAAATTGATATTATAATTATATTTCCTGTTCTTATTTCAAGGAATAATCATTTCCAGTTCTTATTTTAAGGACTAATTATTCATCACTTTTTTATTTGGGGTGCTGCGGCACCCCAACTTTGTATTTATGTATGCTGTTTTTGCCTCTGTCTTCTAGGGTTAAGAAAACATCAAGACGGCTAGACGATATATCTGGAGCCCTACCCCCCTCTCCTGAGAAACATCCTGTTTGCTACTCTACTTAAAGAGAATGCTTAAAGATCAAATAATAGCTCTACATGATGTTGATTTTGCCGCACCACTTACTGGGTATTTATATACAAAACTATTCATGCTTTTGAACTTGCCGCGTTGCTCACAGCACATTATTATTCACGATGTTGATATTGCCGCACCACTTACTGGGTATTTATATGCATAACTATTCATGCTTTTGAACTTGCCGCGTTGCTCACAGCACATTATTATTCACTATGTTGATATTGCCACACGCGCCGCCTCGCGTCCTGCCTGCTTGCGCCTTCACGATTTTCGTAATCCTCGGGCGGGCGCGGTGGGGCCTTACCTTGGTGGGCACGAGGAAGTCTCCTTCGGAGACGTAGAGAGCGACGGGCGCCGTGACGTTGCGCAGCGGGTAGTCTGGCGGCCGCGCGGAGCCGTAGAGCCGCAGGTTCTCCGCCGCGCCGCGGTCCATCTGGTGGAAGCGGCCTGCGCCGCGCGAGCGAAACTCAACAGGCGTGGAGCGGCAGAGCCATTCACAAACGGCTGGCCTGGGACTAAGTGGTCTATGTAACACGATGTGACTTACACCACTTAAGAATTGACTTACATTAAACCATCTGCCGATACTAAAGTGGTACTTCTATTGTGCGGCATCTACAACAACAAATGACCCAAAGACCACTTTAGATTATGTATAGATGCTCACCTTTTCGGATCAAATTTACCATAACCTGAATTTTAGCTAAAATGTTTCATAGACCACTTTAGTTCCAAGTCAGCCAAATGTGAATCGTAGCTTAACGAGGATTTAAGTTTTGCGGGGCCCCTAACACAAAAATTGTGTTGGCCCCCGTCTCCCACTCCCCCCGTAAAAATAGCTCCATCTTTGGGCCTCCACTAAGTTTTGCCCTGGGGCCTCCATCACAGTCAATTTGAGCATGGAACATTTGGAGGTTTGCATAAGCAATTTACACTTTCAGTTGCTAATAACGAAATAACGTGTAGTTAATATTCGACTATTTGAACATGTATCAAGCATTTGAAAAAGTAACTTTGGAATTTTTAATACAAATTTGTTAGTACAATAGACTATTTGAGTTGCACATTATTTTACACACACAAAGATATGTCGTGCATATTTTTTCCAAAGCGCGGGGCTCCTCATGGATGGAGGCTCGCAAGTACCCGCTTGCTTTGCTTGTAGGTATATCCGGCTCTGTTAACATGTAATGACTAGTTTGAGTTATTCACCACATTTGACTTATTCGATACGCAAGATGCATTAAAATAGTACATTATGAAACGATGATGTAATGATGGGTATTAATACACGATTGTGATATTACGATACGAACGAGAAACGAACGAGTATCGTAAAGTTCACACGAGTGTATTAATACCCATTACATCGAGTTTCATACGATACCTTTTTCTACGACTTATAGTAAATTTTATAAGTTAAATTTCTCCATTGAATCGTTTCGTGGCAGTCGACATGCAGGATTCAGACAAGGCCAGCTAGCGGACACGTCTCTACCCTAACCCCCGCAGGTGGCTTTGTTTTACCGGACCTGCGAGGGAGTACAAAAGTTGCGGCAATAATATTCCAACGTCACCATTTTCGCACTTTCTCTTATTTCTGGAAATGTCAACCAGAAAGAACAACCATTCACTAAACATTTTAAACTAAAGAATTGGCCTGTTTTTAAGGACAACCACACGGCAGCAATATATAACAGAAAATGATGTGTTCAGATCTTATCGTCACTCAAATGTTCTCTCCAACAACTGCCACTGCGCTAGTCAAATAGAATCAAAGTGAAATTACGATCCAATTTATTTTAAAGAATATGTCACGTAAAAAAATACTAATAATAAAAAAATAAAACTGAGGAGCATAATATAATATTAAATGTAATTTTACTATACACACTTGAACAAAACATTTACTACTATCAACAATTCTCAATGATGAATGAAGTGCCAATACTTGGTTTGTATGCTTCTCTGTGAGATTGGTCAAGAACCTGTATCATAATAAAATCTGTATCGTAATGACTATCATTATGAAACGCATTGAAGACATTAAATGACAGAATTATACAATGGGAGTAGAAAAAATAGATTTTTTAAAAAGTCACTTGTATAAGTGGTTCTTTCAGAGCATGCATAGCATTTTAAAATTTCAATTTTTAGCACAAGTGCTAAAAGTGAAACGATGCTCAAGTGTTCAGATAAACCTGTGAAATCAACAAAGAAAACAAAATACATTCGTCTGTCCGCATCAGCTACTACTGACTTTAATTTACCATTAAGTAATTTGTATTCTTGAATCAAAATAAAATAAAAGTGAAAAAGACTAAAAAGTAATGTATGACGCAAGTGGTAAAAGAGATTTTGTTTTCCTCGTAGGATTACGTCACTCAGCCTAACTACCCGTGTCGCAACCTTTCCTAATCGCAAAATGAAATGGCACTTTTACCACTCGTATCATAAATAACTATTTTCAAAATTCGAATTAACCTGTAAACATTATTTGAAATGTCCAATACCCCACCTATAATCAGCGATACCCCGCACTAGTAAAATATATTTGAACATGCAGAGCACAAATAAAAATTGACCTCAGAAAGAACCGGCCGTCACGGGCGCCAGGCGAAGATATTAATTAATGCTTCAACAGACATCGGAAATTACAACTGAAGTATCTTCCACGCTCTAAACATCTATGGCCCTCAACAGACTACACCGAGGAATGTGTTTCCAGAAATGTGCGACGAGAAATGTGGAAAATCGAAACAAGGGACTCTTATGGACCCCCACACACTTGAGTTTCCTCGTTCGCCTCTGCGGAGGCGAAAGAGTTCCTCGCTCGAGTCGGTCGGCGAGCGAGTTTTCTCGGACAGATTTCTACTCCTTCATTGGTTATACGACATTTAGGCGTTCGCTGCCGCAGGAAAACACCAAACAGTGCATAGAACTGAGTGAGGTTATAACATTTGGCAGTAAAAGATGTGATAAACTACCAATTTTTTAATTGTTTTCTTGAATTTTCCCTTAAAACGGAAATGAAGAAGTAAAAACTTGAATGGAAGATATTCTTATTTGTGTGAAACCCGCTCATAGTGAGTAATATAAAAATAAAAATTTGAAGCAAGAAACTTAAAGGGTATTTAGAAAGAATTGAATTAATTTATTACTTTTCTTAATTGGTATTTATGAATGAATTTATTAATTGTGAATTTTATGAATTATTTGATCATTCATTATCTATTCATTATTCAACCAACAAATATAGTAAACCAGAGCGTGGTAGAGATTACGGAGTTCAAGAAAATTTGCTGATGTACAACTTCTCCCTTATACGTCACTTAACTTTCTGTTTTTTTAAAATTAAATAATGATCTATATGCAATGTAGTAGTGTGTTTCTAGGTAATTCGAACTCGTTAAACAAATTGTTTACGATTATTGTAACAAAACAAGGATATCACGAGTTAAAATTACATAAGAGCATTTAATAAAACAAGAAATGGGACTCTCAGATCATCTCATAGCTAAAACATCACTCTCGGCTTGTGGAACATAAAGGTATTTCCAGACATCGAATAATCTCTTTGTAGTGTGTGGACGCAGCCTCGCCGGCCTCTTACCACATTTCTCGTCGCACATTTCTGGAAACGCATTCCTCGGTGTAGTCTGTTGCGGGCCTAACACTGGCTAAAGGGTCCTTTAGATTAGATTTATTACTAATTCTGCAATTAAGTTTGAGAAATTGGTACATTAATGTTAAATTAGTGTATCACATAAGGGATTTTTACTAATTTTCTATATAACATTTGTTGCGTATTTATGCGACACGCGTCTTCTAAACCCTTTGGGTGTTAAGCGCAATACGGAATAATCCTCCTTTACTTTTAATGACATTAGCGCTCTCTGTATTCACATGGCGCATTATTTCCGTCACGTCTCGTCGTTGTCAAGGGGATCGCTAGGTAGCATCTCCGCGTACACACCTCACACCGCGCGCCCCTGCGTCACTACCCAGCGGCCAGAACTGGGGAGGAATAAGGAAGGGGGTAAGGTTTAGGGCACTTCACAAAGGTTGGACTAGCCCTTGTGAAGCAGCCGAACTCGTTTTGTCGAAACAAATTTCACTGAGAATCGACGGGAATCGACCCCGGACCTCATTGGTGAAAGGCGAGCGACTTTGATGTGAGCCACGAGACTCATATATACGAAAGGATTTCTGTACATCAATTGACGTTGTTATAAATATTAATTGTATCAACAAATAAAAATACATTTTGTATCGAGAATAAATGAAACTTAATTTATTAGAAAACATCAACCCGGGTGGACACTACATCTCTCCCGTGGGAAAATCTGGGTGCGCTTCTTCTTATGATAGAAGGAAATGAATGTAAGTTAAAGCGAAAGATAATAATGAATAGCTAGTTAATTTATACTTACTACCTACGGTATGTCACTGTTTCTACCTTCCCGTATACGTACGTATATACTGAGTAATATACGTAGTATAGGGAAAGTTATGTAATGCTGCGCGAAAAAATGGCGAATTTTCGGCAGAAAAAATATCATTGCCAGGCCCTGATAACGAACTTGTGGTGCTACAGAATAGCACAGACTTTCCCGTATTAGTTTTCTATTTCCTCGGATCTGGGCTAGCTATTCAGAATTGCCACATACTCATGCCAGCTGTCATCAATCACCGCCCAAAGTATATTTTCTTTGACATATTCTTGATTTTTCAGTTTTCTATTGATAGATCGGCAATATTAATTTTATAATATTAAAGAACATAAAAACCTCGTTCTAAATGGCGATTTTTTTCAAAATTAGCATTTTAAAAGAAAACAGCGTTTAAGCGCTACTAAAAATGCGAAATTTGAAGCTCTTTTTAACGGAAAATTTTTGATTTTTCAAAACACTTCATTTGAAGTCATTTGAATCACTTACTCTCACAAATATAATAATGTTTACAAATTGCTGGTAATGTGCAAAATTTGAGAGACCTTTCAAAAAATTATATTCGTGTAATTTTTGAAAAAACAAATATCCAAAAACGAACTTAACGTCATTTTAAGAGTACAATTATCACTATCCGTTCCAAAAGTTTCAAGAAAAAATTTGGAGCCATATATCAGAAAATTGCATTTGAGCGTTTCTGAAAATGCGGAATAATGAGCGAGTTTTCACAGAAAACGATTGAGTTCTCGAGAAACTTTACTTCACATTATTTACAGCTCATGTACTCGAGCCAGATGAACAGGGGTTTCTTCAATTTGGAATTTGTAAACATTATTATATTTGTGAGTGTAGGAGCTTCAAATGACTACAAATGAAGGTTTTTGAAAACTCAGAAATTTTCTGTGAAAAAAGCTTCAAATTTCGAATTTACAATAGCGCTTAAGCGCCATTTTCTTAAAAAGGGCTACAAATTTTTAAAATAAAATTGACATTTAGGACGATGCTTTTGTGTTCTTTAATATTATAAAATTAATACTTCCATTCTATCATTAGGAAACCGAAAAATTGAGAAAATGTCAAAAAAATGTACTTTGGGCGGCAATAGATGGTAGCTCGCAAGAGTGTGTGGTAATTCCGAATAGCTAGCCCAGACTCAAGGAAATAAAAAAACAATACGGGAAAGTCTGTGCCATTCTGTAGCACCACTAGTTGTGTTCTTTGAAAGTTAATAAATAAATGAAGCAACTGACCTGTGCGCAGAATCTGCGTGTAGTGCCACGGGACCAGAGCAGACGTACTGCTGATCCCTCTCGCAAGTTGCCGGGCCAGCTGAGTCTGCAATGCGAGAGTTGCCGTCTAGATATTACATACGACGATAATACTTTAAAATAAATTTTAATTAGTGGCTAAACAAGCAAATAATTTGGCCGTTAACAAGTTAATAGAAGTGAAGTCGTATGAAACTTTGATTTCAGTAAAATATATCAGTACATTAAGATATTAAGAATTGTAGGGTAATACTCGTAATTTATGAACAAAAATGTATTCATGGATTTCCATTAATTTAAACATTGTGTAATAACAGGGTGATAATGAGAGATCTCTTGAGGAATATATCTCTATTCTAAACTCACTTGTCAAGGGAAAGCATCTTTTGACTTGCACCAAATAATAATATACTGCTTTTATTTTCACACTGCCAATTAATTACTTTTTGTTTTTTTACTTTCCTTTATACATGCGGTTATACGGCGTAATATACGTCATATAGGGACAGTTATGTAATGCTGCGCGAAAAACGCCGGATTTTTGGCAGAAAAAAAATTCATTACCGGGCCCTGAAAACGAAAAAGTGGATAAATCCAGTTGCTAGATTAAGAAAAAAAATCCTCTAACATGTGGTGTAGCCAGAATCCCTGTTCTGTGGGTCTTTCATACCGAAAAACCAATTGACAGCAAAACCTCCGTCTGTGAACACCACTAGCGCGTAGACCATTCGTATGATTTTTTTTTTCAAATTGAAGAAATCCCTGCCCATCTGACTCTAGTCGAAGCTTTGAGATTTTGAAAAACATTCTTTAAAATGTGGGGGTACTTTTCATGAAGCTCCCCGAAAATTTTCAAAATTTTCTCAAAAACGACTCCAAATTTTTTCTTTAAATTTCTTTTAAGAATAAAGTACACTTAAGGTGGCATATAACCAAATTTCATGGTTTACTATGTATTTTCGAAAATTGCAAAAAATATGAATTTTTTTCGGCGACTTCCTAAAACTACAAAATTGAAGATACGCATTTTTGCTTGAAATTAAATTTGTTCTCCGTAATTGGTTCTTTCATTAAAGTCATGCACAATTATTTGAAACATTTAGTAGTTTTCGCGCAATATTGCATGCAATATTTACAATTAAAAAAATTACAAAAAACAGATTTTATCAAAAATTTATCTAAGTTTTTTCTTTAAGGTTTTGATATGGATTATGCTAAATGTACTCTATAAGATGACAATAACGTCATATAGCTCTACGCTTTTTTTTTCAAAAATTATAAAAATGAAATTTTTTGATTTGTCTCTCACGTCATTAATATTTACAAAAGCGACAATTTGTTGATATTATATTTATAAGTACACGTGCTTGAAATAATGTCGTACGAAGTTTCTCGATAACTCAACCGTTTTCTATGAAATTAGCTCAAAATTCCGCATATTCGGAAACACTCAACGACATTTGCTCATAAATGGCTACACATTTTTTCTTCAAACTTTTTGGACGGATAGTATTTATTGCACTCTTTAATATGATCTAAAAGTTCATTTTGAGGTACTTTTTTTGTAAACAAATTTAATTTATTTAAAGATCTGTTACACCGTTCATACACACTCCTCCAGAAATTTGTAAACACTCTTGCATTTGTGAGCTCAAGTGCTTTAAATGACTTCTTATGAAGGTTTTCGAAATCATAAAAGATTCCTGTGAAAATTAGGTTCAAATTCCGAATTTACAGTAGCGCTTAAACGCCATTTCCTTACAAACGGCTTCAAATTTTTCAAATAAAATCACCATTTAGGACGAGGTTTTACTGTTCTATAATATGTTTAAAACAATATTTCCGTTCTACTATTAGAAAACCGAAAAATTAAGAAAAAAAAGTACTTTCTGCGGCGATTGATGGCAGCTGGCAAGTGAATATGGCACGTTCGAATAGCTAGCCGAGACCAAAGGAAATAGAAAACTAATACGAGAGAGACGGTGCCATTCTATAGCACACTAATTTTTCATTTGAATTAGCAGATAAAGTTAGGCACATTCGTTCCAAGTGTCATATAATGCTTCACGCGAAGAATGAAAACAACAAAAAACATACAAAAAACGCAAGGTCGTATTTTATTCGGGAGATGTTGTAGGCTTCATTGTCAGATTTTTATCGTTCAGGATATTACTTAACAGAAGTTGGTGGTGTTGTGTAATACTCACTGTGTTGTTTAGATCCAACGCACCAACGCCCCACGAGAAAAACACGGCACACATTTTGCTGAAGTAGGAGTCGTCACTGCAGTACTCATAGTTAAGAGCAATGAAAGCGTCTGTCTTGGGCAGCAGTTCGTATGTGGGAAGCAGGTTCAGCACAACCTGTGAGAGAAGGAACGTAATGAAGGCACATTTTGTCGATGCTTCGCAGAACAATTCCACATTTCATGTAATTAAAATAGGTGCCAATTAAGTGAGAAAATATTTGTCCGCTTTCGGCTAACCAAAGGAGTTCTGTCCCGATAGTATTCAATCCTGACTAGATTTCAGATAACTGGGACGAAGGGAAGAAATGAAGGCCTATGATGTTGCCCACATTAGGACATATGTGAGAGAAGGGACGTAATGAAGGCACATTATGTCGATGCCTCCCAACTAGAACACATATACATTTCTTGTCATTACAATTGGTGGCAATTAAACGAGAAAACATTTGCGAGTTTTCGGCCAACCTAAGAAGTTCTTCCCCAGTCGCATTCAATTATGACTAGATTTCAGACATCTGGAGCCAATATCCTTATTCTCATGAACTGTTCATCTGAGAAGTATTTTTCGACTCAATAAATATAATCGCAACTTCATCCAAGGTTCCACATGTCATCAAGTTTTTTTGATGTTTCCATTCAAGGTTTCCTGTTTCTTACATACGAGTTGCTACCCAAGTTCCGGTTGCTTTCCTGGCCTCGTGGAAACAAGACAGCAATTCAGATAGCTAAATTGGCCTCGAGGAAGCTAAACATAAGAGTTTCTTTCTGCTCCTATGCTTTTTATAAAAAATGTTCCAGTTTTTTGCATGTCAATGTGGCAGAATTGGATTTTTAAACTCACGCGGATCAAGAACTCCATAAAACCTTGGGAATTTTCATCTCTTGATGCAAGGCGCGAGAAGGAATTCTTACCCACTTCAGATCGACCATTGTCCCTTCCTGCACAGAAACTGCTTCAACAGTGACCTACTCCTATCGATGATAGTATCGGATCAGGTTTCACCGGCCATCACCGTGCAATTTCCCCAAAAGTGATTATGTTAATAACAAATTTTCTTTCTGCAAACTTATTAACTGCCTACAGGCAATTAAATTTATAGTATAATCTGAGATTATTACATCCGCCCTGTCTTTTATTTATTAAACTTTAATAGTGATTACCCAGCTACGTTTCTGTCAAAGATCATTTTATCATCTTTTACAGTTCAGGCGTAGTAAAAACAATAATGAATAAATTTTGTTCCTATATGTAGTACACTACTCACTCTAACATGTTGTGTAATCAGAATCCATGTCTTGAGGGACCTTGATGCCGAAAAATCACTAGATAGCAAAACGTCTGTCCGTCTGTCAGTGATCAACGCGTTCAGACGATTTTCTCCAAAACTGATATTTCCCAGTGGATCTGAACGAACTCAAGGTACTACAAGTCTGAAATAGAGTTTTAATTTTTGGGGATACTTTACATGAAGACTCAATATTTTCAAAATTTTCTCAAAAATTGCTCCAAATTCGTTGATTAAACTTTGCCCTCGGATAGGGTGGAGAACGCTTAAAAGAATGACGCAGATTCATAGAAATTCCCGATTTTTCGAAAATTGCAAAAGTTCAAATTTTCTTCATATACAATGTAGAAGTTAGATTTTTTTCTAAACGAAATTTGTTTTTTGTGTAATTGTTCTTGAAGTATAGTAATTTTTTTAACAATTAATTTCTCAAATATTTTCCTTTAAGTTTCCTCTAATAGAACAAAGTACGGCTATAAAAATAGCACCAGTTCCATTTTCCATAAACTTTCGGTACTTTCAAGAAATGTAAAATATTAACATTCAAAATGTTCGATATTGAAGATAGAGATTTTTGTCCTTAATGAAATCTCTTCTCAAAAAAATAGATCTTTAAGAAAGGCCATATAGAGTTGTTTTTTTAAAAAACAGCGATTTTTCTTACTTCTTCGTGAACTTCATGCAATTTATTTAAAAACAGTGATTCTATATGTTAGTATGGATTCGGCACGCCATGTTGGCAAACACACGTATCCCGATGTCATGGATTGCAGTTTGTACTGGTCTGAAATAAAATCCACGACAGCCCATCCCATCCAGCTTGCATTTGAGCGCGTTTATTTAACATATTGATGAGTAGGGATGGAATTCTGATCGCGCGTTCGAAAACTTCTCAACCATTCTCAGCCAAGAAGAGGTCTGGCGATGGCGTTGCCCTCACAGATTATCCACGGCTGCAAAGGACTTTTTGAGGCGGCAGCAATATGAGGGCGAGTGTTGTCTTGTTGAAATATGCGTGGGTGTGGGAGTACACGAACGGTAGAGTCGAAGGTTTTCTGACCATCTGAACAATTTGATTGATTGATTGAGATTCCGGGCGCGTCAACGGCAAAGGTCGTTAGTCCCGTAAATGTAGTGCATGTATTTTCCTTGGGAGGTTGCGGTGGTCTTCTCCTGCTGGATGGCGAGATCTGGCGCTGACTTGTCGTCGGCTAGCTGGGTTTCCCCTAACTAGATATCTCCCTCCGGCGGGGCACCGCTCCAGTCGGGACAAGTCCTAAGCTCCTGACAGGTCTCCCGGCATGTGTGGAAATGTAGTGCATGCTAGTGTAAGTGTGTGTAAGGGGTAAGGATAGGACAAGGAAGAAGGCAAGATCGCGCACGGTCCGTGGCCCGATTGTTAGGGTTCTGCTCCGGCAATTGCCTGGTGTTAATTAGAGCAGCCGGCTGCTAGAATTCTCCTCCAGACAGCGACTGAATTTGACCTTGCTGACGAGCTAGTATCGAAAACCTGTCATCGTCGGGACTCGAACCTTGGACCTCCCGGCTAGAGGCACTGCAGTGAAATCAGTTGATACCCTGAGCCACCTCTCCCGGTATTTGAACATGTCAAGCAGTTGTCTTGGTGTCCATTAGGAAAACTACTAATGAACGGGCGCCATTGTTGATTGCTCCCCAAACCATCAAATTATGTTGTTGGGACGTTTGATTGGTTTTCGAAACCCGCTCATCGTGGCTCTCCCCTCTGCGCCTCAGAGTCTGGCGCGGTGGTTGCCGTCATCGAAGCTAAAGCGCTTGATTAGTTTATTAGTGATTCCGGGCGCGTCAACTACTAAGGTCATTAGTTCCGTACGTGAAATGCATTTTTTTTTCGAGATATGATGGTGATCTTCTCCCGCTGGTGAGATCTAGCGTCGACCTACCGTTCGGCTAGCGGAGTTTTCCCCAATCAGATATCTCCCACCAGTGGGGCACCGCCCCAGCTGGGACAATCTCTAACTTCCCTACCGGTTTCCCGGCATATTTGGTAGAGAGAGAGAGAGAGAGAGAGAGAGAGAGAGAGAGTGTGTGTGTGTGTGTGTGTGTGTGTGTGTGTGTGTGTGTGTATAGGACTAGGAAGAAGCAGAGATCGCGCACGGTCCGTGGTGCGTTTGTTAGAGTATTGTTCCGGCATTCACAGCTAAAGCAGCACTCGATGGAGATGATCCGCTGTCAGTGTGTATGACTCCATGTCGCAGTCGACGCTTCTGAGGTGTGCGTGGCAGGCTTCCCGACGGTCGGCATGTGGTGAAGTGTGGGGCGTGGAACCGCCTGTCATTGGTATTAGCACAGGATGAGGAATGACGTCTGTCATTGCCATTGAACCTGTTCACGTATGGCGGATAATTCGTCGTTCATCCACCATGGTGGTGCGTGCAGACATCCAGACGCTCCAAGTCGAGTGTACATGCCTGCCTCTCTCCTACCCAGTGAACATCGGGTGATGGTGCGGTCCGCACGATTGGTCTGCGGTGTGCACCATAAAGAAGTGCCATCCATCTTTCCGCAGGCTCTCGATACGACCTCTCTTGAAGGCGTCTATCTGGAAAATCTGCTGTCAAATGCGCCGGATGGGCAAAGTGCACTAGCAGGTGATTCTCTGCAATCGCTATCCAATGTCGCAATGGGCGGGACACCGTTGGAGCTCATTTTCCCCGGCCAGTGGGCTTAACGTCACGTCCCCATCCCCGCCCTCTGAGTAAATAGCCATACGTGGAAAGTAAATAATTGGTTAAGCTGATGATGTTAAACAAACCCGGCAATCACGCAGCAGGTCGATCGAGTCCTTCTGGGTGCAAAGCTTTTTTTGACGATGAAGTATTGTGTATTGAGGTATTGAATGTACATCGTTTTATTAACGAATTATATTTTATACTTAATCGAATTATATTTTATACGAATTATATTATATACTTATTTTATACTTAAAATATTGTATCTGTTTTCGCTCTTGATAATTGTTTTAAACATAATTTAACAAGGTCACAATTACTACAGAAGCTGAAGCTACCTTAAACTTGAATAATCGAGAAGCGACAATTCTTTGAGACACAGATTCCCCGCAACATTTCTTACTGATCCAAATTAAGCTGTCAGTCGGCAAGCCTACTGTGATCGCTGCGTCGTACACGCGGGGGAGAAAGAGAGACCTAAGGAAAAAGAAGCACCTTGATGTAATCTGCGTTGGCGGTGACTATTCGCAGCGGTGCGGAGGCGGCGCCATGGAAGAAGGCGGAGGGCCCGAACGACAGCTGCAGGCGGATCTTGGCGTTGTACTCGGGCCGCAGCCCCATCGCCACGAAGAACACAGAGTTGCCCATGGAGTGGCCCACGTAGAACAGCTTCTTCTGCTGGGTGGCGTTCAGGATGTAGTCGATGGACGCTGGGATGTCGTACACGCCCATCTCGTGCCAACTGCCGTCAAAAAACGAGGACATGTTTGTTATTATGTTAATTAGCCAACTAAAATACCACTAGCGTACCCGTGCGAGAACTCTCGTACGTTAAAACCCACTCTTTCCCTATCCATTTGTCTATCCGTTCCATAAAGAAGAAGAAGGAAGGTGAGGAAGTACTAAAGTATATCAAAAAAATAACAATGAAATTGTTGTACTTGACATTGGAAAAAAAAATTCAATAAAAGTTTATTCAGCATTATAGAGAGATGTTCTTGGAACAATTCATACTTCTTTAAAAACAACATTTGAAGAAATTATTCAATCTTCCTTGAGAGTTAGCTTTTCGCTTTCCTTAATAGTCACAAAAATAATAGAAAAGTTTTTACTCTTGAGAAAAGCAAAGCAAAGTAGTACGAAAGTACCAGATCGGGTAAGTACAGACCTACTCTTTGCAATATTATTTAACTTTCCTTGATTTGTTGTGAAGAATCGAGGGGGTTTTGAAGAGTCAGGATGCCAGCTTGCTGGGGTGCGAAAATTGGAAAAATTATTTGTATACTAAAAAGTATTGGATTATTTTCTGCGTTCACATTTTCTACGTACCTCAAGAAAAGCAATTCCGAGCCAAAAAAATAATAAACTAATATTTCACCTTTGAGTACTGAATAACATTTGTTGCCATTAGAAACAGTTTAGTGGGTTTAGACTTCATTTCGGTACATGGGAATGTTGCTCAAACGATGTTTGCGTGTTGAATATAGAACGAACCGACACCTTGAGTCAAACGGTGTATTATTTACAATACGTGTTTGCAGCTGGGCGTTGATGTACATATTTCCAGATACCGCCAACATTTAAATCGTGCGTTTGGACTGCGATCGTTGGCAGTTGTCGAGTGACTTGCGCTATTCTTTCTATAATTTTAAATTTAGTTTTTTTAATGAATTCACTTAGTATTGTAGACTAACGCGTTTTGATTTTTGTTTTCCATTTATTTCGAGATATTTTACTTTAGCAACTTTAAAAAGTTTGTTCTTTGTGTTGTGCCATAGCACAAGTTTTCCCTCACTACATCTGCGTACCCATGCGAGAACTCTTGCATGTTAGACCCCACACTCATCCCTATCCTATTTTATTCTAAGAGGAAAAGTAGTTAACGAAACGTGGTTTTTTGTTGAAAAATCTATAAAGGTAACTTGCAATGTACTAACACAACAACAAATAGAAATAAAAAACAACGCAATTGATGTGTAAAAGAAATTTTAATAAATATTTATTGAATGTCATGGAGAATTTTCTTCAATTCCCAACACTTCTTAAAAGACATTTAAAGTAATTATTCAATCTTTTTGTCAGTTAGGTTTTAGCTTTTCGTGATAGTCACAAAAATATTAGCTTCTTCCTTTTGAGGAAGCTACGTTTCTGACTTGAAAATTTCATCGAATGATAACGAATATATTGGTACTGGTAAAACACAAACATAGTCTTCACAGTGCACCCACATCCCTCCACAATTGAGGACACAGCACTTACAGGCCATGGCAAAACGTTAATTGGTTAGTTTCACTACACGCATAAGAAACAATCTTCATAGGTGTCAAGCAACTATAATAGTACTATAATAGCAACTATAAGTTGTTGCTGGAGAACAAATCTTGAATTAATGATTATGCAAATAAACCTATTGATTATAATCAGACTGCACAAACCACGGTGTACACAGAAAGCGTAAATATAAGGTTGAGAATTCTAAGCCTTCTTTAGCTTGGTTTAGGAGTTATTTGACGAAAACTTTGGCAGGTGTTGCAGGTTCCATTTGACTTAAATATTTAGATGCGTTTTTTAAACAAATCTTTCATATTTTAAAGTCAAAGTGAAATTCGTCACATCTACGTGAAATTCTCTTTCTTTAGAGACCTCATTTATAAAGATTGGTTGCGTGTGAGAGCCGTAACGGAAAGGTATACTACTGATATAATACAGGAGACGATTAAGGCCTCCTGCCTTTTTGTAGGGAATACTGAATGAAGTGATAGGATGATGATGGGTGAAAGGACGAACCCAAATTAACCATGCCTGAGGCGGGTCTTGAACCCGCGACCCTTCGGCTCAAGCACTACACTCTTAGCGATCTTGGCCAACCGGATCGGCATTTGTTATTATGCATTACGAATAATATCTCGTTAAATTCTCCCTGAGGGAACTGTAACATTACTCAATCCAGTTTCAAACATTTTAATTACAATTATCTCATTAGTAAACGTAAGATTAGTGCACAGCATAGTTATTTTAAAATTATTAAAATTGAGGAAATTTTACTTACACATTTGCAGAACGAATTAATATCTCTAATGAATGTATGCCTGAATAGATGTTCACCTGTCCTACAAGAATGTTTTTAACCGATAACCCGATTTTCATGACATTTTCTTTATTAGATACATCTTTTCTTAGAATCGTTCAACATGATACATTCATCTCAAAATTTTAATTATAAATACTGAGTAAGACTCTAAAAAAAAATATAAAACTGATTTTCAGCGATTTTTGGCATTTCACGAAGTTCATGCGACTTCAATATTCAGAAACCAGTATGAAATTTGCTGCTTTTTTGTTGTTATTTAACTACTAGGTTATTAGCGACCGCTATTGGAGTTAACGTTATGGTATAAGGATGAAACGATATGATAATAACTGGTGAAAGGACCAACACATACAACCATGCCCAAGGCGGGACTCTAGCCCGCGACCCCTCGGTCCGAGATCACTACGGCACCACTGTCTTAGCAATCTCGGCCTCGGAGCCGATTTTGTTGGTTTCTTTGTTTTCAATGTCAAGATCATTTTACATGATATTTTCTTATGGAGGTTTCTATGACTTATACTATATTACGGGAGATGAGTTTCAAAATCGTTTTCAAACTTCGCTACATTCTACTTTTTCGATGTTTCTTCTTCTTCACGATGAGCATTATCTACTTCATACAAAAACGAACAAACTCCCGTGAACGTCGGATACATCAGTTATTTCGTGTCGGAATGAACTGACTCTAAAGTAAACGCAAACTTGCTATGAAGCTACCGCTATATATATATTAGTGGTGCTAAAACAGCACGTACTTTCTCGCCTGAATTTTCACGCAAAATTACGTGAAAAGTTCTAAAATTTTCGAAAAACTGTACGTGACCGTATTTCAAAATCTATCTATTCGTAGGCGTAGGGAAATCTCATCCAACTCTGCGTCTTTTCTCCACCCGACTACACGTCAACGAGTTGGAAAGTAAGTGGGCGGGTGTGAGAGTGATTGAGGCTATCAATCGGACAACAGATGCAGACCGACTGCTGGCCCATACTTGGGTTTTTATTTCTTGGCGCTTGGGGGCGTGTCTTCTCTATGGAATATCTCACGGTATTTCGCGTCGTTCTCAGTCGTGCCGCTGGGAGCCGCATGATCGAGACTATATCGAACAGTGCTGGCGATCATGTGACTCCTAGCGGCATGACCTAGAACGACGCTAAATACCGTGAGATATTCCGCCAAGGCTTGTGACGCAATAACCCTAACAGAGCAACCTTACCTTTGATCGCGAATGGGATGCGTATCGCATTATATAATGGGAGAGAAAGTTGAGGTTGGCTGCCCGGAACGGTCGCCGGTTGTGGAAGGGGCAGAGCGGCAGATAAAAATTTTAGCGTATGAGCAGTGGAACGATATTACACACATTTAATCCGTAGTGTAATAATATCCACAAGGTTGAAAATATTTTTTTTTAGAATATCCAGTACTTTTCATTTTTTAGGCAGGTCATGGCAAAACGTTTATTCGGTTACAATTCATGTACCCGTACCCACAAAACGCTTGCAGATTGGCTATTAAAAGCAATTACATCTTCAATCCGGTTGCGATAGCTCAGTTGAAACGTCCGTTGCCTTTGCAATAACGATGACATGGAGGTCAGATACATAGTTGGGTCGAATTAAATCATTGTCCGAAAGAAGATTCCAGAATCTGACTGCTCTGATCGATAGTTTTTTGTGGTACGTGGATCAGAACCAGGCGAATGCTAGAGCAGTACCCAAAATGGTGATGGACAGCGGGCGACGCATAGCGTGCTATTAATGCCTTTGCCTTCCTTATTCTTGAACCCTCATCTCCCCTTTCACACTTACACATACAAGGCGCCTCCTACCACACACCTTGGGAGACCAGTCAGGGGCTGACTCCGCCATGGGCATGCACCTCTAAGGAGACAGCTGGAGGGGAAAATCCCCACAAGCGCCGCGTAGGTTGGTCGTATCTTAAGTTTCAATAAGGGAGTAGCACCTCCGTCTACCAGAAAGAACACACTTACGGGACTTATTGCCACAGTAGTTGAAGTACCCGGAAAAGCTATGTACTCACTCTTCATATTTTCCTCTTGTATATCTTATTGGTGGGAAACCGTTGTCTTCATTGTGTCAAATCTGTCACTTGTGACTTCATTGTGTCAAGAAAATTGTTGCTATAAACTAAAACTGTTGCGGACCTCTACTGCGCAGATGGCTGCAACAGCAACAATTCTATTCTAGAATGGCGAGCTTGAATTCCGCATAGGACACTGATGTTTACACTTTGTGATCCTGGCGTGAGTGATTGTGACAAAAAAAAACAACAATCAAGTATCTCACATCATACCAATAGTTTCGTCTCCAAAATCACGATGAAATTAGCGCCAAGACAAGAGTGCTGTCTCACCTGAACATCCAAAAGCGAGGATCACGCCGAGTTAAGTTTTCGTGCTTCTTGGAGTAGTCGTTGCCGCGGCTGTTGGTCAGCCACACGTCGTAGCCGTTGTCTGCGAGCATGAGCGCTAAAGACAAAGAAGAAACGTTAAACACGTTAAAAAGTTTATTATAGGTAACACCTGCAAATATTCAAGAATTCCTAATTCTATTTAACGGACATGCTGAATTTTCTGACAGGGGCTCAATATTCCAATTTAGCAAGTGACAGTTATTACATGAGTGCCAATTCCTGAGAGGATTTTGTAGGATGGTAGACATTGTTATTATGTAGATTTTGGACACCAAGTACGCAAAATACGTTTACTTTATCGTATACATACGTACATACCGAGTTACAGACGCGATGCAGGCAACCTTTTATAATGCTGCGAAAATTCGATTTCAAGATTTGAACAGAAATACACGTTTTGAGGTCCCCTGATACCGAACAAGGGGTTTCCAAAACGGCAATCTATCGACCGGTATATCTGCAATTTTAAAACTAAAATTTCTAAAAAATTGATATTTTTTTCTTTAAACATGTTGAACAGGTAGGCTCTTAATAACATGACATAAACATTAACTAGATGTAATTTTTATTTTCAATAATTACACACATCAAATTCCTTTCTAATCATTACAAATAATGTGAGTACATAGTCGTATTTGATGTTGTCAACTTGTAACACTATTCGTTTGTCATGCAGATACCCAGGGAAACCGATAAATTATAAAATCTAATTATTTCGAATTTGTTAGTCTAACAGTTGATTAAGGAGGAATGGAGTTTTTTTACATGTAAAATCAAAATGATCAAAGTGCATAACTATTTCCAGTAGCCTATAAAATCCTCTCATTAATAGTCGAATGATCTGATAATGATAATATTCGATATGAAGTGTTGTTTTAGAAAATCCGGAGGAATTTTATCGGATGTGGCCAAACACGATTTCGTGCTGGGGGAGGAGACACCGCCGTATCTTTTGGCCCTTGCAAGCTAACGGCTCCTTCGTGCGCCTTCCTTTGGAGAGTATTTAAAGTCGGCTGTCCCATGTCGTAGATTTACGCAAAGTAAAAGATGTCCGCCAAGGCTAGCGTTTGCGGGCGCTCACGCACCTGGGGAGATGCCGGGGCCGCCGACAACCCACTGCTCGGAGCAGCCGAAGACGCCGTGCTGCATGAGCACCGGCGGTCGGGCCACGCCGCTTCTGGAAGAGCCGTCGACACCCGCTCGGCCTGTGGGGATGCGGTGCGCCGTGAGCAGGTAGCCGTCCTCTGTCCGCACCGTGTGCGCCTCGAACGGGTACCCCCACCCGCGCACGCGATCATCCTGACTCGGGAACATAGGCCGCGCGCGGGCAAGCTATTAGTTTTGTGTACAGGGAGAGACACCATATCGTTTGCTCTACGAATCTTGTGGCTTCGAATGTTGTTACGGTTGGCGTATCGGACTATTATACCCAAGTTCGCGGGTTTTAACCCGATCGAAGCTGTGAATTTTTAACGGCGAAAAAAATCCCTCGGAGATGTAAAGCCGGATGTTTCATGTTGTAGATGTAAATGTAATAGATATGTAGTTGTATATGTAAAAGATCCTCAAACCTAAAAGAAGCCTCTGAGCAAAATTTAAATCGATAGTTTCGTTACCCGAGTGATACCTCCTTTCTCAGCCAGACGATGAAAAGAACGCAGTGTATTTTGCATGATCAGGCGGAAGAGAAGACCTGTGTATTGTGTGTCCCGGCACGGAAAATAAGGCATTAATTAGAATGAATCTACTTTTCAGCCTCTGCACATGCACGATCTTCAACCTAGACGCAAAAGTTAGCAAGTGTAATAATGTGCCTTGCCAGGTGACTACCTGGGTATTTACACGATTCCGCTTTGCGTTAATGGCCCACCCGTGTTGGCATGACAGATTATGAGAGGGTATGTGGATCGCCGTGGGTGGGCGCCTTCGGACCTTAAAGCCGGACAGCCCACTAAGTTGTCAATTTTGGATCCGTGGCTAAACAAAAATTTGAAAAAGGAATGTGGCCCAGAGACATGTCCTTTCCCATTTCTTATCAGTTGGGTTCCAAAAGAATCCATCCGATAGGAAATGGGTCAAGAGTTTTTCACTCGTAAAAGACTGTTAAGGTCGACATGTGATCGCTTAGAGATAGGCCGCGGCAGTTCAATATTGGGCATATGGAGGTACCCGATATAATTATCTCATGTTTGAGTTATTTGCAATCGTTAGAAAGTGTAAAACAAGTCGAAGATGTTGGCAAAACTGTAGGTGCATTGAAAGCTCAGCAAATTACCTTTGAATGTCGGATACAAACTATATTATTAATTTTAATCACTTCAAAAATCTTAATTACTACTGTCGCAGATTTGTAGAGAGTTACGATTTGCCAGTTTATGCTCACTGTGTGCATTCCGTTGATAACCGAAGGGAAGAACATGAGGGTAAAAGCAACCGCATACAAATTATTTAGATCGTTTTACATCAAATAGGGGTCATAATTAATCCCGGTAATCTTAGGCGCACGCATAGTGAAGGGGCAGGGGGCCATACCTCCTCTTGAAAATTTTGAATGGGGGCCCTGTATCCTTATCCTTTATTCGAAAATACGAATAAAACATTTTATTCGTATTTTCGAATATATGATCAATTTCTTAGTTTCCCTCTTTCCATCCTGACAATTTGAAGATTGCTTTACGACCTTTGGGAAAGAAACTGCCGGAATCTTCTGGCAAACATGTAAATGGGTCAACATAAAATTAGTTGTATCTGTTAATTTTATCATTCAAGTTCTCTTTGTAATTTCTATTTATTTACATGACATTAAATAGTCAAAAAATACGAACATTCTATTATATATGTAGGTCAAATGTAAATAAAAAAGTTTCATGGAAAAGGAGCAAACAAATACACCGGATCTCGTTTCAGGCTGCGCACGCCTATGACGGTTATTTTTATGCAATTAAGGATCCCAAATTGACCACTGTGCCTTGGGGTACTGCGCGTGCAGCGGGAAGTCATATGTGGCGGAACTGGGAGAGGTGGTTCAGGGCATGACAGGTGGGAGATCGGCGCCGGATCTTGCCATCCAGCGGAGGAAGACCACATCTACCTCCCATGGAAAAAACATTCACTCTACTAACGGGACTAATGACCTTTATGCAGTTGACGCGCCCGGAATCACTGACAATCAATCTTAAGCCGCGCGGCGGCGGTGCTCACCAGTCCGAGGAAGAGGTCCGGGGCGGCGCGGCGGGCGGCGCGCACCACCGTCTTGGCGGGGCGCAGGGTGGGCAGCACGGCCAGCAGCCCCACGGCAAAGCGCCCGTCGTCCCCCTCCTCAGCCGCCCCCGCCCCCGCCCACGCCGCCCCGCACAGGCACAGCCACAGCCACGGGCGCAGGCCGCCGCCGCGTGCGCTCTCCATCTGGGCGGCTCCGCGAGCTCCTTCGCGATGGGTCCTCTGGCGCGCACTGGCTTTCTCCTGGCCCCTGCCTTGCTGTCACAAGGGGGGCCGCTTGCGTTGGCGAAGGGGGACAGGGGGGCTTGGCGGAGGCTCAGGGCACGCGCTTGCGCCGTCGGGCTGAAGAGAGAGGCGCGCGACTTCCAACGCGGTTCGTAACCAAGCTTCTCCGCTGTCCCGCACCAGCCATTCGCTATTCATATCAGGACACTCCAGGGTCTCTTGTTGCTGGCGACACTTCCGTAGCCTGTGTGTTAAATGTTGATGCGAGATCGTTCGCAATATGCATGTTCAACTCCTACTGGAACGCAACTAGTCACATTTCTCGATGCGTCTGCAACAGCACTTCACGTTTAGAAACCTATGTTAACTATAGGGGCTGAGAACGTATCGTGATGAGCATGGGTGCAAGCCAGAGTATCGAGAAATTATGTTCCTGTTTAAGAGTTCGCTTTTCATTTCTGTTCCGCTTTGTAGCTTAAGGCTGACACACACACAGTGGGAGTATAAATGCTCATTGTGTAGTTATTATGCAACATTGAGGAATTTGGTTTCAATAACGGAGATCTGCTATGTCTTTCCGTAAAAATGTGTAAATATTAATTGTACACGGAAGACAGCTATGTAGTGAAATGTCAGGCGATTCTTCAATTAAGTCCTTATGTTGCAAATCACTTGAAGAGCGGTTACTATGCGGCTTCTGCAATTTTGCCCCACTACTCAAGTAAGTGGAATATGAGGATCCAGAGGGAAGATGAAATACATTTTAATCAAATGAAACCACGCTTGCAGTTTGCAACGGTTATTACTTATGAGTGTTACCTAAGGATTAAAAATACTGATTTGTCACAAGTAGTATGATTTGGAGTCATTGAAATTGTTTGCTAAATATATGCTATTTTCTTTGTACAGTCTTAATTATTTATTCTTATTGTGCTTTGTTTCAAGATATCATTTATGTCCTATGATATAAAACCTCATTAAATAGAATTGAAGTAATAAACAATTTTATTACAATCCATAGTATTTATGATAACTCATTATTTTCAATTCTTCGATTCCTTCAAAGAAAGACAAAAAATCTGAAAATGCCGAAGGATGGAAAGCAAAGTTCAGAAAAAAACTGCAACAGTTTTGTGTATATTTGGAATATGTTTCGTATTTTCAAGAACTAAGATCTCTTCTCTTCCCCGAGTGCGCGTTTGCTGGTGGAGCGCTACGTGACCTTGTGTGACGGAATGTCACATTCAAAATATTCGTACTAATCGCAAAAATATCAAAATTACTGAAAAAATGCTTATCTAACATACGACAATATGTATATAATTAATTCATCCTTTTAGTCTCGTCATGATAGAGTGAAACATATGCATAATTCCATTTGAAAAAACAAAGTTACTTCAAATATCACGTAAAATACAAGTGATGAAATAGAAATTAATATAAGTATCAGTTAGTCCTATTCCCTCAAGCACTTCCGTGAAAAGTGCATTGCAATTACTTCAACCATTCAAAAGTTACAGCAGCTGCTAAAGTTACGCGACTCACCCTGCATAATGTAAAATGAGAAAGAAAGAATGTGCTTGGCGGTTGCATGCAGTGCGAATGCAATGATGCCGTCTGAGCGTGTACCCAACGCATTTAAGTCGTAATTACGGCACGGGAACGGTCGGCACGGGCACGGTCGGAACCTGCTCCACTGCGCGTCGTTTCAGAAAGATTGATTGCGCCGTTTGGCCTTGACCATAGGTACACACTTCCTTTGCACCGCTTCTCCCCCTCTCCTAATGAGATTGTGCGTTTGCCCCTTCCCACGTGTGCGTGGTAGTGCGATCTGGCTGGTGTTTTGTAACTACTTTCCTGATGACTTTCCCTGCGTTTCGTAACTTGCCGCTAGAGCCCTGATGAAAGGTTTCGCGCGCCGTGCGTTGTGCTTTGTATGGCAGAGGATTATTGTAAGAAAAAACCCACAAAATACAAGAAGTCGTAATCTCGACGCAGAATCGGACCAGGAATCAAAAAGATACTGTCGAGTCCACGGGAACTCAATACATGCTGCCCATCTTGCCCCCGGTTAAAACATTAAATTACAAAATGATAGTTTTCAGATTTTTAATTGATAGGTTGACTGCAAGAAGGGTGCCACTCGAATTAAGGCGTTTATCCGGAAAATATTTCAAAACGTTCTTTAAGTAACTTTCTTCCATCCCTCCAAATAATACTGCGCTAACCCCAATTGATGGCGTTTGAGAGGCTTTTGAAATACTCAATTGCGCCTTTTTTTTCGTAACAACGTTATCTCTACGATCTTGTATCATTTCGTTTCCAGGTGTTTCAAATATCGACAGGATAGCTGTAAATACAGATGTGAAGTTGTCCGAATATATCTGATTTTTCATCGTATGATGGTGAGTTCAACCCTACAGATGAAATTTACACATCAGATGCTTTTTACATAGTTTAAGGCTAACCATAAAGGACGAGAAAGGAAAACTTTTCCAAGCATCAGAAACCAAGAATTAATTAATATGGATGAAAATACAAATTATTCTGAAATTGGAAACTATTTATTTGAAAATTTGCTTGTTCCATGAAATAAGGACACAAGTAAACATTTTCAAATTAATGTAAATCCACATATTTGAGCATTTTAGTGCATTCTAAACTTTCTTTAGCCAATAGGTCCGTTTCTGATTCCCTATAATACTTTTAACTACTTATTCTATAATCAGCATTATGACTGGGATTTGAAATAGAAATCAAAATATTCAAAATTACGTCAAGTTACGAATTCAATACTAGATCCTTCTCTTCTGCTCCTCAACTTCAAAAGAAAACCTCAAGTTATTTTATTAAGACTCCAAATTCGCCCTCCTAATTCGAGTCACAGTTATTTACTTAAAAAGACAAATCCAGATCCATGTCCAAATTGTGGTGAAATTATTTCTATATCCCATTCATTAATTGAATGTCCTTTCACAAGTGACGTCAGGAAAAACATAAAATTTGAAGCTGATAACCATTCGTAAAATAGGCCCTCTTTTAACTGGGCCCGCCGCCATTGCGGACTTTACAGACCCGAACGTTACGCCACTGTCTTAGAACCAATTTCTGGAAATATTTTTTCTGAGGAACGTAATTTCGTTAATCTGATTATTATCCACATACAACCTTACGTTATTCTTTAAAATATTGTAAATTATGCGACTCTTCAAATCACTGGTTTTACATTAATATGAAAAGTATAGTAAATCATTCAAATTAATCCATTTCTAGAAGTATTGCAATAGTTGGACAACAGGAAGAGAAAATTAGGTAGCGCCCTTTATCAGTATCCACCTATTACTTTTCTGTCCATTCAGACTTCTTTCATCAATTTCAAAACTTGTTTCATGATTAAGTCGTATACTTTTGGATGGACCAAAAAGGCCAGGTGATTGAACTTCGCATCGATGATATGTGTTGTGACGACGTTTGGAAGAACTTCAGCGAGTCTCCTGATTCCCTGTAAACCATCAATTGTAATTAGACCAACCATCATTTGGTATACAAATAATCGAACTGAATATTCTAGATATAAGAGTAATGTATTTTGAGCAATTAAAATATTTTTATATTATTTGAGCAATTTAAATATGTTAATGTAACGTTATGAAACAAAATATAGGCAAGATTTGATGCTAGTTATCCGAATTCATTAAATTCTAGAATTTAGCAAATGAGAATACCAATTCCGGGTTTTGAAATTTCAGTTTGTAATTTTGATCTACTACAACCATCTTTTATTCGTAATGGGAAAGGAAGAGCTCTGGAAACGTCTTAAAATATTCAAGTGTTATTTATTTTACAGTATTAATGCTAAATTGATTACATTACTAGCTGAATGCCCCGCGTTGCCGGAATACTTTTCCATCTATTTCCGCTCTGCCGCAGAGCCTACTTGTATCTATTCCGTTGTATCCCCGCTACGTCTTGCTCAACCTCTCTCTGCCTTTCTCCCATCTGAAAATACTCACTCATTTTCTCACTAAAAATGTTTATATGATTTTAAATTGGGATTTCCGCCCCAAACGTCTCTCACTTTATAACTAAAAATAATAAAGATATCTAAACAAAAAATATAATACATATACTTACATATCATTTTTGTGAAATTTTGTATATTATTTCCATACTTTCAATCAGTTGCCAAATTGTAAAACCTATTCTTTTTATATTTTTGTTTATTATCGCATACTTATAACGCAAAGTTTGAAATTGATCTTCGATCCTACACCAAAGTAATTGAAATTTCAACAAAAATAGCGTTCAAGTACGCGTAGGGTCTTTGATGGTCCTCGAGTACGCGTAGGGCAGACGGAAAGGTGCCATTAAGAACGTAGACAATATTATAATATTTCAAAAAATCCGAGATCACACAGTGCATCTGATGGCTTGACCAAAGTTTTTCTAAGAATCTGAAAGAAAAAAAAATTGTTGTATTTTCAACAACCTTGAAAAAGAGTGTTGAAACACATGAAATTCCTTCCATTTCTCTTTACCCTTTTACTTCAATTATACTTCTTCTTGCCTTTTCTCATCAAATTATATAATAGTTCTTCACCGTCTAAATGTACGGTTTTTCCACTATAATAAAACACTTGTCTACAACAATTCAGCCATCTGTCACAGTTTCAACATAACACTGCATAACTCTTAATCAGTGTAACTCTTAATCTAAAGCCAACAACACATCTTGATCTTTATACATACGAAATAATATTAACTGTCAATTTAACTTCCCTGTGGCTCCTCAGCAAACTTGACTGACCATTTGCTGCACTCACATGCTAACATCCGCGGTGCCACGCCATCTTACAGCTGGATCTCGTTGTTCCCATTCTAATTTATGTTTTGAAATTCCAGTATCTTTTATTTATTTATTTAATCAAAAAACAGTAAAAACTGTATATGACGGGTGGGGAAAGAAATTTATCTGCGCACATTTTCTTGAGGGCCAGAATTTTATTTAAAAAAAAATCTTTACAATTTTATCACTCGATCAGTACAACCGCGATGAACTTTTATTCTACTCCCCTTTACAATTAAATACTTAAAAGTCCGAAAATCTCGGGCAAATTAACTGCGGCAACAATTTCACCTTCTGTTCACTACTACGACTCAACGCGATCTTCTCGCGATCACCGCTCAGCTCGTTCTGTCCTGCAAATCACACTATCCGCCTTTCAATTGTCTTCTTTATGTCCGATCGAGTCCCAAAGTCGTTCCTTGTGGCTAGTTCGGCACATTCCCCTTCAATTTTATAATATCCGTGTTCCTTCCGATTGACTTAATACTTGTTTACCTATCACTGTATTTTCTCTTTGTCAGCCGATCTTGTTTCCTATTCCTTATATATATTTATTATTCATGTTGATATCCACAGAAATTCTTCATGTGTCCATACCTAAAATTAACACTTTATTTTCCGTTTTATTACACTGATTACTTCCCGTTATTCTTCTGATGTTTCTTAACTTCATGAAGTTTCGAAGGTAGTGAGAGATTCGGCAAAGTTTCGAATTCCATTGTGTTATTCGTAAATTTCTATTGACACTATACAACCTAATCTAACCGATTATATAACTCAGTTGAAGCTTCACTAAGCATTTTGGAGTTGACCACGAGGTTACGGTCTTAAGATCCCTGTCAACAACCTGGAGTATTCATCTCTTAGTATCATTAACCTTCTCATAATCACCCCTACCATCTAACTAGAAATTGCAAACCTCCTTACCGTCGTCGATACGAGGGAGTCCCCCTCGGCCGCGAATATGGCGACGGGCACCGTCACGTTGGCTAGTGGGTAGGCGGGCGGCCGCGGAGACCCATAGCGCCGTAGGTTCTCCTTCGCGCCGTGGTCCATCTGCCGGAACTCCCCTGCAGCAGAAGAAAATCAGTGCAACAGTTCAATTTTTACTTTCCCTTATACATACGTATATTTCGGAGTAATATACATACTGTAGGGGTCAATCCATATTAAGTGGTCCAGCACTGGTCGCTCGAACATATCGAAAAAAAATCATATTTTGTATAAAAATTTCCTTATGTTTTGGCTGCTCAAAAATATCTTCAACTTTTTTTATTGTACCTGGTTTACAAATGGTGCTCATTTTTGTTTCACGCCGTGCGCCATTATTCGCGTTTGCAGACATTTACCCTTTTCTAAATTACTCAGCTTTAGGTTGTTCTAGCATTTTGAATAAAAACATTAAATTAAGTGTACTCTGGCCTGCAAATCGAAATATTATTTATCTGTCTTCAATGTTGTTATTTGACAAATAGTTGCAACCAAATCTACGGAACGCGAATGAACGAATTTCCATTTTCAGAGAGGAATTTCTCAAAGAAGGAATAGAATCACAGCCTTATTTTTTTTTGTGCTTTTACACATAACAGTGTAGTTACTTTTGTAAACTATCATTGGTATACAACGCACCACTTGAAAAGTATGTCTTAAAAATTGGAATTTTTGACTTTTCTCCATTTTGAATTGTAATATCTCCGTTGGGGGAACAGATAAGAAACTTAAAATTGCATATATCCTAAACCAAAATCATATAAACTTCAGTAAAAATGTCAACTTTCAAATTTAAATGGAAGAATTTAAAAAAATTGAAAACTTTTGAAAAAAGGCTTAATTTCCACATTGAAGATACCTTGTGCCAAGTTATAGTCATTATTTTGAAGCTATTTTGAACTAAAATTTACATTGATTTAAAATAATTAATTATACTTCATTATTAATAAACAAAAAACTGACGTAATATATAATTTTCAATATTACGTTAACTTTACTTTAGAAGAAAATTACAACTTGACATTTGGTTTGTAATTGAAAATATGGTCATCTTGATTTTAAAAGCATGACGGCTATAATAAAAATTATTTATAAAATATAACAAATAAATAAATTCAACGTTTTGTTTAATTTTTCGCATTTAAATTTGCCATTCTGCTTACTATTTCTGAAGTTTCTGCAGAGATACGAACAGTAGCACAGTACTTCTTAGATGCAATAATCGCGACTGAATGTTAGAATAACATGTTGGACACAATGATCTCCATGGTATAAGGAAAAATGTTATTCTTGTAATAATGAGCCAAAGTTATTTCTCTCAATGCTTCTGATATAGGCATTTTATCATTTTTGAATGAATCTGAAAAAGACTGGCCAATGAGATGACATTTTTGTACGTATTTTACCTCTTGGTACTTACAGGGAGAAGTGATATCACAGTTATTCCATAATTAAAACAACACTTTCTCTTCCTAGTTTTCTCAGTGAAATGTATTTATCAAAACTCCATCTGCAAATAATTTCTGCTTAATTTTTTGAAAATACGAGTAGTTTTTACTTTCCCGTATACGTAC
Source organism: Acheta domesticus (assembly GCA_031308135.1). Classification (NCBI taxonomy): domain Eukaryota; kingdom Metazoa; phylum Arthropoda; class Insecta; order Orthoptera; family Gryllidae; genus Acheta; species Acheta domesticus. The sequence continues at coordinate 52,900,738 of JAHLJT010009419.1, forward strand.
GTATACACGGAGTGATATACGTAGTATAGGGAAAGTTATGTAATGCTGCGGGAAAAAATGGCCAATTTTCGGCGGAAAAAAATTCATTGCCGAGCCGTGATAACGAAAAAGTGGATAAAACCAGTTGCTAAATTAAGAAAAAAAAACCTAACACGTGGTGTAGCCAGGAACCCTCTTTTGTGGATCCTTGATATCGAAAAACCAACTGAAAGGAAAACGTCCGTCCGCCTGTCCGTCCGTCCGTCTGTCCGTCCGT